>CM040246.1:2045520-2628103 GCA_022545495.1 Chrysanthemum lavandulifolium | reverse complement strand
ATATGCCAAGTAACCAAAGTCCCATCACTAACTTTTAAAAAATCATGCATATAAGTTAAATCATGAAGTAAAATTGGCACTTGGTATTAGACACTACTTTTGGGAAGAAAACAAGGTTGATTTGGACCGGTCGAACCGGTGAACTGGACACTTGACCGGGTCAATAAAAAACCCGTGTTTTCAAACATTTTCATTTGTAATGGGTTTTAGGGTAGATATAGGTGTATTTAGTCGGTGAAAACTACCCCGTTTTTCAGTAAATGTTTCACAAAAACAAAAAAACAATTTAGTCACAAATTTTTGAGAGATTTTTCTAAAAATTTGAAAAGAGCTCTTTACTTTTTCCTATATTTTTCCTTCCATTTTTTTACACCCCCTTGCACTTTTCGATTTTCCAAAAAGATATCTAAACGCGTTTTCTAAATTTAGAGCACTTTTCTAGAGATAAAAGCCCTTCCCTTTCACTAAAGAAATCGAAATAGAAAATTAAAGAATTTTTTCTACGACCAAACGCACCCTATGATTCTAAAAATGTTATTTTCAGTCTAACCCATTTAGGATTTTTTAATCTAATCCATTTTCAATCGGTCTTTGGGTAGATCTTATAAGCTTGTAATCTGGAAACAAGTAAGTAGGTTACTGTAAATGAGTCGTATGATGGTAAAAACGTAGTTTTAGCTTCATCTAAAAAATAAGCACTTTGAAACGCTTATTATTTGCCCCAAAATAAGCAAACCCAAACACCCTCTTAGTTGATAATCGGAAAGTTAGTTCTTTGTCAGGTTACTCTGTATTTTTCATTTTAGTTAACTGATAGCAATAGTCCAAGCCATACATAGAGATTAGAATTAGAAATGAACTTCATGTTAATTTTGCTCAATTTTCGGCATTGATAGGTTTTGTTTATCTGCTGTGCTAACGGTTTCTATCTTTCAAATTATTTATTGAGAACGCCTCTCATTTTTCATTCAACGTCACTTGAAAACAGAACCTGATTATTAAGCCTCTTCTCCATTCAATCTTTATTTATACGGTTTTGTCAAACAGGCTCTACGCAGTATGTCTATATTTGAAAAGGCTGAAATCTGCGAATTTCCTATGGAATTGTTGGAGTCAGTTGGATTTGCAGATGCATCTTGTTCTGATACAGAATTTAGAAAAGCCAAAGATGGAGGCAAATCTTCGGGTTTTGGTTCCAATATGCTATGGAACAAGATATCTTTGGAAAAGCCAACACTTGCATTGTCCGGAGAGGAGAGATACTTAACGCCACTTTGGGTTTCTAGAAAAGGTTATGAACTTTATGAATCTGATCCCTCTCAAGATGGTAATATGTCTTTCTTCCTAATATAAACTTCATCACTCACAGTTCTATTATTATTTTGTGCATATATGTATCTGATGTGGTTCTCTATTCTTAACTATAGGTTTTGAGCCGAGTGCTGGAAATATTGACCCTCATAATAAGATGATACAAGACAAGATAAGAGCTGCACTTAAGTTATTAACTTTCCGCGAGCAACATGTTCTTGTTCAGTTTTGGTCCCTTCGTGTCATTGGGAACCACCAACTGCTTACATCTATAGATCAACCATTTGGTCTTGGTGTAATTGATGAAAGACTTCTTTTGTATCGAAAGGACTCTGTGCACAACTCTTTTGTTGTGGATAACAATCATAAAGACGAAGACCTTAGTCCTCCTGTTCGAGTATATAGACAAGGCTTGCCAGAGTGGACTACAGATCTAACAAATTATTCGCCAAAACATTTTCCACAACAAGAGTTTGCTTTACAATGCAATCTCCGTGGATATTTGGCTCTACCGGTGTTCGATTCGGGTACAAGATCATGTCTCGGTGTGCTTGAACTCTTAACGTCTTCCAACTATATTAGTTATGCTTTTGAGGTTCGGCAAGTTTACAATGCCTTGAAGGTTTGCATCTTTTCTCTATTAGTATTCATCTCATCATTGGCTTGTCCATGTTTGTGTGGGGGGACGTGTTATAGGTGCTTTTACTTGGACCGAATTGGTCCCTCACCATAACTATATATACAAAAATGGTTTGTAAAAACCATGTTTGCATGCACATTTGATTCCTCGGATTTTTAGCAAATTCCACTTCTGCTTCCTTATGTAACTTATTTGGCTTTAGGTCCTTGAAAGAGTGAAAGGTTTAAAGGGCCACAAACCAGCGTTGTTTAGGGTCTGTATCCTTAATTAATATCAATAAAGGACCAATTCATTATTTTGAAGCAAATCACCTAGGACAATTTATGTTCTTCACTTCTAATTCTATTAGAGCATCTGTAATTGATGTTTATTTTTTGTATACGTTATATACAAAACTCCTTTGAAGCATAAAGTTTATGGATAAAGAGAAACGCTAGGTTACTTGGATAAACAAAGGAGAAAAAACAAACAGATACCCCCTCATACTATTTTTTATGAATTACTATATGAAATATAATATAACGATAGATTGTTAGCGGTCCAGTTAAGCATCAGAAATGCAAGTTTTTACGAAATATAGGTATATAGAAATTTGATGTGGCATGACGTGGCAATGGGAAGGGGTAAAGCATACGGTGTATCCACATACTAATAAGAATCGTGTTTTTGGTTGCATTCTCATTTTGATTTTCAACATTTACGTATTGTTATCTTGCAGACAACAGAGCTAACAACCACACAAGCCTTTGGTCGTCCTACTTTATATGTGAGTTAGGTTGACTGACGTTTGATAATTTGTCCAAAATTTTCATTAAATCCTCATCTACTTTTGAATGCTTATCCTTGTAAATGCCTTTGACACACAGGCTCACAATGAACACATGAACAATGAGCTGGAAAAGATTTTAAGTATTCTGAGAGGTGTGTGTGAGATTCACCAGTTGCCTCTTGCTCAGACATGGGCTATGTCTCCATTCAGCAGTTTTGCTTCCCATGAACAAATTCTGAAGACGAGCTGTAATAGTTTCGATCGTAGATGCCTCGGGAAAACCTGCCTATCAACAGCTGCTCTACCGTTTCATGTTCAAGACTTAAGCTTGTGGCCGTTTCGGAAAGCATGTAAAGAACTGCACTTGGACAAGTCATGTAGCTTTGTTGGCAAAGCGTTGTTCTCCCGCGGTTCATGTTTCTGTGAAGACGTAACCAACCTCAGTGAAGAAGAGTACCCTTTGGTCCACTTTGCACGCATGCATGGGTTAACCAGCTCCTTTGCAATCCATTTGCATAGTGTCGAAAGCAATGCTGACTATGTGTTGGAGTTTTGTCTTCCTTTAAACATGGAAGATGGTAGACATGTACAAATAGAAAACTTGGTGCACACATTGAAGCATTACATCACGATAGCATCTGCATTTGAACTAAGTGATAAATCACCTACACAAGTTGTTGGACCACTGATGGATCTCTCTTACACAGATCCTGATGTTATCTCAACATCCTCGTATACCTTCGATGATGTTGCAACCGACTCTTTGAATGAAAATCCCCGTGTCACCTGTTCAAATCTGGCGGTCCTAGACGAATGCTCTTCCACCAACGTGAATTCAGAGAAAAGACGTGTTACCTTTACCTCAATTGAAGAAGCGAGTAGTCCTTTAGAACAAAGAAAAAAGCGTAAAAGAGGATTGGACACAAAGGTGAAAGTGAAGGCAACTTATAGAAAAGATATCAAAAAGTTCAAATTTGCTATTTCACTAGGACTGCGGAAGCTGAAGATCAAAGTGGCAAAAAGGTTCAAGTTAAGTAGTAAAATGATTTGTCTGAAATACTGGGATGAAGACAATGATTTTATACTATTTTCCGGCAACGAAGACTTTGAGTATGCTAAGGCTGCTTCAGGCCGTAACAACAGAATCAACTTGATCTGTGAGTTATCAAATTGATGATGGCTTTCATACAAGAAGGGGTTACATCTTAAATAAACTTGACTGTTTTCATAAAGCCTATATACGGGAGCGTTTGGGATTGCTTATCTTAAAATGATTATCTGGCTAACAACAAGCGGATAAGCACTTAAATAAGCAATCCCCAACACCCTTAAAACAATTGGTTTTATTTGTAGTTTGGATGTGATATTTGTAATGTATTTTCACTTTTTCATAATTTATTTGTTATTTATTCTATTTAATTTTTTTTGAGTAACGATGGTTTTCGACCTTTCAACAATTTCTATTGTGTGTATCGTAAACTTTTAATAATATTTATTGTGTGTATCAATACAGTGAGATTATAACATGACATTAAATAATCCATTGCGTTTCAATATATAAATGTTTCATTTAAGGGTGGAGACTTGTAGTTTGTTGTATGAGATGCTTAAAGGTTTTTTTTTTTTTTTTTTTGTGGAAAGGTAGATGACTTAGAGGTTGGGTGGGAGAAAATGAGTTAATTGGGGGCTTAACGCTCAGTTCGGGAGATTATCATTAAAAGAAAAGAAAGGAAAGAAAAGAAGAGAAGGAATCCACTTTCCTTTCTTCTCTCTTCTTCCCAGATCTGGAAGGAAGAAAAATAACATGTATCTTCTTCCCTCTTCTCTTCTTTTCTGCAGTTAACCTTCTTGAGAACACCACCTTCTTCCCTCTTCTTTTCTTTTCTTCATTAAACCCAACTGGCGAACATAGTGTAAGTGAGAGAACATGGTGTTTGGGGTATTTGTTGTTAACATATAACGGGGTATAATTTAAAACATATATATTGAACGAAACGGGATTAAGTAGTTCACATCATAATTTCACCGTAATGAGATACATAATAAAAGTCATTAAATGTTTACCCTAAATACAAAAAGTTACGAAAATTTTATAGGGATAAGTGTTTCTAAATGTATCCAAGTTACCCCATTTTACTAAGTTGTGTATCAATCTATTAATCCTCCTAAACAATGCAAAGAATTACTAATCCTACTATTATATACATAATTTAACATTTGTTAAGAGATATTTAGATAAATCGTCCTTGTGGCAAGGAACAAATTGCAATGACAGTCCTTAAATTTATTTACAAATTCGTCCCTGTGGTTAGGCCGGTCACCAGTCGGTCAACGCCACGTGTCAACATGAGTGGTGCCACGTGTCATCAGGTAGGGTTAATAACCGGGTCGGGTTGCCACGTGGACCAATGAGATGGTGCCACGTGGCATTGGTATAATTCACCACTTTTTGGCTCGCCTGGGATCGAACCTGGGTTGTTTGTGTGGGAAGCGAACCTATGCCCAGTTGTGCTAAGCGAACCTGTGGTAAGGCCGGTCACCAGTCGGTCAACGCCACGTGTCATCACATGAGTGGTGCCATGTGTCATCAGGTCGGGTTAATAACCGGGTCGGGTTGCCACGTGGACCAATGAGATGGTGCCACGTGACATTGGTATAATTCACCACTTTTTGGCTCGCCTGGGATCGAACCTGGGTTGTTTGTGTGGGAAGCGAACCTATGCCCAGTTGTGCTAAACATAGTTTCATTAATAATACTCAAAATCAAATAAATAACCTTCCTTATTATTTGGACCAATTCAATAATAACAAAAGTTGATTTAGGTTTTGGCTTATCAATTTAAGGGTTATATGGACGTCAAAAATAAATAAATATACCGTTAGACTCGTTTTTAGTGCTCTTTCCAATGATATGCTCGGGAATTTTTTCGACTTCAAACGAACCTCGAAAATGCGAAAATCATCGTTTTCTTTGTTTTCGCATTTTCGAGGTTCGCTTGAAATCAAAAATTCCCAGCATACTATTGAAAGAGCACCAAAAACGAGTCCGATGCAGATTTCGAGAATTTTTGACTTGGTTTGGACCTTGAAAATGCAAAACAAAGAAAAATGGTGATTTTGCATTTTTCGAGGTTCAAACTAAGTCGAAAAAATTCCCCGAGAATACCATTAGAAAGAGCACGAAAAAACGAGTCCAATAGTGTATTTATTTATTTTTTGATAGTCCCCATTCCCCTTAAAATGACAGTCCAAAGTTGACATTGACCCTTTTATATGTTGACAGTCCATATACCCATTAAACTTGGTTAAATAATGGAAAGAGCATAATATTTATGAAGGTATGCACCAGCGCAGATGGTGCGTCCTTCGCTTGTGTCTCAAATATCCTGGCTTCGAATCCCAGGCGAGCCAAGGAACGAGTATTAATACTCAGCGCCACGTGTCACCACCTGAGTGGTCCACGTGACAACCCGACCCGTTCACTTACCCGACCCGACCCAAAATTGACACGTGGCACCACTCAGGTGGTGACACGTGGCGTTGACCGACCCATTGACCTGTCTAACCACAAGGACGATTCATGCAAATAATTTTAACTGAAAGTAAGGACCTTCGTTGCAATTTGTTCCTTGCCACAAGGACGATTTATGTAAATATCTCTTAACAAATGTTAAATTATGTATATAATAGTAGGATTAGTAAATTCTTTGCATTGTTTAGGAGGATTAATAGATTAATACACAACTTAGTAAAATGTGGTAACTTCGATACATTTAGAAACACTTATCCCAATTTTATATGTAAAATAAGAAAAATAAAAGTTTGATAATACGCAAAAGAATATAGTGATTAGTTAATTTAGAAATCATTATCTCTTGTATTTTCTTATTGTATTTTCTTTGATATTAATATGAAGTTAAATTTTAGTGATACACGAAGGCGCTTAACCTCGTTCTTTGCTAGAATGGCGTGCTAAATCGAAATTTGAAACGAAACAATTACGCGAAGACTATTTTCGTATAGTAAGTTAGTCATGAAAGAGTAAATATGAAAAAATTGGATAACCCCAAGTACTATTTTCTTAAAATAATTTCTGGAAATTGTATGAGTTTTCTTACGGAGAAAGCCCCTAAGATTATCGCCATGTTGCAAAGTTAGTCCTTAGGGACTAACATTGAAACTTACAGATAACCTAAGGGACTATTCTCGTAACTTGATAACTCCAGGGAAATTTTTTGTTAATTGTTGCTGAACATTTGTACAGAAACAGTCCCTGAGTTTATTGGCCGGTTGCAAAGTTAAGTAACGAATGTTAAGTAATAGCCGTTAAAGACTAACTTCACAACGGATCCATAACCTCAGGGGCCCTTTTTTTGGCAATTGTTCAAAGCATTGTGGCTACAATGTTGCTACAGTGATTGTCGTACTATTTTCTTAAATTATTCCTGAAAATAGTATGAGTTTTCTTACGGAGAAAGCCCCTAAGATTATTGGCATGTTGCAAAGTTAGTCTTCAGGGACTAACATTGAAACTTATAGATAACCTAAGGGACTATTCTCATAATTTGATAACTTCAGGGACATTTTTCGTTAGTTGTTGCTGAACATTTGTACATAAACAGTCCTTGAGGTTATTGGCCGGTTGCAAAGTTAAGTAACGACTATTAAGTAACAATTGTTAAGGACTAACTTCGCAACGGATCCATAACCTCAGGGGCCATTTTTTTGGCAACTGTTCAAAACAATGTGGCTACGGTGTTGCTACGGTGATCGTCACTGTTTTCATATCCCGCCTTTTAGTATATAGATATAATTGAGTATGACCAATAGTTTATTATCAACATGTTTATAGATAGTACTTCTTTCGTCTCAAAATATAAGTTCATTTTAACTTTGACTCTAAGTATTTATGTTTCTATTATATAATAATTGATGCAAATTATATAAATGTGTTTTACGTTTGTTTTCATTGGTATAATTTTTACTAGTTATAATATCCGTGCACACACGGGGTTTTTTCTAAGGTTTTAATTATGTATTATTATCGATTACATTTTTTAATCTTGTTCACAGGATATAGCAAAAGCTAAAAATGTATTTTTATCAAACTCTTACCTTTTATTAGTGTATGTATATACATCCTATATTACACACATCGTGCTACAATAACATGGTTGGAAATCCAAAATCATATACTACATTTCAAAAGTTTTTATTTTTTTGTGAGAAGAACCAAAAGGTCGTTGTTCTTGTAGTCATAGGATCCACAATATATAAAAGTAGATGAATATAGAAAGGCTACATGCACGTACCGGTTTCTTATGGTCATGCATCAAAAAAATTCAAGCAAGAATTATGATGAACAACTAAAATCAAGACATAAACCGGCTAGTTGCACAACAAAGCACGTGCATTCACAATTTCACATGACGGTGAAGCATCATTTTATAACTACAAAATTATTAAGCGGAGCAAGTTTACAAATTATAATGTCTCTCCATCCTTCAAATCACATTCTAATATCATTGTTTATTTTCAAATCTTATATTTAGCATCATTCTTCAAAAGTAGACTTTTCTGTAAGAATATACTCCAAATTAAAGACCGCATTCAATAATCATAAAAAGAAAGTAGAAAAATATTTTGACAAGTTGGCCCAATCCACTGACCCATACTAAAAATTAATAAATGTTGGGAGCTCAACCCAAATCCATCCAACCCAGACTATTTTGACCAATGGCCCATAGTAAATTAATGACCAATTTGAGAATACCGAACCACTCAAGTGGCTAACGTGCCACCTCTAGAACAAAAGTTGCCGATATCAAATACCTGATATTTCAATCTATTTAAATTCAAATTTCAGCCACTTCCTGCAAAATGAATACATGTATAACGTATACCTCACGTAAACTGTACGTATCTTCTAAAACCTTTTCAGACTTCGCTAGTGTATATTGAAATGCTAGACCTGCGCTATTTAGTAAGTCAGTTGTGCACATCGATAAAATGTAAGACAAAAATGAAACAATAAACCATTAAACAATAAACCAAGTTCAACTTTTAACAGGAAGTTATTACCGGATTTTTTATGTTTTTAATTAAACATATTTAAAAGAATAAAATAAAATAAATAGATTATTTAGGTCTACAATTAATACCTAAATACATGCCTAATGCATAAATCACTTGTACAATTGAAGTATACATTTTCTTTCTCCAAATTTTCACCAATCATTTTTCTAGTTTTATTATATAAAATATTAAGTATTATTATATAATACAAACAAATTTAAAGTCAAAGTTGAATTCAAAAAGTCAAAATGAACTTATATTTTGAGACGTAGTGAGTATTAGATCTAATGACGCAAGTTATATCTGCGACACTTTTTTAAAAATGTATTTAACTTTTCACTTTTTATTTTGTTATGTAGCTAACTAATTTTTTTTGGGGCTATATCATCCAAGTCTACGTGGCATTCCTTTGCATCTATTCAATAACTTAAAAACTTGCTAATTCTTATATGGTACCGGTTTTTACACTTTAATTTAAAAAGTAATAATAGATAATGGAAGTTACGTATATGTTTACTTTTAATTGCTTCGGGTCTACATGCTATTATGTGTGATGACGTATACTTTACATCCGGGTGACGAACCCGCCCCAAAGCCCAATATTGATAAAGCCCAGCACGATATGGGCTACGCTGATAAGCGTTTAGGCCCACGAAGGCCCAAATACGAATCTATTTACGGAATAGATATGGGATATCTTCTAATCAAGGAGATAATCATTCCTCAACCGATTTAGGCGGGATACGCCGAAGGTTGAGGAACACGGAACCAACAAGGATTCCGCACGTATATAAAGGGAATCACATCCTCATTTAAGGTACGATCTACAAACCCTAACTCTCCTTAAACCCTAAACCGATTACTTACTCTCACGCCGGAGGATAATCGGGAAACAATCCCACGGTAAGCTAACGGTGTCTTTTGTCTTTAGTGTGCAGGTTCCAAGCAACAATCCTCAATTGGTGTAGGATCCGAACTCCAAACAAGGAACGTCCAACTTTGCATCAACAAGTGGCGCCATCCGTGGGACCATTCACTAAGAACCAAGAACTAGGATGACAAAGCGATCGCAATCGATTTTATTGGAAAGAAGGTGCACAATGGCAACCCCAAGCAAATCTCTGAACAACCAACATTGCTAAGAATCGTGGATGAGGCCAGATTCGGCCTTCCTCCGTGGAACCACTCGGGACAACCCGGACAACAACTACTACCACCAAGTGCAGAGACCCGCACAGACTCCTTTTACTCCACTCCAATCGGTGCTAGAAGCTAACTTCACAAAAGCACCCGACGCACCCGACAGAACAAGGGCGTGTTGATAGAAACGGATACCCTGTTCTGTAGGAGTCGTTCGGAATTAGAGCCAAGTAGTTTTGTCTCTCAAAATTACGAAGCCCTAGCTATCCTCATGCAAGAGAAGCAAAGAAAAGACCAAGTCGTGGCATGCATGCTCGACTAGACTTTGGCCCGTAGTTTGAGATATCTCCACCGCGTCATAAGGAGAAACGCGAAGGGTAATCACGACCCCCAGTGTTCAATAGAATTGGAAGGAGAGTCGAGGAAGATAATACGTCGACTCACGACTATGACCGAAAGTGAGGAAGATGGAAGCGCACCAAAGGTCCACACTAGACTCGGTGGCGCGGTACAAGATAGATTGGGGAGCGATATTCCCAAGTGAAAGCCCCAAGCACGAGTCGAGGATAACCGGCGTAACGCCGGAGGGAGAGGAACTATCCTCTAGTAATTCCTCGATAACGAGGACGATGAGATCGACATTGGAAATCCGTAAGAAAAAACCGTGACCAAGATGAGGAGGATATGTCTCCCCATGGCGCCGCCGGAAGGTAGACGCGTTCACTAGACGACGTTGATTTTCGGAGAACAAAAGAGACGCATGCCTACTAATGTTAAAACCTATGACGGAGCAGTGACCGATGATCACCTAAAAATTTTGAATCGCCAGCAACCATTGAAAACTGCACAACATGTATGGTGCCACATGTTCAATTCCACACCGGTGGGAAATGCGCGAATCGGTTCAACAAGCTTCCACGAAGCATAAATGGCTTTGAAGAGTTGAGAAGGCATTCACTAAACTTTACTCAAAAAAAAGTGCGCTTAAAATCCCATTGAACTTGCTAGAGTCAAACAATGCCAGGGAATCCACAAGCGCTTTCATGGAGCGCTTCAAGGATGAGTGCATGCAAGTCAAAGCATGTCCGAAGTACTCAAAATCTCGTGGTTCATGAATGGAATCAACAACCCGAACTTATTAAAGGTTGAATGACAGATTCCCCAATCCTTCGATGAGGTTATGAAGCGTACGGTCCTTCGATAAGGAGAAGCCGCCGCATGACGGATAGCAAAAGAAGCTACTCCAACCACCGGCCACAGAACAACACGGGAGACAATCCACGTAATCGAAATAGTAACCGTAACAGAACTATCGCAACCAAGGGAATGGACGCGACAATGACAAATATACCCATTTACCAAATCACCAAAGGAAATACTGCAATGCAGGCGCTAACTTCCCAAGACCACCACAAATGCGCACTCCGGAGGATAGGCGTGTCGGCGGTGGATACCGTGATTACCACGCGGAAAGGCCACACTACTAACGAATGTGTCCAATTGCGTCAACTCACTGACAAGATGGTCAAAGAGGGTAGATTGGACCACCTGGTCAAGAATATAAGGAAGGGAAGGACAAGCAAAAGAGTAGCAATAAGAAAGAAACGCCTAAAGATAAGCCCGACACCATTTACATGATACAATCATGGCGTGGGTCACAAAGCGTAAGGTAAGCGTGATTTTCGGGAAAAGAAATCTCATTCCCACCTTAACTGCAGAACAACGCGTGGTAGAACCACTTACTATAGAGATAAGCGGGGGTCACGACATCCACCGCATGTATGTTGATGGTGGAGCTTCACGACATCATGTATGAACACTGCTTTTAAGCGATGCGTCCCGAATCGCAACCGCTAACCCCACGGAACAAATGTTGACCGGTTTCTGAGGAGAAGATATGGCCTATGGGACAAATAAGATTACTGTCAAGATTGGAAACGAAGAACACTCCATAGCGGCATGGATGGAATTTATGGTGATTAAATCTCCTCGCCATACAATGGCATTATTGGGAGACCAGAATTTCGACTATGCTGCGCGAAGGTCAACAACAAATGGGATGCTTAAGTTCCAGTGGAAGGTGGTATTGTTACTCTTTATAATGCCACTATACCACATAGAGAATGCAACACGATTGCATGCGAGACCGCACCAACCCCAAAGACGCCAGACTACGAATTCCACATCCGAAAGTAGCAATCCATCCGTAATACCCGAGCAGAAATCGCCATCGGAGGGTCACTATCGGACAACCAAAATCACCAGATGCGCGCTCCGCAAAGAACTTAGACATTTTGCATGGGAGCCAAAACACATGACCGAGTACCGCTCAATCACGTAACATAACCCGCGAATCCGGCAAGGATACTCACTGCTCGCCCGAAGAAACGCGCCAAGCTCCGGCCGCGATAGCGATCCCGGCAGTACACAAGTTGGTAGATGCGGGAATTATGCGTGAAGTCTACTACCACGGTAGCTTTCGAATCCAAGAATGGTCAAAAAGAGTGACGTGGTGGCGAATGTGTGTTGACTTTACGGATCTTAACAAAGCGCGCCACAGGATCGCTACCCATTACCGTAAATAGACCGGAAAATAGAGTCTACGTGCGGGTATCCATTGAAGTGTTTCCTAGATGCGTACAAGGGTACCATCAAATTCGAGATGGCTAAAGAGGATGAGGAAAGACGGCCTTCCACACAGCCAAGGTGTTCTCGTTACACAAAATGCCCTTGACTTGAAAAGCGAGGGGCCACCTATCGGCGGTTGGTGGACAACGTTTTGAAAAACAGTGGGTCAGCAACCTCAAGTCTATGTCGATGATCTAGTCATCAAGAGCCATATCAAGATGAGCTAATCTGCGACATTGAGGAGACGTTCAAAACTCTACGAGATAAACATGAAGTGAATCCCAAAAGCGCACATTCGAGCGCCATCGAGGGCATGTTCCTGGATACCGATTGAACCTAACGGCATAAAACCATGTCCAGAAAAGACAAAGTCGGTCATCGAGCTTCCTTCACCACGCACGTTGAAGGAAGTCCAATCTCTTAACGGAAAGTTGGCCGGCCTGAACAGGTTCCTATCCAAGTCGTAAAAAAATCGTTACCACTTTTCAAAACACTCAAGAGTGCATAAAGAAGGGTGATTTTAAGTGGACTACGGAGGCAGAGGAAGCCTTCACCCGCCTTAAACAAAGATCCGCAACACTCCCAACGCCGGTTGCACCCGACCGTGGAAGAACGATCATGTATTTGTCCGCAACGGATGGAGCAACGAGGCAAGACTACTAATGAGATAGGGATTCGTGCAAACTCCTATCTACTTTATAAGCAAAGCGCTAAAGAAGACGGAGGTGAACTACACGGCCATGGAAAAGTTGGTTCTTGCATTGGTGTTTGCTGCTAAACGGCTACGCAGGTATTTCCAGGCGCACCCGATTGCAGTCATCACCGACCAACCAATCAAACAGATCATCTCTAAACCAGATGCATCAGGCCGACTCCAGAAGTGGAGTGTATTGCTGGGCGAACACAATATCTCATACAGACCACGCACGGCAATTAAAGGACGATTTCGGCGATTTCATAATAGAAGCGACACCAATGAGGCACCTATACCAAATAAGACGGAACAACATGATCCATGGATCTTGTTTACGATGGATCCTCTTGCATTGATGGTTCAGAGCGGGCCTTATCCTTACAAATCCAGAAGGTATGGAATTCACCTATGCACTGCGCTTTGAATTTACAGCTGACAAACAACGAGGCAGAGTATGAAGCTCTACTTGCTGGACTACGCATTGCAGCTCGAATGGGTGTACAAAACCTAGAAGCAAACGTGGATTCCAGGTTAGTAGCCAACCACGTGTTGGGCGAATACGTGGCTAAGGAGGATAACATGATCCAAAGATGTCGCCAAGACCAAACTGCTAATCAAAGGTTTTGACAGTTCACTATCAAACAGGTTCCTAGAGGGAAAACCGCAAGGCGGATGCCCCGAGCAAGATCGCCTCGACAAGTTTTGCGACCTATCAAAGCAAGTTCGGTAGAAACTTTGAAAAGCAAGTCTATCTCGAGATGGAAGTCTCCACAATCATAGAGGAGGACGGACCTACATGGATGACACCAATCATGGACTTCCGAACAAGGAATGCTACCCGGAGCGTATGAAGCTCGCAGGATACGGCGCGATGGCGCCGCGGTTCAAGTCCGAGACAACATCTTGTACCGACGCCTTTCCGCAACCATGGCTCCGCTGCGTGGGCCCATTACAAAGCTAATTATGTGTCACAAGAAAATCCATGAAGGCTCATGCAAGATGCATTCGTGACCAAGATCCGTTGTAGCACGCGCCATGCGATCGAGGATATTATCGGCCTACCATACACGTAGATGCGCGGATTTAATACTGAGTGTAACGATTGCCAAGTGCATAGGCCCGCCCCACGCCAACCACGCGACGAGCTAACGCCAATAACATCACCATGGCCATTCTACAAATGGGGTATTGATATCGCAGTCTTTTTCCGTCGCAATGGGGATTAAAATTCCTCATAGTCGTCAGAGACTACTTCACCGTGGATTGAAGCAAAGCGGTGGTGACAATCACGGCAACCAGTGAAGCGCTTCGTGTGGGATAACATCGTATGCCGTTTTGGCCTCCTGGAGAAATCATCTCGGATAATGGAAAACAATTGCGGACAACCCTTTCGTGGATCGGTGTGAAAGCTACGCATCACACAAAGACTGCGTCGCTTAAACACCCACAAACCAATGGCCTGAGTGGAACGGGCAAATAAAGCTTAAGCGAAGGAATTAAGACACGCTGAAAAGCACAAAGGGAGATGGGTGGAAGAACTATCACATGTTTTGTGGGCGATCGCACTCGATCAAAACCAAGACAGAGACACCCCTTCTCTCTAGTCTACGGGACCGAAGCCGTCATACCGGAAATTGGTATGCCAACTATCCGACCGCCGAGTTTAATGTGGCAACATGACGAAGACCGGCGTCTTGACCTAGATCTACTAGAAGAAAGGCGTGAACGCGCAGCTATACGTGAAGAAAAATCAAGTCAAGAATGAAGGGATACTATGACGCTAAGGTAAGAGGTGTCTCCTTCGGCCGTGTGACTTCGTCATCAAGGCTAATGATGCGAGCCACGCAGAAGACATGTGTAAGCTCGGACCAAAGTGGGAAGGACCCTATGAGGTTATCAAGCACTGGGACCGTGACGTCTGAGCTACGGGCTTGGATGGTCGTGAACTGCCACGCACATGGAACATCTGCAATCTCAAAAGATGCTACCTATAGGATTGGCTATGGCCCAGCGCACGCACGCTCGGGCATTTTACTAAAGTACTCGATAGATAACTATTTTTTTTTTTTTTTTTTTTTTTTTTTTTTTTTTATTTAATTTCCCTAGTATCATGTCTTTTATTTTTCCATAAACACTTGCAAGTATCAATAAAACGTTGCGGTTTCTAGCTAACTCCGTAACACCATTTAATTTGTTACTTCCATATACTATATGTCTTAACAATTTTTCATATTTTTGCCTACATGGCGTGCATGCAATATATACACCCACGACGGTCAAAAGGATAAGTTAACCTAATAAACAACTTGTTGAGTAAGAGGTTGCAAACCCATCGACGATGGATTACGTATCCTTGTTAAACACCTTGTTCTCAAGACGTTGAATAAGCTTTATGCGCCCACCACGGATCGCAACTATGCACATGTGCACGTTTAACAACCGGAACCAAGACACTTGATTCCTCAATTTGGTATTCTGATCGAGCTGCATACCATTAATATACGATCATACTTAACATTTTTCGGATTTTCATACATGATTATGAAGTCCTTATATTATTCACACTTGGTTATACAGATAACAACGCATACTTCTTTTACGCAAAGATACACAATATAAGGATGTACATCATAGATAAAACAACGTATATTTATTTTACGCAGAGGTTAATACGATACGGGTGTACATCACAAAAGGAACAATATCCTTACAACACCCTTCACAAAAGGAAACCCATTCATGACCTACGAGTTATTTCTTACAGATATCACCAGAAATAAACTAAAAGCTATGACTACGTTTCAAGGAGGAACTACCCACGCGGTTAGTATTATCCCCAATCCTATTTAGCTCTTGTAACAAGTCAGCATCTCGGCGAGCTACGGTGGCAACACTCACAGGCACCCCATCGATCGGGGAGGCGCTGCGCCAATACCACACATTACTGACCTTGCCTCGATACCTTTCCTTTCAAGAAGTCTTGCTGCACGCGCCCAACACTTGTTTTAGGGAACTTCCTCAATGACAAACGGATTCGATGTAATACAGAATTTCTAAAATTCACAAAAGACCAAAATACCCTTATGATCAAAAATAAGAATAATTAAATAAAATGAATACAAAATGATTTATGTAAATTCGAGAAAAACTTATAAGAAAATCACATATGATCCAAATAAATCTTGAATGACTTTGTAAAGTTAATTTTTACAGATTATAATTTTATAAAATCAATTATGTATTTTAATAATTAGCCGAATATATTTAATAGTTTTATAAAAGAATTTAATTAATAAAAGCCCAATATAAATTTACAAAACTAAGAGTCCATTTATTTTAGGTCCAATACATTATAAAGCCCACAAGAAAATTGGAAAAGTATATATATACATAAAATCCGGTTCCTAATAATCCCTAAATACCGATTATTCCCAAACCGACTTCAAAACCCTTCATAATTCGATTTCCAGTTTCCAGAGCTTGAGACCATTTTTCTTGGATAAGTTTGAAGGTAAAGAAGGTGGGAAAAATAGTGTTCGATTTTATAGGCTGCTGTTTTAGTCGTGGGTAGTTTTGGATGAATTAGGTTTCGACAGTGAGGTTTTGTGCTTCTTTTGTTTTAACGATTCAAGCTCATCAAGGGTAAGTTCCTAATGTTGATTTCAGTCCTATAAGTCATATAGAACACATAAAAATTGGCCATGCATGTTTAAGATGTCGATGAAATTATTTGGAATCTAAAACCCTAAAAGCGATACAATTAACGAATGAGCTTATAATATTTTTAGAGATCATGAATTGATTTTTCCAGAAGTTGTTACATGTTATAAGACCTGAATAAAATACATATTTATGGATTTGAAGCTTGTATGAATTGTTTTGAGTTTTAGGGTTCGATTAAACATGGAATAAGGAAAGTATTTAAAAGGGGACGATTAGGGTTTAGAAAGACTAGGGTTTTCTTGTTATCATTAAGGGTCATTAATGCAGTGGTAATGATGGATTAATGATGGGTTACATCTAGGTTTAGGGCTTGCACTTGAATTATGTCTATTCGGTCCTAAATAAAAGTTTTGGGTTGGTTTTGTAAATTATGAAACTTAAGGGTTACTTTTGTAAACAGTAAAATAAGGGTACTAAACGTATAAAAATAAGTGTGGGGGTTAAACATGTAATTTTGGATATTTAAAGGGCTATTCGAGTTGTATTTAAATTATTAGGTAATGCTTTTGTAAATTCTAAAACCTTTGGGTTAAAAGTGTAAAATCTGATAAAGTAAGGTGAGATTGTGAACTTAAAGATGTCAAGGGTGTAATTTGTAATTCTGAGTAATTATGGGTTCTACAAGTGTAAGTTGATTTTGTAGAGACACGCATGAGTTTAAGTTAATTTCAGTTTGTTATCATTTACATTCTAGGTTAAATTGGGAAATCATTAAAAGAAGTAATATGTGAATTTAATGCGTATTTAGTAATATTTAAAGAATATGGAAAACCCTAGAACCTAAATAGGAAGTTGGAGAATTAATGAAGAATACCCTAAAATGTTGTAATTTCGTCTGTCACTAAAATGAGAATATTCTGACAACTCTAAAAGTATTAATGCGATAAATCTGTTATAATATTAATGATTCTAATAAGTATTAAATAAATCATAATCCGTGTAGATTTGTCGGAGGAGACGCGACGTTACATCTTTGTATTCGTTCATTCGTTGCTTTGCTCTCATTTGCTTTAAGGTACGGATATTACATCTTACTTTAAGACACTTGTTTATCGTGACAAGTATTCGACCTTTTCAAGAAAGGTCACTCATGTTTTCCTTCTTTGTCAAGATTTTATGTTTATTAGGGTTTCCAATGCCATTGCTATGAACCCTTTCCTGATTGTGTGATTCGTTGCTTATCTGAATTTATGTTTTATGGAACTAAGAGATATCTGACTTAACCTTATGTTAGGAAGACTTTGATATGTGTAACTGATGAACCTTATTATGTCTGAATATGAACCTTATGACATGAGTTATCTGATATGTTATCTGTTGAACTTTGTGTTTGATTATGATCTGTGTCATTTATGACAATTTGTTTGACCTAAGTTAGTTTGACACCCGAGCCAAATATTTCACTAGTCATGGGGTTCCATGTCCGTGTCGTTGATGCACCTCCGACATGACTCTAAAGGCGATGAGTGATGTTACGCCACGTCCCTTATCTATTATTTGTTATGAGCTCGGTTGGTATTATACTACCTATATATACGTCGGGGCGATGGATGCATCCTAGATCCGATCCGTTATCCGATATGATTTGTTCGGTGAATGATGTCGTGTAATGCGCTACGTCTTCACAACTTCAGGAGCTAGCTACTCCAAATGATTTGCTAAGATTATTTTATAAAGTATGATGTTTCGGATATGATATGTTCTGGGCTCGAGGTAGTTAACTAAATCTGTATTTGTTATTTATATGATAAGTATTCTGATTATGTTTTGGTATGTTGATGCTTATGATTATGTCTTCGGCTTATTATATGCTTATATGTGTTTATGCTTTTGTATGTTTATGTGACTACCGCTTGCTATGCTAAGATATAGTAATATGTTTAAAATGATTCGCATGCTGTCATCTGATGTTATGTTAGTTTATCGTTATGTGGATTCGTTGAACTTGTTAGTGTGATAGTTAATATTCTACAAGCTTAATATGTATAGTTTGATCAGTTAATTTTGGGAACTTTGCTTATATGTTAGTGTTTTATTGCCTATGCGACCGCCATGTCCGAACTCACGATGATAGGATTTGATCTAAGAACCGGTTTAGTTTATGATATCTGCTTGGATAATTGCTAATGGTTATGCTATGTTTCTATTTGTTTGTGGACCGCTATTTCTGCCGCTTTTTAATGTTTTAAATGTGTTAAGTGAAGGTTAATTAATTTGTTGAATGCCATGTTTATTTGTTGGTAATCGCTTTTGTTAGTCATTAGACTCTTCGTTTGGTTTATAAGTAAATGGTTTAACCGTTATGTGGTTGTTTGGATTTACGATATTTGTGCTTCCGAGAATCCTAAAAGATCCTTCGTCATTATTTCATTTTATCTTTCGTTACTCGTATATTTGTTTTGCTTTTGTTTCGTTATATCCGCTCACCGGGCTTTGTAAGCTCACCCCTTTTCTTTTCTGCGGCGGTATTAAGCGCTCAAGATAAGCTTATGGGATAGGCGATCCGGGTTGAGAGTAGAGGTGAGCGAGATTCGATTATAGAGATCTTAGATTTATTTTGAAGTTTAGTTATTTATGTTCTCTCTTGAATATTTTTGTAATGCTTTCGCTATTGTATAGTATTTAAAGTTCGATATGAAATCGTGTTGTGATATCTTTACCCTTGTCGGGTTGGGGTGTTACAAGTTTTGGTATCGAGCTCTAGGTTTTAGGACCCTTAGAGTTTAGGCTATGACCGTGAGGATTGGATAGACATTAGGCTTCCGTGCATTCGAGATATCTTTCGATCCCTTTGATGGTCGTTCGATTTGACTTGATATCCTTTTCCTTCACCGAATTGGCCCTCCTTTGTTCGCACCGAATTTTTTATTTTGTTTTCGCTCGTCCGCTTTTCGATCATTAG
This sequence comes from Chrysanthemum lavandulifolium, assembly GCA_022545495.1. Taxonomy (NCBI): domain Eukaryota; kingdom Viridiplantae; phylum Streptophyta; class Magnoliopsida; order Asterales; family Asteraceae; genus Chrysanthemum; species Chrysanthemum lavandulifolium. The sequence goes on along the minus strand of CM040246.1, from coordinate 2,608,221 downwards.
ATGGAGACTACCCGTGGAGCCAAGAAGATGGTGCTGACCTGCGTTCTCGCGATGGTTCTGTCTTTGGAGAGGTTCGTGAAGCGAAGCCACTCCGACCGCCGCCGTCTTGTTGGAGACATCGAGATCTCATTGGAGGAAGTTGGATGGACCAACCAAAGGCGCAAGAGACGAGACAAGATTCAACCGGTGGTTTAGAAGATTCATCTACTTCATATGATTTGGGCGCGACGATGTCACTCGATTTGTTTGTCATGCGTTTCAAGACGGTTTGATATTCGATAAGTGACTCGATCCGTATTGCTTTTCTCCGATTTGTTCGAACTCGGTGTGAATCGTGAAGTTTTATCGCCTAGCATTCGGTATATCTCGGTTTTCCTTTGAATCGCCGCGATGAGTCATGAGGAACCGTTTTGTGCATTGGTGGCCTTCTTCTGCGGTGGTATGGTAAGTTGTTTTGATGTCGATATCTTTGTATGTATGTGATCCGTCTCGCTATAGTATGTTACTTGCTATCCGTGTGTTATCCGTTATGTGGTGTGTTTTGTTATGATATTAGTTATGTGTTTTGTCATGACCCGAGACCGAATATAATGACAATAAGAACTTTTATGTGATGCAAGTATTATGACCTTTGATCAACGTAATAATACCGAGATCACATAATCTGAACTTATTGAAGGTATCGACGTCCGGGAAATGCCTGTGATTGATGTGTGTATAGACTTTGCCTTGTATCCGATATTGGGTACTTTTCATATTGGGTTGAGACTCAGATTTGATTGTGAGATTTTCGCTTGGTATATGTTGCATATAAGTTTTGTACCATTGGGATCCGGTTGTTATTATCTCGTTAACCTATAGATTGTTATGCTCGCGCTTAGATCTCGTATGTCTCACATACTCCGCGATTAGTAAACCGTTAGGATTTGTTCCATCCATGCATATGATAGTTTTATCATTAGATACCGTGTAAGTTAAAGCGTGTTTTTGAATTTTCTTTATCTCATCTTTTATCGCTAATACTTTAATAAGTATACGGTTAGCATTCGCTATATATTCCATGAAGCTTAGAATCCACAATTGTCGCCAGACTATTCCGTCTTGCTCAATTTCGAGGACTAAATTTCTTTTAGAGAGGAAGAAATTGTAATACCCAATTTCCAAAATTCACAAAAAGACCAAAATACCCTTATGATCAAAAATAAGAATAATTAAATAAAATGAATACAAAATGATTTATGTAAATTCGTAAAAACTTATAAGAAAATCACATATGATCCAAATAAATCTTGAATGACTTTGTAAAGTTAATTTTACTGATTATAATTTTATAAAATCAATTATGTATTTTAATAATTAGCGAATATATTTAATAGTTTTGTAAAAGAATTTAATTAATAAAAGCCCAATATAAATTTACAAAACTAAGAATCCATTTATTTTAGGTCCAATACATTATAAATCCCACAAGAAAATTGGAAAAGTATATATATACATAAAATCCGGTTCCTAATAATCCCTAAATACCGATTATTCCCAAACCGACTTCAAAACCCTTCATAATTCGATTTCCAGTTTCCAGAGCTTGAGACCATTTTTCTTGGATAAGTTTGAAGGTAAAGAAGGTGGGAAAAATAGTGTTCGAGTTCCTAGGCTGCTGTTTTAGTCGTGGGTAGTTTTTGGATGAATTAGGGTTTCGACAAGTGAGGGTTTTGTGCTTCTTTTGTTTTAACGATTCAAGCTCATCAAGGGTAAGTTCCTAATGTTGATTTCAGTCCTATAAGTCATATAGAACACATAAAAATTGGCCATGCATGTTTAAGATGTCGTATGAAATTATTTGGAATCTAAAACCCTAAAAAGCGTATACAATTAACGAATGAGCTTAAAATATTTTTAGAGATCATGAATTGATTTTTCCAGAAGTTGTTACATGTTATAAGACCTGAATAAAATACATATTTATGGATTCGAAGCTTGTATGAATTGTTTTGAGTTTTAGGGTTCGATTAAACATGGAATAAGGAAAGTATTTAAAAGGGGACGATTAGGGTTTAGAAAAACTAGGGTTTTCTTGTTATCATTAAGGGTCATTAATTCAGTGGTAATGATGGATTAATGATGGGTTACATCTAGGTTTAGGGCTTGCACTTGAATTATGTCTATTCGGTCCTAAATAAAAGTTTTGGGTTGGTTTTGTAAATTATGAAACTTAAGGGTTACTTTTTTAAACAGTAAAATAAGGGTACTAAACATATAAAAATAAGTGTGGGGGTTAAACATGTAATTTTGGATATTTAAAGGGCTATTCGAGTTGTATTTAAATTATTAGGGTACGTTTTGTAAATTCTAAAACCTTTGGGTTAAAAGTGTAAAATCTGATAAAGTAAGGTGAGATTGTGAACTTAAAGATGTCAAGGGTGTAATTTGTAATTCTGAGTAATTATGGGTTCTACAAGTGTAAGTTGATTTTGTAGAGACACGCATGAGTTTAAGTTAATTTTAGTTTGTTATCATTTACATTCTAGGTTAAATTGGGAAATCATTAAAAGAAGTAATATGTGAATTTAAAGCGTGTTAGTAATATTTAAAGAATATGGAAAACCCTAGAACCTAAATAGGAAGTTGGAGAATTAATGAAGAATACCCTAAAATGTTGTAATTTCGTCTGTCACTAAAATGAGAATATTCTGACAACTCTAAAAGTATTAATGCGATAAATCCGTTATAATATTAATGATTCTAATAAGTATTAAATAAATCATAATCCGTGTAGATTTGTCGGAGGAGACGCGACGTTACATCTTTGTATTCGTTCATTCGTTGCTTTGCTCTCATTTGCTTTAAGGTACGGATATTCTGTCTTACTTTAAGACACTTGTGTTATCGTACAAGTATTCTGACCTTTTCAGTAAAGGTCACTCATGTTTTCCTTCTTTGTCAGTACTCTTATGTTTATTAGGGTTTCCAATGCCATTGCTATGAACCCTTTCCTGATTGTGTGATTCGTTGCTTATCTGAATTTATGTTTTATGGAACTAAGAGATATCTGACTTAACCTTATGTTAGGAAGACTTTGATATGTGTAACTGATGAACCTTATTATGTCTGAATATGAACCTTATGACATGAGTTATCTGATATGTTATCTGTTGAACTTTGTGTTTGATTATGATCCGTGTCATTTATGACAATTTGTTTGACCTAAGTTAGTTTGACACCCGAGCCAAATATTTCACTAGTCATGGGGTTCCATGTCCGTGTCGATGATGCACCTCGACATGACTCTAGGGCGATAGAGTGATGTTACGCCACGTCCCTTATCTGTTATTTGTTATGAGCTCGGTTGGTATTATATTACCTATATATATCGTGGGCGATGGATGCATCCTAGATCGATCTGTTATCCGATATGATTTGTCCGGTGAATGATGTCGGTGTGCGATACGCTTCTTCACAACTTCGGGAGCTAGCTACTCCAAATGATTTGCTAAGATTATTTTATAAAGTATGATGTTTCGGATATGATATGTTACGGGCTCGAGGTAGTTAACTAAATCTGTATTTGTTATTTATATGATAAGTATTCTGATTATGTTTTGGTATGTTGATGCTTATGATTATGTCTTCGGCTTATTATATGCTTATATGTGTTTAAGCTTTTGTATGTTATGTGACTACCGCTTGCTATGCTAAGATATAGTAGTAGGTTTAAAATGATTTGCATGCTGTCATCTGGTGTTATGTTAGTTTATCGTTATGTGGATTCGTTGAACTTGTTAGTGTGATAGTTAATATTCTACAAGCTTAATATGTATAGTTTGATCAGTTAATTTTGGGAACTTTGCTTATATGTTAGTGTTTTATTGCCTATGTGACCTGCCATGTCTGAACTCTGCTGATGATAGGATTTGATCTAAGAACTGGTTTAGTTTATGATATCTGCTTGGATAATTGCTAATGGTTATGCTATGTTTCTATTTGTTTGTGGACTGCTATTTCTGCTGCTGCTTTAATGTTTTAAATGTGTTAAGTGAAGGTTAATTAATTTGTTGAATGCCATGTTTATTTGTTGGTAACTGTTTTGTTAGTCATTAGACTCTTCGTTTGGTTTATAAGTAAATGGTTTAACTGTTATGTGGTTGTTTGGATTTCTGTATATTTGTGCTTCCGCAGAATCCTAAAAGATCCTTCGTCATTATTTCATTTTATCTTTCGTTACTCGTATATTTGTTTTGCTTTTGTTTCGTTATATCCGTTCACTTTGGGCTTTGTAAGCTCACCGCACTTTCTTTTCTGCGGCGGTATTAAGCGTTCAAGATAAGCTTATGGGATAGTCGATCCGGGTTGAGAGTAGGCGAGCGAGATTCGATTATAGAGATCTTAGATTTATTTTGAAGTTTAGTTATTTATGTTCTCTCTTGAATATTTTTGTAATGCTTTCGCTATTGTATAGTATTTAAAGTTCGATATGAAACCAGATTGATATCTTTACCCTTGTCGGGTTAGGGTGTTACATTCGAGGATATCTCCAGGCGCAAAAAAGGAACTGCGGTTGGGATGCATCGGGCCTAAGATAATAGTCCAGGCTGCAATGCAGCTTCCCACCGAGATGCCGGGCTAGGGTCGACCGCAAATATTCGTTTATTGGATAGTCCCGATCACGTTCGGTTCAAGATCTTGGGAGTTCAAGTCCTTCATCCTTTCCATAGCAATACTAAATTGTCATAAGCCTTTGCATCATAATTAGGCACCGCTCAACGGGTACCCTTAGCAGCTCGCCTCTTGCGACTTTTCAATAGCCTCGACTATCCATGCTCCAACAGACATTTCACCATGACCTAAAGGAGTCACGAACTTCTTGCGACTCCAAGACACTTAATCTTTGCTAAGCGGAGCCCATGGCTTATGAGCCATCTGCGCTTAGCTATGGTGGAGAGAAGTTGCGGATATAACTCCTCGTCGTATTCTATGCCGAGTTTACGCAACTTCTCCTCCCGTGTCTCTAAAGCACTTTTCACCGTAGTACCAAAATCTTCAAGCTGAGTGGTCAGTGCGTCTTTGCCATTTTCCAAGTATTTAATAGCCCATCGACAAGCAGACTTATAGCTCGCGGCATCCGCACGCTCTTGATTGATTTGACACATCAGTGCCATCTTTTCCTCGGCTAGTTTTGTAGCATACGACCCAAGGGTCTCTGCTTCGCCCCTAGCATTAGCCAATTGAGCCTCGAGTGAGGCAATGCGTTTGTCTTTCTCCGCACCTTGGCTAGTATCGCCCGAGTGCTTTACCTTGATCCGCGTCGCAAGTGAGACCAGGTCATCAATAAGGTGTTCCATGGGTACTTCTCGGTGGTCTTAGGCTCTGCGCTTTGGCCCTTCACCCGATGATTCTATGCGCATTGGACTTGTTTGGGGCGACTCTGCGGTTGTTCCACCTACACACATGATGAGATAATCACAAGTTATTCGTATTACTTAGCAATATTTTGATATATAAACTTTCATGGATACTACGCAGAATGGAGGTGTCGGTGATGGGGGCGCGACGCTACATCACCGGATGATGACTTACTGCGAAAACAACTGGCGCTTCTTTCGGAGGTGGCGCCATCGCGCAAGGCTTCCTTTTCGCTCCAGTTCGGGGCTCTCTTACGCCTCTCTGTTTCTTCCACGTGCTCCGCGCTATGGGCGGCCCGGTTGCACTGGTGGTGTTGTCTATTATACTCGGCATGCTTTGTAAGGGAGTTGCTTGGGCGCTACGGATGAACTTTCACCCGCCTCGCCTAGATCCATAGCTACTGATGCCCGGCCACTGCAGCCTAGCACGGGTTCTTCTCCTCCTTCGAGCTCGGGTCCCCACCTTTACCTCTGTTGGTTTTGTCGGTGCACCACGAATGCATCCATCTCTGCACCACCAAAAACACACATAGTTTATAACAATTACGAAGCACAAAAAGTACATAACTTACGAAATGTAATTCAAGCGGGTGCAGCATGAGCACCCACCCCGACCATCGGCGTCTAAGAAGATAGAAACTTCTTACGAGTGCCAAAATAATTGTGGCTCGAGCCTATATGTACCAAGAACTCCTCGGGGTAGGAGCTTATAGGGATGCGGTTCGCGTTTATTGTTTCGCATCCTCACATTATATGATCCGAGGGGGGCGCTCATCCTTTGGCGGTGTCCCCTTAGCGTAAAATCGAATTGAGATGGAAAGCAGTGTTGTCATTCCGAAAAACGTTTCCTCAATTTGGTCGTCTAACTTATCGTAGCAATGGAGGGATCCGTATGTTTGCGAATGAAACCCAACCATTTGACCACGTGGTGTGGTAAAATGCCGGAATAAATGGATGGTCGGTTTATGGCCAATAAGTGACAGTTCACCTCGAAATTGATTAATTTCGCCGCACCTATCTGATCGGTGGGACAAGTGAATGCGGTAATAATTTAGTACATCGCTTAAGAATAATGATATGGATATGCGCTGATTTGCGAATTCGAAAAATCGCGTGTATACACCAATTTTCCCATTGGGGAAATCCAGGATTGATGCATTCGCAGCCGGAACTTCCGGATGTACCGCGCTCGGGATATAGTAATCTGATGCAAACTGTTGTAGTTCTTCTTCCGTTATGTCGGATGTAAAATCAGATAATTCTTTCACCATGGTATTGTTATAATCAAATACAAAGGCGCAGACGTGGTTACCTTAGGGGTATTTCAGTCTGAGGGCTTGGTTAAGTTGAAAGCTTTGCTAATGGCGGATTGTTTTTACTATGTGTGGAGACGGTGAAAATGAAGTGTAGGAGTTATATAACCTTCTACCTCCTCACGATGGCTGACACGTGGATTTCACTAATTATAACTGTGTGGTTGAGATTGTTTGATGGGACACACGGGCAGTAACTTTCCCCCGGTTTACGAGGCGCTAATTTTCTATTATTACGACTGGATACAATGTATCCAACACATGTCCTTTGGCTTCTTTGATACGTTTGGTATATTTTTCCGTACCTATGGTTATTAGTCTAGCATCCGCAGCCACGCTGCGCATACTAGGCCTGGGGACATGATGGCGTATACTCACATCCGGTCACGAACCCGCCCCAAAGCCCAATATTGATAAAGCCCAAGACGATATGGGCTCTGATAATAGCGTTTAGGCCCACGAAGGCCCAAATACGAATCTATTTACGGAATAGATATGGGATATCTTCTAATCAAGGAGATAATCATTCCTCAACCGATTTAGGCGGGATCGCGAAGGTTGAGGAACACGAACCAACAAGGATTCCGTGCGTATATAAAGGGAATCACATCCTCGTTTAAGGTACGATCTACAAACCCTAACTCTCCTTAAACCCTAAACCGATTACTTACTCTCGCGCGGAGGATAATCGTGGAAACAATCCCGGTAAGCCTAACGGTGTCTTTTGTCTTTAGTGTGCGGGTTCCAAGCAACAATCCTCAATTGGTGTAGGATCCGGAACTCCAAACAAGGAACGTCCAACTTTTGCATCAGCAATGTGGATTCTCTATACCTTTTACTCCTTCGTTTTGGAGCGGCAATACTGCAACAATATGACTGCTATGAAGTCAGGCAACATTCCATTGTTCTAGGTTGAAATGTTAGATACGAAATAGTGTATATTCTTAAGATTTAGTTTTGTATTTTCAATGGGATATGTGATTTGGAAAGTTTGATGATAGAATTGAGTTTGACTGCAAATTTTGCAATTGCTTCTTTAACTTTGTGGTATTATTTTTAATTTTGTGGTATTATTTTTATTTAAATAGGAAGAAAAAATGTATTAAAAAGATAATAAGAGTCTGAAGATGAAGACATGGAGATCCCCGTTGGGCAACAACCATGGTAGTAGTTTGAATAAATTACTCTTATATGATCTGCATGTGAAATGAGCTAACGTCAAATGCTAGCGGCCGTTCGAAAAAGGACCGATTGTGCTACGAAATGGAGACATTGGGAAGGAATGATGTATTTATTTTGATATTGTGACTAAACGTGTTGTTTTGCACAACCTTAAGGACGAATGGTGTAATTTACTCTATATAAAAAGTATAATAACAAGTTGTACAACTTTTTGGCAGGGCTAATTAATCCGGGTGACCTAAAGCAAGTCCTATGATAGAATTTGGAATTATATAGACCAAATGCAATAAGTCAGGGTGTAAATGTGTAATGGTCATCATACGCATCACATTACATCATATTAGTGTCACATCATCATTTACATCACCAAACTTTTCCTCAAACATGTGTAATAGTGATCACCAAACAAACAACTAAAGTTCGCACAAATAAAAACAAAAAAGTTTACACACACACACATACACTTACTCACCAAGTTCGATGAAGTAGACCAACAAACCGACTAAACCCATCACCGCACTTGGTGGTGGCTTGTCCGTAAAGAGGGATCATGCATTGTGGAAGCCAACCACGGGTGAGTGGTTCCTCCATTACACCCAACCTAACTAGTAGGTAGTTGTCTCATATTAGTATTTATTCCCACTAGTTATTTTATCATCAAATCATAGTAACACTAACACCAAATTTATCACAGACACATGATCACTTAAACGCAAATGTTCCCAACGACAACTTACACACACACACACATACACAAAAATCTATTTGGTTGTCGAGATGACCAAACCTTCTAAAATATTTGAAGATAGCGCGTGGAGGAAAGGGTTGTGTAGCCGCCTCCATATATGACATTGTTGTTATTACGGCAAGTCTTACGACCTAATAAACCTAACTTTTTCTGTATATATTAACATTAAAAATCTGTTAGAGAAAATTTGATTGCCAGGATGACCAAACCTTCTAAAATACATGAAGTTCACTAAATTTATAATATGGACATGTTTTTAAAAAATTAATGTAACACATTTCGTTATTGCACTAATTGTTTTAAGTTAAATAATGCAGGAAGCACCAACATATCTATAACAGCAAACCAAAATGTTATAAGTTGAAATTTCAATGTAGCAAAATTACTATATTGCTATATATATCTATAGTATTTCAAATTTAGCCTGCAATAATATATCTATAGTACTAGCTTAGAGACCCGTTGACACCGGGTTATTTTTTTAAAATATAGATAAATGAGATGATAATAAAAGTAATAACGTAAATTTGTTAAATTTAAAATATGTGTGAGTCACAATCGATTTACAACCATCGCGTTGCCAATCTAAAATAGATTGACTCGAACATAAAATGATGTGTGATTTTAATGATCAATTGAGTTGCTAACATACCTTGTAACATTAAAAATAATGAACCATAGTATAATATAACGTGATTACACCAATGATACATACATGATACAACATGAACCTTGTTCAAAGACCTTCAAGTACTTCTTTATAAACGACATTTGTTGTGGTTTTGGAGAGATTACCATCCTGATCACAAACGACAACCTTGAAACCTCGCTTGCTTTTTACTCTTGATACGACAGCGTCTGATTTGTCCATGTGAACACAGACGGGCAAGTACAAACCAACTTTAGAAAGCGATTGCCCTTTGCTTTTGTTGATTGTCATGGCAAAGATACGATATCGGATATTGTTTCGACAATCTTAAGAGGCAAACGCTTATCGACGGAGTAATCCTCAACCTTGGAATAATCACCTTTTTCGAAGTTGGTTCCGTTAATGATCTGCGCTGAATAGAGGTTCTTGTTAATTTAAGTACTTGAAGTCTTGTACCATTACATAAACCATTTGATTGGTCTATGTTTCTTAACAACACAATCGGCACTCCGACTTTTAAAGCAAGCATGTGGTTTGGAACACCGAGAACTTCAATCAATTTATAAATTCAAAGTAGAAAATAGATCGATCTATGACAAAGACCACGCTCACTTTTATCCACGTTGTCACAACTTAAGTAGACCATTTCTTCTCACGGAAATTTGGCCAACAAATGTTCATTTATAGTGTCGACTAACTCATTTGTGGGTGCCAAAATCGCCTTTTATTTGTTGTGTTTATATGTACTATAATAAGCTATATAGCTTAAAGACCATGATTCGCGAAGTTTTTAAAGAAATATGAAAATGAGATAATAAGAAAACAACGAACATCAACATGTTTCATTAATATGAAAAAGAAATAATGATATAAATCGTGAATTATTCAACAATCAATTGAGTTTGTAACATTTAAAATAATAGACGTCCATGCATTGTCATCTCCACATTTGATGGTCTTGAATAGCAAATGACGTCTATGTGCACTAATCAATATAATAGTCAATGTCCATTCGGTGTACACCCAATAGTCCATAGAAACCCTTTAAACAACCGCATATGGTTTTCCGTGTGCGCATACATGCTTTTGTAAAGCTAAAAAAAGTTATGTCTTTATACATAACAGTTTAGCTCCATTAATCCTTAAAGCATAGGTAAATAGGTTCTTACTTGGAAACATCATGGATGTAAAAAAACAAATAAAGAACAACTAATTAGTTATATATATATGCACATGCATGTTCAGGTTTGATCAAAGGTCTTGAAGTAGTTTTTCATAAACAATGTTTGTATACTCTACATATTTATTGACCGTTTGATCATAGACCTTGAAGAACTTTTTTTTGATATGTTACCATCCGAATCTTAAACAACAACCTTCAAACCTTTTTGCTTTTGACACGTGAAAGAGTCATATATAATTTGTCCATGTGTGAAAGCAGGGCGTGGCGTATACAATTCAATTTTGAAAGCGATTTTCCTTGGCTCTTGTTTAATGTCATGGCGAATGGCGAAAATCTTGAATTTTATGTATTTCTAATTTTAAAAGTCATTTTACTTTATAAGATAGTGACATTTATAATGATGATGATAACAATAACTATAAAAATCCGGGTTTTTAAAATACATAATTCTAAAAATAAATCAGTTATATTTGAAATTCAAGTGGCATAGACCAATTATTAAAATTTTAAAAAAGAAAAATGCATAATGCAAGGTTATCATTTTGCCATAATCATTCGGTTTGTCCTAAAGCAACCCGATATAAATGCCAATTGGAAAGGTATTTGATGAAGTTTCTAAAATTTTCTCAGCAAAGATAATCTTTTTAGGCCATAAAGATACATTTAATTCAATACACGATATACAAAAGTTGAAACAAAATTTGACGTCTCATATATTGCCACGATTCTTCACAAACATCAGATATGGTAATGTTGATTTAAGTTATACTTCTATTATCTAAGGAAAACAAAGTAAGCAATTTATGGTACCATTAACACCCATTTACCAATTTACTACACATTAAAAACTCATGCTTCTTTAGTGGCCTCATTTGTAGTTGTGGATTATTCATCTGTAATTGTGACTACATTCTGATGGATGATCAGCAGACTATTGCGAGCCCATTGATTGTGTTGGAGCAGAGACTCAACAATGGTCTCCAAAGTCTTGGTTCAACTGTCAAGTCTTTCTCTTCAAAAGACATTTTTTGCACAAACCACTTGTTTGTTTCTTCATATCTGTGAGAATTAATAACACACACACTGCAACTTCGTACCACTTGTAAAAATGATAACAACCCATTATCCGAAAAGATGGTATAAAACCCCAAATTAACCCATAACGTGGATTATGCAAAATTTGAAAGAATGCATATAGGATATGGGTCGTGTAAACTTACAAATCTTTAAGGGCTCCGAAAGCCAGATTGACACATCCATCTTTAATGCATAAGAATACCTATCTTGGCATAAGAAAGGGTATTTGGGTTACAATGCCTTTCATTGACGACAAACTCAAAAAGAGTAAGTTGCATCATGGACGAGTGTACATATGATATATCTACCACACACAAAAGACTCATTATGCATATTGACACAAAAGACTTGTTATGCATATTGATAAAAATATACCAGTCCTAATTTCATAAACGTGATTCACTCGATCAATACCAAAAAACAAAGTCAAAAGGTAGATCAAGTGAGTAATTATGATCATTCTTACCCCACCTTAGCTAAGTTGCAGCAACGGACCCAGTTAGATATATGAAAATACAGTTAGTTTCACATATTGTCAGCTAAATCCTATAGTTAACAGAGCTGGTTAAAAACATAAGCTATAAGGGAAATGGTGAAATGGTTTAAAAGCCACTGAAAGTGTATTTTAAATGATCTTACTGTCCTAAAACTATTGCAAATAATAATAAACAATGTTACTATTGAAACAATATAATCTTTTATGATGGCATTTGACACACTATATATATCTAATAAGAAGTTTTTCGGGTCAACCCAAGTTGCTTGACCCACCCACTTTGCACCTCTACAAATGACACTATGCATTTTTTCTAATAAGAATGGTACTTGAAAGACAAAGTTCAGATGGGCCAAAAGTAGCATAAAAGCTTGAAAGACACAGGTCAGGTGGGCTAAAAGTCGCCATAGAATATCGATAAAACTTTATGTTGTTAATAAATACTATAATTAAAATAGTCCAATAAGTTCTTTCGGTAAAATCATTTAAGAGGTTCTTGATTTTCATAACTTGCTTTCTTGATTAAAGGAAAAGTCAACTTAAGCTCTTCTAAATTCGAGTTTTGAATTGAGCGCATAAAAAGTTTACTTTCACGGCAACTTTAGTTTCACTTATCACTATCGGATGATTGCGATAAAATGCTAAGCTAAAATCGCTTTATATATCCAATATTTAAAGAGCTTAAGTAAACATAATCCATTATTTTTAAAACATAGCGTGCACAATCTATGGCTAGAGGGGTGTTTGAAATGACTTACTATAACTCCACTACAAGATAAGACCCAATCTCACAATCTTTAATCTTGCATAAGCGAATCTGAACACACAAAATGAATATCTCGAGACCATCTTGTATAATCACGGTTCCAAATCATTATCTTAAATTTGATACCATAAGATGTACGTCATAATAGACTCTCGGTCATCGTAACTTAATGATATTATATTTCACCCGTTGGACTATATAAATCAAACTTTCAGTAATCAAAATAAGACAAATTAAAATTCCATCCATGGTCTCGATTATTTAAATCAAACTTTCGGTTTAGTAAGACACATTGGACCAAATTTAGAGAACAAAATCATGGTATTAAGATTATAAGTTACATAAGTACATATTGTAGTTCATGATTTTTATGAACTTGACTTTATTGAGGATTCGGATGGCATGTTTATTTAAACTTTGGCGTCATCTAACTTATAGTTAAGAACCAATTAGATAGTCGCAACTTATTGTTAAGACCAGCACTTTAATCCATTTGATCCCATGTCTTTTTTATAGCAAACAATATAGTGACCCATTCCAACCCATATATTGTTATGTACTTAAGCTTGCTAATTTTCTTTTAACATTAAAATTTCATTTATAAACAAATTCTCACCCATTTGCTTTCAAAAGCTTATCTAGATACTACTAAACCTTAAATTACGGCTAATAAAACTTGCTAACTACATGATCCATAATGATTAGACGATGAGTAACTATTAAAGGTTTAAAAGCTGGTTAAATAAGAGTAAGAGTTAAATAATCACATGACAATGATTCACTTCATACTTGTATTTGAGATCTTTTTGAAGAAGTTGCCATCCATAGATGTAGTAAACTGATCTAACCAAACAAATAAAACCAATCACTGAGCACTTTGAATAAACCGAAAGGCTGTTCAATAAGATTTTTACGCTACAGGTATGACCCGTGCACCCTATTTTGACCAACGTGCCAAAACCTTTTCATTAAGAATCATTACAATAGTCCCGTCAAACTACGAAAAAACAACAAAATTAATGTACATCCCAAAATGGCATATCATATCTCGAGCTAATTGAATAGCGATCTTAAAGGATTCTTTATTAAAACATCTTCCTCTAATAAAACTGTTTCAAACAATATACATGCACTGCTGCGCAAGGACAACATAATAATGTGTGAAGCTGTTAATGGACGATGCGACATTTTAATAAGCTCAATTATAAGTTGCAAGTTAATTAAGGCTTAGAATTATACCAAAATTTATAGAAAGCTTTACTATTCGAACAAACATTAGTCTTTATTCATTAAGAGAAAGGTGAAAGCTTATGTTAATATGTGAAAATTCAAAACAAAAGTTATATGTTTAATAATGAGAATAAACCGACTAATGCACACTGGGCAAACCCTTGGGTCCAAGCAACGATTAAGGCTATGTTGTTTGTGCTAGTCTCACCATCCGTTTGGTGCACCCTGTAATGACTTGTCACAGTGCCATGGGCTACTTCAGTTACATTGGTCTTCCCATCATGACACACCTAAACCACATATGTGATAGATCAAAGTAATTAAATATAGACACATTATAAACCACATACAATTGTTTTTTTGGATCATTATTAACATATTACCGGTAGTAATGTCATTAATCCAAGAGATTCAAAACCTGTCAATTTAAAGCCAAATAAAGTCATTAAACCATGGTTTTTTTGTTAAAGAGGCCTCAACGAATATGCATCTTTTAAAAAATTGTAGAAAATAAATAACAAAAGATGTTTATCAAAATCGTTTAAATACAAAACTGATGCTAACATATCACTTTGCACATCTCCATCATAGTTTTGCATGCACACATAAAATTACACCTGCATATCAAATTGATAGAATGGGCTGATACATAAACATATTGATAGAATGGGTTGATATGTTCTCAACAGCATGTAACAACACATATTCTCGAATGCACTGTTTCCTCAAATTTCAATGTCAAAAAGGGCCTACAAAAAAGTAGTTCAAAATACACAAATATAACTACTTATTAAATATCCGAGGAAAAAAAATACTACACTGCCAATACCAACCTTGAATACCAATATCGCTAAAAATATGCCGACCGCAGCAATATACAAATAATAAATATAATAAATAGAACACACAACAATATCTTATAGAAGTCGAAAAATTAACGTGGGAGAAAAAAATTACCAGAAGGAATGACATTCGCATCATGATTACCGACACACATTTCGCATGACCTCATTGACCCTCCTTTTTTAATACTTGCAGTGATGAAGAACCCAATGATTCCCGGTCAACGTCACAACCGTCGGTGATGTGTTATGTAATAAAAAGGTTGATTGATGTTGATAACTATCTCGTACATGCTTTCCATTTCCACATTCATTTTTTCCTACTTCAATACTATATATTGGAGAAGCAAGAAATGCTGATTCAAGTTTCTTATTATAATCGTTATCTGGCAAAATATTGGTTTCCGAGTGGTTTACCCCTTTGATGTTCCACTTTTTAGTTTTCGAATTGTTCGCCATAAATATATTTTTTTCTTAAAAATGGATGCAACATTTAATGAAATAGCAGCAATGAAACACAATTAGATATAAAAAACGAAATTATGTACCTCTCTTTAAAAATTGAATTGAAACACTTTAGATATAAAAAAAGCCCAAATCTTTTAAACGCTATATAAAAAAAAGACAAACTAACCATTAAATCCTGGAAAACATGTTTCGGATCTTTCAATTGTTCTCTTTAACTAACATCAAATATATAAAATTACACGTGCATATCAAATTGAAAAAAATATGAGAACAATCGAATCACACACATCAAAATTAATCGGCACAAAATGAAATTGAAATAACTAATAGAAACTTACATATAAAACATGCTACAAACAAATAAAAAAACGTATTATAATTCAATCACAAATGTTGTATTATGTGATTTAAATCTAAACCTTAAAAAGAAGACTTAAGATGTTGAATCAACTAAAATCGACACAAAATTGATCACAAAATCAAATTCTTTACCTTGTTTAATTTGATGAACCCTAAAATCAAATCGTGGAATGATTTGAGAAGGATTCGTTTAATTTTCTATGAACCGTAAAATGATTTGAGGCGGAATTGTTTTAAATTTTGAATCATGAATTGCTTTGAATGGACTGAAATTAAATGCACAATCGTAACCGATTAATTTTGAATGAATTGTTTTATGAATCATGTGGAAGAAGCTTTGTTTTATGAATTGTTTTATGCAGCAGAAACTTGTACTTAGAAGCTAAATATGATAGGGCATTAAACCAATTTTTAATGCAAGGTGCTTAGTAGGCTTGTACAAAAGCTTATTTTATTATATAGTATAATAATAGATTTCAATTTCAGCCTATAATCTTATCTTTAATTTTCATTAGTATTTTCCAGCTAACCTACCATATTAATCTATATTTTTTTTATTTCATCCCACAACACAATCCATACTAAATAAGATTTATCTTAAACAAATTTACAAAGTCATAATACACATAATACAATTACCAATTACAAATATAAAGTCTCTTTCTGCTGCTCATCATCATGAAATACTTTTAGCAACGTCATCAATAAGTTTATTAAAAAAAAAAAAAAAAAAAAAAGCATATAACCGTCGATTGCTCACCGAAGTATTTAATTGTACGCATATTCACAATCGTAACGCGCGAGTAGGTAGTGTCATAAAACGCATCTAGCTCATCATAAAATTTGGGTCCTCCTATGCAGGCACCCCTTAGTAGGGGGTGGTTGCATTTTTTTGTGCCTCGATTTCCGTGCCAATCATTGATAATAATTGGTTTCTCGATTTTCGTGCCAAGTCTTTTTACAACTTATTATTTACCACTTAGGGAGGAGGGAGTGGAAATTTACTACCCTAATACCCTAAGGGTGCCACATCACCTTTATCCAATCAAAACCTTCCAACTCAAAACTACCCAATCTACCCTAACACTACCCTCACTAGTGGGGTGGTACCCTAATACCAAATTCATTTTTTTTTTTTTTTTTTTTTAAATACATAAAATCACATACAATATTTAAAATAAAACATACCATTTCATTAAAAAAAAAAAAAAAAAAACATTACATAATACTTAAAAAACTACAACTTAAAAATTGAAACTACAACTTAAAAAAAAAAAAAAAAAAAAAAAAAAAAAAACATTACATAAGTTGAAATTAAAATTACTTGAAACTACAATTTAAAAATTGCAAGCCCATCCGTGTTTGGCCGCAGTTCACGTTTACGGGTAAGAATTAATTCCAACATAGCGGGATCGCGAATGTGATCATGCGGCTCCAAAAAAAACTTCAACTCCCGTTGTGCATTCTTGAACTTCGCCCCCTCGAGTTGTGTAGCCAACAATTGTTTCGCCATCTCGCGTTTTTCTTCCAAATATTGTGTCTTCTTTTGTGTGTACGCGTTGATTTCATCCGCAACGCTTGAGATAGACGAGGAGGATGCAACTTGCTTCTTCTTCATTTTTCTTGATTCAATTGGAGGGGTGGGGTCTTCATTCATGTCGGGAATGGTGTTGCTTGCCGCGTCATACTCCCCCGACCTCCTTTTTGAAGAATTGCTTGCGGACCGGCAATATCTTGAAAACAATCTTGCTCAGTCCATTTCTCATGTACTCGACAACCTCCCACGCGGTATGAAGAAAATGTTTTTTTTCTTTGTGTAGAAATCCATTTCACTTGCCTCACCACGTCAAGTCGTTGCACCCACTAGCCTTAGCGTTTCTACATTATATACAAAATAATTTAATTGTAAATAAAAGCTGCGGATTACGCAAAATAAAAAGTATAGCTAAAAACAAAATAATGTAATTGTAAAAATAAAGTATAGAGTATGTACCGCTTGGAGGTAGTAGCCGTTGAAAATACCCATGGCCGTGTTCATTGTTCTCCACTTGGTATTCAACGCATGAAATGTTCGTAAACTTCGAACCACGTTGCCTCGTAATGCTCAAGAATCCGTTTCCAAAACCGTGGGACTTTTGTTCATTAATGACAACACCACAAGTGGAGATTGAACCCATGCTTCCATACGCCTCCTCTTGTGCGGCGTCCAAACTTCACGGGCCTCCTCCCGTGAGCTTTTTCTTCCCTCTAGGATCGACTTCTTGAACTTCCTCATCTTCGTCTTCTTCATTTGGTAGTGGTTGTGTTTGGTGCGTACTCTACGTCTTCACTAAGGTTTTCGAGCGGGAAAACTCGCTTGTAGCGATGATGTTGTAGTGTTGTGGATTCAATTGAGGAGGACCCATATTGTATGGGAAAAATTGTGGAGATTGGGGTTGTGGAACATAAAATTGATTCGGTGATGGTTGAGAATAAAATTGGCTAAATCTAACGGAGTTTGTTTTGGTTGATTCGAGATGGTTGAGACCGACCTTGGCGAGGTGAAAGTTTTTAGCTCTCCTTGGATCCATAGTTTAGTGTTTTGAAAGATTATTGTGTGTTGTGGGTTTTATTTTGAAAATAGATGTGAAATATTAGTTTAAATAGGGTGAATTTTTTTTTTTTTTTTTTTTTTTTTTTTGGTTTATAGCCGTTGTCAAACGGCTTGCAAAAACTTGGTCCAATTTTTCCAACATTCTCACGCGGCTTCCGAGCTCGTAAAAACAACTAGCAGGCCGAACCCGAGCTGGGCGGAGCGGTGTTGCCGCTCGGGTTCACGAACCGGCTGCCCAAGCCGATGCCCACTCCGTCCCCCCTTATAACACTTATTTTTACAAGTTTTTTTTTACAGAGCTTTTTGTACATGTTTTTTTTTTTTACAAGTTTTGTTTATAACTTATACCACTTTTTATAACTTTTTGTTTTGGTTTTACAATTTTACAATTTTACAATTTTACAAGTTATCTTTGGGTTTTACAAGTTTTTTTCAGTTTTAAAACTTTTCAAAAAACCGTAGTTGGAAAATATTTGAGGCTCAGTTCGAAGGTTGCAAAAGTGAGATTTTATCCCACTTTGCCGTCCATTCGGTTTTCATCATCGCCTCGGAAAGTTTTTAGGCTCAAACCCGAAGGTTGCAAAGTGAGATTTGATCTCACTTTACCGTCCATCGGTTTTATCATCATCGCCTCGGAAAGTTTTAAAGTTTTAGGCTCAAAAGCATCATCGCCTCGGAAAAGTTTTAGTCACAATCGCACAAAGTCACCGGTTCACAAGTCCCACAAAGCGCACAACTCTCAAATCGCCAGTCTCAAATCGCTCACAAGTTACCGGTTCACATGAACTTCACATGTTTCACAAGTTATACACGTTTTGAACAAGATTCTCAAAAGTTACAGTCTTCGCAAAGTTCACAAGATTCTCAAAGGCAATGTACTAAGTTCACATGAAATCCTGGCGGCACCCAATATAATCCTGGGTGAAGCAACAACACAAACAACAATCAACCAACAACACAAACAACCATATAATCCTGGCGGGCACCCATATAATCCCCGGTGAAAGCAACAACACCAACAACAATCAACCAACAACAAGTGGTCGGAATAACAACAAACAAGTGGTCGGAAGCGCAACAAGTGGTCCGTAACAACAACAAACAACAATAAGCAACAATCGCACAAGCAACAAAGATACCAGTCCACCATATCTAGTTCACCATTTAACACACAAGAGGTAAACAACTTATCAAAGGCTCGGATTATTGGTTTATAGCTCATGTTGGTACGCAAATTAAGTTTTGCCTCGCCAAAACTCTTTTCGATTTTATTTTTTAAAAAATCACCATTGCCTTTTTATTTCATTAAAGTTGCAAAATGACCTTGAATGGCCACTTTACCATCCGATAATGAAATTTTTATACAAAAACACTAAGTTTTTATACATTCTGATTGCAAAGTGAATTAAACTCACTTTACCATCGATAATGAATATGCATTACCATGTCTAGGATTTAATTGAGGTGCCTGCCAAGGATTTCATGGGGTGCCTACGTAGGCTTGCCCACAAACAAAACAAAAGGGTCCTCCTACGCAAACCTGCAAAAAAAGAAACAAAAGTTTTAGCTCTAAAAAAGTTTTAGATCTAAAATGTTTTAAAAAAATCAAGAAAGTAAACTTTTTTTACAAACCTCATAATATTTTCAACATCAGATAACTTAGATGCATCTAAAAAAGTTTTAGATAAAAAAAAAGGGCAAGCCTACGTGGGCACAACATCACAACATCACAACATCACAAAATCACCACAACTAATAAGTGTAAACACTTATTAGATCAAAGTTTGTAGATCTAAAATGTTTAGATCTACAATTTTTAGAGAGAGAGAGTGGTAATACCAACAGGTGAGAGAGAGATAGTGAGTTTTGCCAGAAAGAGAGAATATTAACAGGCAAAGACAGAGAAAACCATGTGCGCACATGGTTTCAACACAAAGTATACACGGTCAACAAAAGAAACGCGTAAACCATTCGAGAACCACACACGTAGCACGGATATATACACACACGTTTTAAAAGCAGCGTTTTTACTATACACGTAGCACCACAACACACACACATGTCAAACCATTTATAACAAAAAAATGTTTTTTAAAAGTTATTATACATAAAGAAAAATTAATACAATGTAATAAAAGTAATAAAAGTATTTTTTTTTTACTTTTACTCTTTTATTAAATTTATTTCCTTTATAAACAGGTATCAACTTTTACTCTTTTATTAAACATTTTTACTCTTTTAACATTTTTACTCTTTTATAAACACGTATCAACTTTTACTCTTTTATTAAAAAAAATTAAAAAAAAAAAACATTTTTACCTTTCGGGGTCGTTATACCCATTCAAATCGAGTCACAAGAAAACCAAAAATATCAATAGTCCCAATAAGCTAAAATAAGCTTAATAAAATCAAGTAGATTACTAAATCAATCAAATAAGCCAAGACATAAGCTCGTATCAAAAGTAAGCCAACAAAATAAGCAAATCCAAACACTACCGAGACTAAATTTGTCTCGGCTTTAAACCCCAAACGGGTTAAACACATGAATCTGAGTCCAAATTCCAAGACCCTTTGGGCCTCTGCCCAAAACCTTGTGACTAGCCGTGTGAGTCGAGACCAAAACGAAATAAAACACAATTATAAGTCCGAAAAAAATAAGCTCTTAACAAGGAGCTTATTACAAGCTTTACGACACCAAACGTTTTTAGGTTCAAAACACGAATAATGATGAAACTTGTGTGAATCAATGGTTATAAATATTTTTTTTATATAAAATCCCATTTTTATGTTTTAAATCAAAGATGAGATGAGGAAAAAGAGTTTGTTAACCAATTTGCTTTTGACATACCAAGAAAAGAAAAAAGGTAGGTGGCGGCTACAAGCAAAACCTTCACGTTCTATACCCAAATCGACTTCAAAACACAAGGATCTTCACGAAATAAGGATGGAGATGGCGGCGTCTCACTGTGGTGGCCGGTTTGAAAAGTTCCCGTTTTTCCTAAAACTTTAGATGTAGGGCGCGTCGGTGAGAAATACTGCGCGTGGCCTATGTTAAAATGATCACCTTTTCCCGATCTATCGTTTGGTATATGAGGTGAAAATTACCGGTGGTGCGTGGCCAGAATATTGGTCAGAAATATATTAACTCGCCGGTTTTGTTTGAGTGAGAGAGAGAGAATTTTGTTTGAGTGAGAGAGAGAAAAATGAATGAGTGAGAGAGAGAAAGAGTACTTATGGGGTAGGGGTAAAAAACGTGGGCGGGGAACGGTTTTATCTCAAAACCGGTTTTGTGTATATATATATATATATTTTTTTTATTAAGTAAAGTTTGTTAAAAAAAAAGTAAATTTTGTTAAAAACATGTATTTATTAAGTAAAGTTTATAAAAACATGTATTTATAAGCAAAAGTTAATCAAAAGTATTTTATCAAATTTTTTATAAAGGTTGTTGTGTTTTTATATTGTATAGGTGTTCGATCAAGTTGATTTAATTAATTGGGTGCGATCTCTGCTTTGAATCGATTGGTTTTGTTATTGTTATTGGAAAAGTAAAAGCAGATAGGGGCTATAAGTACTCTATCAATTTTGTGTTCTAGACATGGGACGTCTTCACGTGAAGGTTTGAAGATGAACTTCAGCGGCGGACTAGTGCCGACAAATGTAATTGCCCATTCAGATTACTAGCGAAATTTAGAAAACGTTTTAATGGTTGGATATTGAGGGTTAAGTGTCCGGGGCATAATCATAATTTTCGGACTCGTTACATGGTTTTCACAGCCATGCAATTAAAAGAAAGTGAGTTCGTTTTGTGAGGCGATGACAAAACAACGTGTAGCACCACGAATTATACTTTCTTCACTAAAAGAGATGGATCCAAATAACGTGTCTACCATTAAAACGGTGTATAATGCACAAGAAAAGATACGTCGCGAAAGTCGTGGTGATTTGAGTCCGATCTACGACTTTTAGTACATTTGCGGCGTAAAGGTTATACATATTACCCTAGGATAAATGACCACACAAATGAGCTCGATGAAAAATTTTTGTTCACCCGATGTCATATGCCCTGTGGACAACATGTCAAAATCATCTTGATGGACTCCACGTACAACACCAACATGTTTAAGCGCCATTCTTCGGTTGTTGGGGTTACTCCAACAAACACAACATTCTCGATGGCGTTTAGCTTTTGGACAAGGAAAAAGCCAAATTTCAAATGGGTGTTGCAATGTGTTAAGTTGGTGATACAAGAACAATACTACCCGCGGGTTATCGTCATCGAGCAGATTTAGCGTTGGTTGGGGCATCGCGCAGAAGAATTCCCAACGCTAACAGATTACTCTGCCGATGGCATATCAATCAAAATGTGCTAAAGCATTGCGCAACGTGATTCGATCGTTAAAGGGTATGAGTCCGTTAGATTGACATGGGATTCGATGATTACTGACTCCAGGCCGAAGAAGTGTTCATGCATTATTATCGGCACCTCGTGGTTTATTGGTCCAAAAAGGGTTTTCGAATTGTACTTTAATAATACATTTTTTATTATTATTTAATAAATAACTACTCGGATTGTTTTCTCACTTTAGTAATTCTTTGTTTTCTCGGATGTTTTCCGGTATTTTCAGAATGGCGGGTGCGAGATTACGACCGCATGTTTGTGTCGTACATTACCGATCAATATCGCGACCGGCGGACAACAACATGTAGAGTTGAGGGTCAACACGCGAAATATTGTCTCCGTTGTGATTCTTCGTGTGGGGGACGGCAATGTGCTCACTTTGTTCTTGCGGTTCTTGATGAAGACTCACCACCTCCGTATAATCACCCACAATGGAGACATTTTAAAATCTTGTGGCGCGCCATGGGAACATGTATAGGCGATTCTTGATTTATATTGTAAATGACAAAACATGTATAGGCGATTCTTGATTTATATTGTAAATGACAAAACTTCGTCATATTTTATTCTGATTTACGCTCTTGCTCGGTTCTTCCTCATGTTTTATTACGAGATCGGATGACATTCGGTGGAGGGACATTCATTGTGTCAACCACACCGCTCGTGTTGAGAGTCAGTTATGTGCTTTCTTCACAATCTTATGTGTCTCCTACTCGGCTATATCTCCAGTGCGAGATGAGGACAATTTTATACACGTCCTCCGGTTCTTCCTCGTATTTTGATACATCCGTCTCGCGTTGGCGAGTGGCGAGATTAGCGGATTGAGAGGCGCATTTCGAGTTAGAGTCTCGTGTGGGACGGATGGCGACATCATTGGGCGACTACGCCTCGGGCGTGATTGATCTTAGTTTCTAGTTATGTTGTAATTTTGTGAACCATGTATCAACCATTAATCTATAACAAGATTGGTTATTTATGTATTGAAGCTTAATTTTGTGAACCATGATATTACTAATTTATGTTGTGAATAATTATACAAATTCTTTTGGCGGATGCAACAACAAACTCCTTACTTGTGTCGTTGTCAGCGTGGATTAATAATTGAAAGAACATCCCCATCAATACTTGTGGTGCGAGTATTATGCATGTCCTTTCGAGGTAAATAATTAAGCGTTTGCTTATTTGCGTAATTATATCAATAACTTGTTTGTTTAGAATACATTTCTTATAGTTTTGTCATGTAACAACCGGGACTAAAGACTATGGGTGTCGATACTTCATGTGGAAGGAAATATTTCAACAAAAGTACTTTGGTGAAGCCTCTTCTTCAACATTGCTCAAACTGAAACTAAAGATACAACGATCAACATGCTATTGGTGAAAACAATTTGTTGCGAGGCAAAAATAAAGCGTTGGAAGCATCATCGGAATTGGCAAGAAATCAGGTTGATCGCGCATGTCGGTAAGGTGGAATACTACATGAGTTTATAGATGACATTAATAATCTTCATGTGGAGTGAGCGTTTTAATATTGAAAACATTTGTTGTTTTACTTGTTTAATGTTTACATTTGTTGTTATACACAATTAAAAAACATAACGTAAAATAAATACCATATAAAACACTACACAATTAAATACACTATACGTAAAAAAACACTACACAAATTAAATACACTATACACACTATACACTACACAAATTAAATACACTAAAAAATACTAACACACACATTATTAAAAAAAAAAAAAAAAAAAAAAAAAAAGTCATGAAATGCGGATGGGGTCCACTCTCTTGAGGTGCCGCCAGGGATTTCGTGAGGTGCCTACGTAGCACCCCACATATTCGCTGGCATGCACCTCTTTGTGGGTGGGTCCCCACTGTCAGCGCGCACTTTTATTATTATTATTATTTTATTTTATTTTTTTAATTGTGTGTAGTGTTTAGTTGTATTTAATTTGGGTATATCAGATAATATATTGTATTTATTAATGCTGTTTTATATGTATAGTGTATTTAATTTGTGTAGTGTTTTTATATGTAGTGTGTTTAATTGTGTGGTGTTTTATATAATATTTATTTTACGTTATGCTTTTTAATTGTGTGTTTGTTTCATTTAATTAAACAATAACAATAAAACATTAAACAAGTAAAACAACAATGTTTTCAATATTACAACGTCTACTCCACATGAAGATTATTAATGTCATCTATAAGCTCATAGAGTATTCCACTTCGGTTGACATGCGCGATCAACCGGATTACTGCCGTTCGATGATGCTTCCAACGCCTTTATTTTTGCGCGCAACAAAGTCTTTTCACCAATAGCGTTGATCGTTATCTTTAGTTTCGCGCTTGAGCACTGCGTTGAAGAAGAGGCTTCACCAAAGTACTTTTGTTGAAATATTTCCTTCCACATGAAGTATCGACACCGTAGTCTTTAGTCCCCGGTCGTTACATGACGAAATAATTATAAGAAATGTATTCTAAACAAACAAGTTATTGATATATTTACGCAAATAAGCAAACGCTTAATTATTTACCTTGAAAATGACATGCATAATACTGCGGACACAAGTATTGGGTTGTGGATGTTCTTCAATTATTAATCCACGCCGACAACGACACAAATAAGGATTTTGTTGAAGTCTGCCAAAAGAATTTGTATAATTATTCACAACATAAATTAGTAATATGATGGTTCACAAAATTGAAGCTTCGAATACATAAATAACCAATCTTGTTATAGATTAATAGTTGATACATGGTTCACAAAATTACAATATAACTAGAAACTAAGATCAATCACGCCCGATCGTAGTCGCCCAATGATACCGCCATCCGTCCCACACAAGACTCTAACTCGAATCGTCTCTCAATCGTCGATCTCGTCAGACTCATCAACGCGAGACGGTCAGATCAAGAGATGAGGAAGAACCGGAGGACGGTGTATAAAATTGTCCTCATATGCACCGCGAGATATAGCCGAGAGGGGCGCATAAGATTGTGAAGAAATCACATAACTGACTCTCAACACGAAGCGGTGTGTGGTTGACACAATGAATGTCCTCCACCGAATGTCATCCGATTCTGTAAAACATGAGGAAGAACCGAGCAGGCGTAATCAGAATAAAAGATGACGGTCGTTGCTATAAATCAATAATCGTCTATACATGTTGTGTCATTACAATATAGATCGATGTCGTCTATACATGTTTTGTTATTACAATATAAATAAATAATTGTTTTCACGATATCTAAACATCCTGCGTCGTTGAGTAAACACATGTTCCCATTCTTGTGACCACGGCATTTCTAAAATATCTCCATTGTGGGTGATTATACGGGGTGGTGAGTCTTCATCAAGAACCGCAAGAACGAAGTGAGCACATTCCTCGTTCCCACACGAAGAATAACAACCGAGTCAATATTTGTCTTGAATTTGGAGAACCTCTAGCGGAAGTAACAAAGAGATTGTGAATTGGTTATACATACAATAGGACGGTTAATAGTTGTAGCAATAACCACTCCCATTTCTCGCATACTCATCCAATAACGTCGGGTCTTTGCACCGCTAAACCAAGTCATCGAGTTACGTGTAGATGTAAAGATTCACCCGCATTTCCACAGCAATAACCACTCCCATTGTTTGTGTTGTTTACGGACCACCGGTATTGTTGTTTGTGTTGTTGCTATCACACAGGATTGTTGTTGGTGTTGTTGCTTTCATATGGGGTGGTAACTTTTAAGAATCTTAGTACCGAATGTGAACTTTTGCGGTGGTAACTTGTGAGAATCTTGTTCAAACGTGTAACTTGTATCTTGTGAAACACAATGAAGCCGGTGAGTCTTGTGCTTGTGCGGTTGTGAGGCTTGTGCGGTTTGTGAGGCTTGTGCGGTTGTGAGGCTTGTGCGGTTTGTGAGTGCGGTTTGTGAGTGCGGTTTGTGCGGTTTGTGTGAGCTGTGACTTTGTGCGGTTGTGACTAAAACTTTTCGGCGATGATGATTTTGAGCCTAAAACTTTAAAACTTTCCGGGCGATGATGATAAAAACCGAATGGACGGTAAAGTGAGATCTAATCTCACTTTGCAACCTTCGAGTTTGAGCCTAAAACTTTAAAAACTTTCCGAGGCGATGATGATAAAAACCGAATGGACGGTAAGTGAGATCAAATCTCACTTTGCAACCTTCGAGTTTGAGCCTAAAACTTTCGGCGATGATGAAAACCGAATGGACGGCAAAGTGGGATAAAATCTCACTTTTGCATCCTTTGGTGAGCCTCAAATATTTTCCAACTACGATTTTTGAAAACTTTTAAAGCGAAAAAACTTGTAAAACCAACTTGTAGAACTGTAAAACCAAAACAAAAATAAGTTGTAAAACCAACTTGTAGAACTGTAAAACCAAAACAAAACTTGTAAAAAAAAAAAAAAACCATGTACAAAAAGCGTAAAAAAAAACTTGTAAAAATAAGTGGTATAAGTGGTAAAAATAAGTTGTAAAAACTTGGCGAAATCGAAATCGATTATTGGTACTAATAATTGGCGCGAAATCGAGGCACCCCATGAAAATTTGATGCACCTCCTACCCATGAGGTCTGCGTATGAGGACCCATTTTATAAGGTGCAAGTCCTATTCAAATCACACATCAAATAAGTTGTCTATCTAAAATGTCAATAATACTCAAAGAGGTATTTTTATAAGGTGCAAGTCCTATTCAAATCACACATCAAATAAGAGACAATGACAGGAAGAAAAAGCAGAAGAAAAAGCAATGCGAGCTCACATTGCACATGCACATGCACACACTACAATTCTTTGCCTGTGCCATACTTTATTATAGGGTGAAGGTGAGAATCGTGTAACTTTCCGAATATCTGGAGTGTCGTAACATACAAATTTTATTACTTTTGTACGTAAATAACTTTCAAATTATGATCGATGTACGTAATGTGACGGTAACTACAAGTTACTGGTCAAAAGTTTCAAATTATGATCGATGTCGTAAATAACTTTCAAATTATGATCGATATACGTAACGTGGCCGTTTTTTACGTTTTGTCCGTTTTTCTTACGTTTTGTCCGTTTTGTTCGTTTTGTTTTGTCCGTTTTCTTACGTTTTGTCCGTTTTGTTCTGTTTTGTCCGTTTTTACGTTTTGTCCGTTTTTTTACGTTTTGTTCCGTTTTAGTCCATTTTTGTTCCGTTTTGTCCGCTTTTTCTTACGTTTTGTCCGTTTTGTCCGTTTTGTTCAGTTTTGTCCGTTTTCTTACGTTTTGTCCGTTTTCTTACGTTTTGTCCGTTTTGTTTCGTTTTGTCCGCTTTTCTTATGTTTTGTCCGCTTTTCTTACGTTTTGTCCGTTTTTATACTGCTTTTCTTACGTTTTGTCCGTTTTGTTCCGTTTTGTCCGTTTTCTTACGTTTTGTCAGTTTTCTTACATTTTATCTGTTTTGTTCGTTTTGTCCGTTTTCTTCGTTTTGTCCGTTTTCTTCGTTTTCTTATATTTTGTCCGTTTTCTAACGTTTTGTCGTTTTGTCCGTTTTCTTACGTTTTGTCCGTTTTGTCCGTTTTGTTCGGTTTTGTCCAGTTTTCTTACGTTTTGTCCGTTTTTCTTACGTTTTGTCTTACGTTTTGTCCGTTTTCTTATGTTTTGTCCGTTTTCTTTTCTTACGTTTTGTCCGTTTTGTCCTGCTTTTTCTTCGTTTTGTCCGTTTTCTTACGTTTTGTCCAGTTTTCTTCGTTCGTTTTGTCCAGTTTTCTTACGTTTTGTCCAGTTTTCTTACGTTTTGTCCGTTTTTGTTCGTTTTGTCCGTTTTCTTACGTTTTGTCCGTTTTACTTACGTTTTCTTATGTTTTGTCCGTTTTCTAACGTTTTGTCCGTTTTCTAACGTTTTGTCGTTTTGTCCACTTTTCTTCACGTTTTGTCCGTTTTCTTCGTTTTGTCATTTTTTGTTTCGTTTTGTCCGTTTTCTTATGGTTTGTCCGCTTTTCTTAAGTTTTGTTCGTTTTGTCCGTTTTCTTACGTTTGTCCGTTTTCTTACGTTTTGTCTCGCTTTTGTTTCGTTTTGTCCGTTTTCTTATGGTTTGTCCGTTTTCTTACGTTTTGTTAGTTTTCGCTTGTTTTCTTCGTTTTGTCCGTTTTGTCCGTTTTCTTACGTTTTGTCCGTTTTGTTCCGTTTTGTCCATTTTCTTACGTAAAAAAACGTGGAAAAAACGTAAAAAACGGACAAAACGTAAAACATAAGAAAACTGGATAAAACAGCAAAACGTAAGAAAACGGACAAAACGTGGTTCGTGCGGACGGACAAAACGTAAAAAATGTAAAAAACGGACGGACAAAACATAAGCGGACAAAAAACTTTAAGAAAAACGGACAAAAACGAACAAAACGGACAAGCGTAAAAAAAACGGACCAAAACGTCGCGGACTCAAAACGAGACAAAACGGACAAAGCGTAAGAAAACTGACAAAACGTAAGCGGACAAAACAGACAAAAACGTAAGAAAACAAAACGGACAAAACGAAACAAAACGGACCAACAAAAAACGGACAAAACTTTCGTACGGACAAAACGAAGAAAACGGACAAAACGAAGAACCGCTGGACAAAGCGGACAAAACAAAACAAAACGGACAAAATGTAAGAAAAGCGAACCGCTGAAAACAGACAAAACGAACAAAAGCGGACAAAACGTGGCGAAAGCGGACAAAATATAAGCGTGAAAAGCGGACAAAACGTGAAACGGACAAAACGGTACAAAACGACAAAGCGTGACCGGACAAAGCGTAAGAAAACGGACAAAACGAACAAAAACGGACAAAGCGAAGAAAAGCATAACAACGGACAAAACGTGAAAACGGACAAAGCATAAGCGGACAAAACGAAAACAAAAGCGGACCAAACGTAAGAAAGCGGACAAGCGGACAAAACGGACAAAACGGACAAAACGCGTGAAAACGGACAACGGAACAAAGCAGACGGCGCGGAACGCGTGGAAAAACGGACAAAACGTAAGAAAAGCGGAAAAAGCGAACAAAACGGACAAACGTAAGAAAACGGACAAAACGGACAAAACGTAAGAAAAGCGGACAAAGCGTAAAAAACGGTCACGTTCGTACATTGATCATAATTTGAAAGTTATTTACGTTACATTGATCATAATTTGAAACTTTTGACACGGTAACTTGTAGTTACCGGTCACGTCGTATATTGATCATAATTTGAAAGTTATTTACGTACAAAAGTAATAAAATTTGTATGTTACGTACATCGGTATATTTGAAAGTTAGTTCGTATTCTCGACCTTCACCCTTTATTATACTTTATTCACCCTCTTTTCCACGATAGTGATAAGAGGCCATTATCATTTGCGTGTCAATTTTCTATTTGTATATCAAATATTATGTTATAGTAGTCAGACGGTTGTATTGTATCAAAACAACAACAACGGACCAATCCGCCTAGGCGAGAGGCAGTTGTATTGTATATTACTAGTATATATCTGAGACGGTTGTATTGTATATTACGACTACTATGTCATTCATTACGATCTATTTAGGTTCGAACTTTCATTTTGAATCCTTAATCAATATGTCGAAAGTCGTTTAGCTATCTGAGAAAATATGATTGCAATTTTTCGATAGATTCGATTCTGACAATTCGGCGGTGAAATAAGAGGAGCGGGTTATATATGTGAGCGAGTTTTTCTCTTTATACTCGTAATACTTATTACTTAATTTCGTTGTGGTTCCTTTTATTTTAAGTTGTCTTTCTATTAAAAAGTGACTTATCTTGGTGAAGTATCATATAGCAAAAAGATTAGCAAAATATCAATTTTGGGTAAAGTCGAGAGATGGAATACTTTGAACTCCACGATAGTAGGTTTAAATATTAAAATCACATTAAACGGTTTATTCAAAATAAACGCATCGTTGGTGACATCATGGGGACGTGCGGTGGGTCCTATATAATCGCTTTATTCTCTACAAAATGTAGCATTGAAAATACAAGTCTCAAATCGCCTACTATTTTCTTATGGACTTGTTTACACAACCAATCTGTTGAGTCTTGGATGGAGGCAAATCCTCGAGTTTCGTTCCAATATGATATCGAGCAGGATATCTTTGGAAAAGCCGACACTTGCGGTTCCGGGAGGAGAGTATTGAATATAAGCTTTATCATCATAAAGGACTCGAAAGTGTTATTTCTCAAAGTTAGAAGGCTTAAAATTTGTACCGTGTTAAGACTTCAAGGAGTAAAGTGCAACATTGATTCTCAAGTATATAATGTCGGAGTCCTCTACATCTCTTCGTATCTCCATAATATCCGTGTGTGATAAAGTGTGTATCTCTCTCATAAGTTCTGGTGATTGTTAGTATTGAGGGAAACCCTTCAGTTGTTTTGTATTGTTTAAGTTTCTGTATTGTAAACAATAGTTGCTATCATAGCAATTGATTCATATAATAAAAGAGTGAGCCAAGGGGAGGTTGGCTGGGTTTATTCTAAATCTGTTTTACAAGTAAATTGGCTATGGTTTATATGTTTTTACATGGTATCAGAGCCAGGTTGCTCTATACCGAAGCTTGAAAACGTTTTTTAAAAATTAGGGTTTCCTTCATATTTTGGGGTTCTTGATCTATTGTTTAGATCTTGTTGTTTTGGGATTATTCACGTGGTTTGAGTTTGGATTGATAAGATCTAGAGAGTAATTTGATTTTCAAAATTAGGGTTTTAATTTTTGGGGTTTTACTATTACGGTGGTTCTTGGTTCAATTGATGACAGATCTTGCGATCTTGTTATTTAATTGAGTCTCAGAGTTTTGTTTCTTGTTTTAATTAGGGTTTTCTGTATCAAACCCTAATTCAGGTTGTATTATTGGTTATCATTGTTTTCTTGATTTGTGATTCTTGTTTGTTTCTTGGTTATTGTTTGTTATTATTTATGTTTTTTCTTATTCTTGGTTTATTTCCTGTTTTCAGGTGTTTGATTCCACTGCATTTGTTTCTCTGTTGGATCTTCTTGATCTGGTTGGAAGCTTGCGTGGTTGTAACACCTCTCAAGTCTTCTCTTTAGTTTTTTTTCTGTTTGTTTCTTGATTAGGTTGTTTGGAGGTTGAGTAGTTTAAGGGATTGTTTGTTGGAGTTGTTGAAATTGCTTGGTGGTTATCTGTGAT
Organism: Chrysanthemum lavandulifolium; assembly: GCA_022545495.1. Lineage (NCBI taxonomy): Eukaryota > Viridiplantae > Streptophyta > Magnoliopsida > Asterales > Asteraceae > Chrysanthemum > Chrysanthemum lavandulifolium. The sequence goes on along the minus strand of CM040246.1, from coordinate 2,576,342 downwards.
TGAGGAGTTACAAAGTGTTGTTGGTTTTTCAGTTTATTTCTATTTCTTGTTTGTGCATTTATTTTTTATTGATTGGTCATCATGGTTGATGGTCCTGATGATAAGGGCAAGGGCCAAGAAGGGGGTAGTAGTGAGTTAAAATTGGATATATATGACTCTTTATACTTGCACCCACAAGACATTGGTGCTCAGTTGATCACCTTCAAACTTGAAGGCACTGAGAACTATAAGGTGTGGTCTGCTGCTGTGCAGCTGGCTTTACATACTAGAAATAAGCTTGGGTTTGTTAATGGGAAATGTATTAGAGATCCCACTGATGCTCTATATCAGACTCAATGGGATAGGTGTAACTGTAGCCACCTGTAAAATTTCACTATCATCAACTTTCATATTAATAAACTAGATTGTTTATCAAAACTTATTTGAGCCAAGTTGAGCATTTAGCATGTATGTTTCATTTTATTGCATAAAATTTATGCATCTCCGAGTAGTCTTATTTAATCATGCCCGATATTCTTGATAGCTAAATCGGTCTCACAAAAATTTTCTTGTCTTCTGAGCCGCATGCGTCATCGACACTCGATTAGTTATGGCTAAAGTCAAATAAATATTTTCTGAGTTAGAATTAATATTTTATTTTACCTTTATAAAACGTGCTCAAAATAATATATTACGTTTAGCGCCAAAAACGTCAAACCGGACACCATGACACACATTTAAGCTCAGCGGGACATAAAATACATTACATAAATTTGAAATATATATTTTCTCCCAAAATTCAGCCTTGCCACCCATCAATCCATAATGTCACATGTTTCTCTTAAAAACACATGACAAAGTCACTTTACACATGGTTACTTGGCTAAATGAATTTAAAGCACCCAACATACTAATAACCATTGTTTATTTGGGCCAAAAGGGACCCCTCTTTTTCTGTATACCATCGAGAAACACTACAACCCTTTCAAAACTTATAAAGATAAATCACTTTGACTAGTAATACATGGTTCATAGAAAGAAAGAGCTATGCATGCAATTACCCAATGAACCAAGCATCACTTTAAGATTCCCTCTTGGTGTTTAAATCTCAGTTGAACAACTAGACTACACACACATTTGCAAACATCACTAAAACCTTTCACATTCTCTTGATAAGCAAGGAGTCTTGGGAAATTTGTAAAGTCTTGGTGTAATCTTTGGGTAAACTTTTGGAAGCACTTTGGGTTAGAAATCTTGGCTTCTTGTTTCTTTCTTGGTCGACACAAACACCTCACCCAATCGTAAGGATTTCAAATTTACTAATTTCGTTTTCTCTTGTTTAATTTAGATGTTAATCATGCTTATCTCATTTCATAATATGTCACGTTAAAATGAAATAGATATCGAAACCTTGCTAAAACTCTTGACTTAGCATCATAGAATGATACAAAACCCACGTACCATTTTCGTTGAGTATATGTCACGTATAACCATTTTACAACTACACCGACACTTGTTTGATAAAGCGAAACTATAAAGACACTTCATATTAAGTCGTAACTCCTTAATCGACCTTAAGAAAACTAACTAAACCCTCTCCTAAGTCACACTTTTGGTCTAAAAATAAACTAGTTTTCGTTTTCCTATCACTTGAACCCATGGTACGATGGCTACACAAAACACATGCTAAGACTTTGCACAAACTAAAATGAAATACAAAATAGGGGCATTTACATATATATCCTTGCAAAATTCAAAAATTATATATATATCCTTTTGATGCATTAAAAGCATTGTACTTTATGCATCAAAAACTGGTAAAAAGGATATATATGTAATTTTTGAAATTTACAAGGATATACATGAAATTATGCCTACAAAATAATACTCACAACTTGAGTTTACTGAGAAATAGAAATGGCAACCAAAAAGAAACCATGCAACCCCACGTTCAGAAGGATGCTTTTACTTAAGGATATAACACGTGCACCTTATATAGCGTATGATGTGGAATAAACATGAAACAAGCACTAGCTCGGTTGGTAGGCACGCTTGGCTTCAAGCAAGAGGTCACTGGTTCGAAAACCTCTTATGGCAGTTTTTCCTCCTTTTTATTTTGCAACTATCACCCTTTGGCAAAACTAACCCCTCCACTCCAAGTAACTATATATTAACATAGAGTATTTTTGAAACACTTGATTTATGAAGGAAAACTAATAATTACGGACGGGTCATGCCCAATTTTTTTGTTAAAAATAATATACTTAGTTATTTTCATAAAATCGATTAAATTACGAAAACTAGATATTAAATATAACATAAACGTTTTTGTACCTATCACCCACTAATTTAGTATAGTACATATATACATATATAAATAATTATCGTAGAATACAAACACTTATATTATAAATACTTGTCATAAATAATTATTATTTTGTACCAGTATAAACATCACGAACACTTTTCTTGTGAATATTTTTCAATACTTAGTCATTCGTTTGCTTTCGAACCAAGGACTTATTCGTCATGACCATTTTCACATATTTATATACGTAAGCACTTTTCCGAGAGCCAAAACTTACAAACGTTTCGAAACCTATTTAAACTTAACCATTGCCACACAAGCAATAATAAACACAAACTCTTGAGAATACTTCAACCGTTTTCAATACACTAAGTTATGAATAAAAACAATAAACTAAGACTTGCCATACTAATTATAGGTTGCGTGGCGGTGCTTCGTGCTCATACTACTTGACTTTACACTACTCGGATTACATTTGCTAAGGTGAGTTCATAGCCTCGCTTTACTTGTTTTTCAAACCCCGAGGAGATGCATGCTATAAACTAGAACACAAGTCTTTTCTTAAAGCGTATGCTTGCACGATCATTATTATTATAGCCTAAGTTGCCCGCCATAAGTCCCTTGCATCATGAACCATTAATCACTTGAGTGAGCGAATATTGTGGATAGTACTATGGGAATTAACGACCCGACTCGGTTATCGAGAAATAAGCGGGCGCACTATATTGGTTAGCTATGGAATTGGCAATTCCATCCGAGGCGATATTTTACTTACACGATAATTAGGTGTATGCGCTTAGTTTGGTGTCATGAGCTTAGTGCATAATAATAATCTATGTTTTTCCATGGTAATTGTATTCGAAGCAACTATCATCTCTTACTTGTGTTCAACCATTTATTAAACCTATGAATATCACTCAACATTTTTGTTGACCTTTTAAGCATGTTCATCTCAGGTATTAATTAGGATATCATGAAGGCGCGGAGTGGACGTCATGGGACGCTGGAAGTGGTGTTGTTTTTAAATAAAGTTATCATTTCGTAAACATTTGAACTATCTTTTGTGAAATTTCAAAACTTGTGGTGTATTCTCTGGTGTTCAAAAACATTGAGTTTTATGAAATGGTAACAACCTTTTATCAAAACGTCTCTTTTAGAGTCGTTTTCTATGACTTATGACTGTGATCCTCTAAGTAATACCCCAATTAGTCTTCCGCTGTCACTTTGTGATTTTCGGGGTGTTACAGATTGGCATCAGAGCCTAGGTTATAGAGAACCAACTTGTATTTTTAAAACAAATTGGACTATAACCACGTTTTCAAATGGACGTTTTACACCACCACTTCACGTCCTCCGCGCCTACTTACGTCCGGTTGCACGTATGAGATTCGTTTGGCGGATAATACATGACTAGTAAAACTTTGCATGATAAAACTTATAATGTTAGCTTTCATTTAGTTAGGCATTTAGATTTGCGTGGCGGTTATGCGCGACTAACTAAATCTTATTCTTGCATGGCTTTATTTACTTATGAGTGCATATTTTCTTTTGGGTTGTTCTGATACCATGTCGTCCGCCACTCACCCTATCGACTTGACCTCCGGCGGTGAGATGGAGGATGCTATGTCCTCTGCCCCTACTCCCATGGCACCGGCTCTCATCACACCGTGTCCTCCGAGATCGAGCCCTTGAGGAGGTGAAGTGGTGTCGCCCCACTGCTTTGACCATACAGGCGTTTGCTTCGTTTTGGTCCCCCACTTATGACCGATATCCGGAGTCGCGGCGGTGGCTATCGCCTTCGATATTGTATCCCGACACCTCACCCGTTGATTACATGTCTTCTTCGCCCATCACCACTCACATTCACCGGAAAGCGCGAGCTAGGGTTCTCAAACCCTACGAGCTGCGCCATTCGGACGACCGTTCCGTTACCGTAAGGATGGTGCTACCTTTATACATACCGCTCGGAAGCGGTGAGGCACCCATCACTTTTGTTCCACCATCGACATACCATCATCCTGCCTTTTCCACCATCACCGCACTGCACCACCACTCATACTGTTTCACCATTACCACCACCTACCACATTCATTTATGAGACCACCATCAGACGGTTTCATCCCGTCCGTGCACCATCACCTTGGTGATGCACACTGGCCGGTGACATATCTGGGAAGAGAGCCCGTCTCTCACCCGCGCATTCGGACCCATATTACCGGGCTATGTTTGGTACCTCACGGCCGAGAACCCGTGGGAGGTCGATGCTAGGCGTTGGTCCTACATGATGCCGCTCATTAGTCGATGGAGGTCGGAGGAGGGTGCACTTAGCGCTGTGGAGCTTGGAGAGCACCTGTTTGCTGCTGCCGAGACTCTCCCGGTTACGGGAGAACCCCTTCATCATACCATTCCATTGTTAGCTGCCCGAGTGCTGCGAGCTGAGGATCAACTTGAGGATGTTGTGGCATTTGTTGATGTGGTTCCGTTGGTTCGTATCGAGAACATTGAGGATGAGGTTGGAGATCTCCTTAACGGGAGGATCACGATGGAGAGAGCACTTGATAGGGTTAGTGCTCAGTCTGAGAGAGCGAGTGGAGCAGTGACAGTGTTGGAGAGGAGGATGGAGTCAGACAGATTAGGACTGCTGGACAGAGTGGAGATGTTAGAGGGGGTTGTGCGGAGACAGACTGAGAGGATGATGGTCATGGAGACTCGTGCTACCGCTCTGGAGCAGAGGTTGGAGGCACGAGATAGAGAGGTAGATGATCTGGCGGAGCTAGTCCGTGACCTGCAACGCCGAGTGAGGGGCACACCCGATAGAATCTAGATCGGTGATTCATTTACTTAGTTTCTAGTATTTTATCCTGCCGCTTGTGGCACTAGTAGAGGCTTTGTATCGTATGTTTTGTCAAACTTTCGAACAAGCTATTAGTGTAACATTGTATGGTTATCGCATCACTATGTATGGATGATAGACCTATGGCATTATGGTTGATGTTTTCTTTATGTTCTTATGTATGGTGATCTCTCTTATTTATCGGTTTGTGTGAATCGAAGTGTTCATTTATATATATTCTCCCGTGTGGTTCTAACATGTTATGATTCTTCTTATGATGATTATACTCTATTGATATAATGTGATGATCTTGACTATTATGAAACCATTTTTATAATAATTCACAATTATGTTGAATGATTACGAAATACGAGTGTATGTCTTTAGAAAATGGCAAAAACAAGAGCTACCCTACTCCAACTCACGAGATGACCCACGATGCAATTCGGAGGCCGTTCTTGTTGAAATTGGTCTTTTTTCTTTAAGACCTGTGAGGCGGTTCGAACAAGCGAAGCCCCAAATCAAGCCAACCGGAATGAAGCGTGGTGAATCGCAAATGTGGATACAAGGAGTTCATGAATTGCAAACCTACTTTCTTGAGGGAACTCAAGGCGGCGTTGGCCTTATTCATTGGTTCGAAAGATGCGAGCGTGTTTCTTCTAAGCGATTGCTCGGAAGATTGCAAGGTGAAATTTGCTACGGTACTTTACTAGAGGATGCATTGTCTTGGTGGAAAGCTCATGCCCAACCTATTGGCATGGAAGAAGCTTACAAAACCACTTGGGTGAGCGAAGCAATTGATGATGAAGCAATCTTGTCAAGGACCGAGATCAAGCGGAAGATGAGTTCTATCATCTGGCTGCTAAGGGCAATGATCTCAAAACCTAATTCAAGCGTTTCCAAGAACTGAAAGCCCTATGCCCCTCCATGGTTTCTGATAATGTCAAGTTGCTGGAAAATCTCATTGGGGGATTACCCCGAAGCATTGAGGGCAGTGTTACTGCATCAAAACCCACGAATGTGGAAGAAGTGATCACAATTTCCTACCAACTCATGGATCAAGTCCTGAAGCATGGATCCGTGCAAGGCAATAACGACAACAAAAGGAAATTTGATGACCGTCGAGGCAACACTTCCAAAAACTACCATCACAACAACTCTTTCCATAACCGTAACAATAACAACCAAGGCCGCAACAATCACAATCAACACCACAACAACAATCCCAACCCATACCACCAAAACCGAAACAACCACCACAATCAACAAAACCGTAGGCAAGAAGTTGCGCGGGCTTATGCTGCTACCCCCGCTACTGGAAGAGGCTATGCTAGACCACACCCGTTGTGCACTCGATGCAACCTGCATCACGTAGGATGTTGTACTATTAAGTGTGGAAAGTGTAACAAGGTGGGCCATACCCACAAGGATTGCCGAAGCCCTGCTACTGGAAGTAACCTTCAACCCATTGGAATAACTTGCTTTGGATGTGGAGAAGCTGGACATGTCAAGAGTAGATGCCCAAAGTTGTACGGGAACAACAACAACAACCCTGACAGAGCAAGAGCTTATGTGCTAGGAGATGGAGATGCACAAGAAAACCCGGACGTCGTTGCAGTGCGTTTCACTCAACCATCATCTAGCTAAAGTGTTATTGATTACGGAGCCGACAAAAGCTTTGTGTCCTCTAAGTTTGCACCTTTGTTAAGAGTCACCCAACTACCCTAGATACCACTTATAAAGTAGAGCTAGCCGATGGAAAAATAGTAGGAACTAACACTATTCTTGAGGTTGCAACCTATCATATCAAATCACCCGTTCGATATAGACCTTATGCCTATTCAACTTGGTAGCTTCGATCTTTGTCATTGGCATGGATTGGCTATCCAAGAATCGTGCAAGAATCATCTGTGACGAGAAAGTTGTTCACCTTCCTCTCGGTGGCGAAACTCTAATCATTCGGGTGATCGTAGTAAAACCGATTGAATATCATCTCGTCGTCAAGGCGCAAAGTACATAGAAAAGGATGCCACATTTTTCTAGCACAAGTAACGGAGAAGAAGAAAGCGGATGAGAAACAACTAAAAGATGTCCCGTGGCTAGGGACTTTCCCAGTATTTCTGAAGACTTGCTGGCCTTCCTCCGGTTCGGCAAGTAGAATTCCAAATCGAGTTAGTCTTGGGGGCGGCACCGTGTAACACGAGCACCTTATAGATTGGCACCCTCGAACTACAAGAATTGTCGACCAACTTCAAGAACTGTCCGAAAAAGGATTCATTCGACCGAGTTCTTCGCCTTGGGAGCTCGGTCTTATTTGTCAAAAGAAAGATGGATCTTTTCGTATGTGTATCGATTGCCGTGGTCGAACAAACTAACGGTGAAGAATCGATATCCATTGCCTAGAATTGATGATTTGTTCGACCAGCGCAAGGGTAAGCGTCTACTCAAAGATTGATCGAGATCCGGGTATCACCAACCGAGAGTTAGAAGAAGATATTCAAAAGCGCTTTTCGAACACGATCGGCCACTATGAGTTCAAGTGATGCCATTTGGTTTGACGAATGCCCGGTATTTATGGACCTAATGAACCGAGTGTGCAAACCTTACTTGGACAAATTTGTAATTGTGTTTATCGATGACATTCTCATCTACTCACGCAACAAGGAAGAACATACGGAACACTTGAAAGCCATTCGGAACTACTCAAGAAAGAAGAAGCCATGCTAAGTTTTCCAAGTGCGACTTACGGATTCAAAAGTACAATTCCTTGGTCATGTGATAGATAGTAATGGTCTTCACGTTGATCTGCGCAAAATTGAAGTCATAAAGATTGGTCATCCCTACTACCCTACCGAGATCGCCAATTTTAGGTCTTCTTTGGTTATTATCGAAGATTTATTGAAGGGTTCTCAAAAATCGCTAAACCTCTATGAGCTAACCCGAAAAAGAAAAATTTTGGTAGGGTGAAGAACAAGAGTTAGCCTTTCAACTCTTGAAACAAAAGCTTTGAAGCTCTATCTTAGCCTTACCCGATGGAGTAGAGATTTTGTGGTCTCTTGTGATGCATCACACATAGGGTTAGGTGCGGTATTGATGCAAAGAAACAAGGTGATCGCTTATGCTTGCGACAACTCAAAACTCACGAAAAGAACTACATTACCCATGACTTGGAATTAGGAGCCGTGGTTTTCGCTCTCAAAATATGGAGACATTACCTATATGGGACCAAGTGTACGGTGTTCATGATCATAAAAGTCTCCAACACATTACGGATCAAAAGGAGTTAAACATGCGACAACGCCGATGGCTAGAATTGCTTAGTGATTCTGTTGTAAAATCCGTTATCACCCGGAAAATCAAATGTAGTGGTGATGCTCTTAGTCGAAAGGATCGACCTAAACCTCTTGAGTAAGATCTTTGGGAATGACAATTAAGTCACCCTTCCATCAAAAATCCTTGAAGCTCAGTGAAGCTCTCGAAACGAAAACCGTCCCAGAGAGATCTTTGGAATGCCGGGAAAGCGAGAATGGTTTCTTGCAAAGATCGGATGGAACCTTATGTTTTGGCGATAGAAGTTGGATACCACTTTATGGAGGAATACGGGAACTCATTATGCATGAGTCTCACAAGTCTAAATATTCCATTCACCGGGATCCGACAAAATGTACCAAGATCTCAAGAAACTTTATTGGTGGCCAAACATGAAGGCCGAGATTGCATCGTATGTCGGAAATGTCTTACATGTTCTCGAGTCAAAGCCGAATGTCAAAAGCCCTCGGTTATTAACCCAACCCGAACTCCGGTTTGGAAATGGGAAAGAATCACCATGGATTTCATAACCAAACGCCAAAGACGCTAGAGGTTACGATACCATTTGGGTTATCATCGATCGCCTTACCAAATCCGCTCATTTCTTACCCATCAAGGAAAATGACGAAATAGAAACCCTTGCTCAACTATACCTAAAGGAAATTGTATCACGACATGGGTGCCAATTTCCATCATTTGATCGTGACGATCGTTTTACCTCTCACTGGAAATCTCTTCAAAGGCTTTAGGCACTCGTTTGGATATGAGTACCGCATATCATCCTCAAACCGATGGCCAAAGCGAAAGGACTATCCAAACCTTGGAGGATATGCTCCAAGCATGTGTGATCGATTTTGGAAAAGGTTGGGATAAACACTTACCTTTGGCGGAATTCTCCTACAACAATAGTTACCACGCTAGCATCAAGGCAGCCCCATTTGAGGCACTCTATGGTCGAAAGTTTCGATCGCCCATTTGTTGGGCCGAGGTTGGAGATGCCCAACTCACTGGACCTGAGCTTGTCCAAGAAACAACCGAGAAGATTGAACAAATTCGTCAACGACTTCAAGCTGCTAGAGATCGACAAAAGAGTTCGCCCGATGTTAGAAGGAAACCCATGGAGTTTCAAGTTGGTGATCGAGTTATGTTGAAAGTATCACCTTGGAAAGGAAAGGTTCGATTTGGAAAGCGAGGAAAGTTACACCCCGATACATTGGCCCTTTCAAAATTCGGAAGAATTGGCGGTTGCATACAAGCTTGAACTCCGGAAGAACCGAGTAGAGTGCACCCTACCTTTCACGTCTCAAACACGAAGAAATGCTTGTTGGATGAATCTCTTGTTGTTTCGCTAAAGAGATTAAACTCGATGACAAGCTCAACTTTGTCGAAGAACCAATCGAAATCATGGATAGGAAGTCATGCGACTTAAGCAAAGTCGCATTCCTATCGTCAAGATTAGATGGAACTCAAGAGAGGACCGATTACGTGGGGCCTTGAAGACACCATGTGTGTTAAATACCCGCATCTATTTGCAAATTCAACTCCGACAACCACAGTAAACTAAAATTCCATGGACGGAATTCTCTTAAGGGTTGGTATCAGAGCCACTGTAAAATTTCACTATCATCAACTTTCATATTAATAAACTAGATTGTTTATCAAAACTTATTTGAGCCAAGTTGAGCATTTTAGCATGTATGTTTCATTTTATTGCATAAAAATTTATGCATCTCCGAGTAGTCTTATTTAATCATGCCCGATATTTACTGATAGCTAAATCAGTCTCACAAGAAATTTTCTTGTCTTACGAGCCGCATGCGTACCGACACTCAATTAGTTATGGCTAAAGTCAAATAAATATTTTTACGAGTTAGAATTAATATTTTTATTTTACCTTTATAAAAGCGTGCTCAAAATAAAATATTACACGTTTCGCCAAAAACGTCAAACCGGGACACCGCGACACACATTTAAGCTCAAGCGGGACATAAAATACATTACATAAATTTCGAAATATATATTTTCTCCCAAAAATTCAGCCTTGCCGCCCCATCCAATCCATAATGTCACATGTTTCCCTTAAAAACTTGTGACAAAGTCACTTTACACATGGTTACTTGGCTAAATGAATTTAAAGAACCCAACATACTAATAACCATTGTTTATTTGGGCCAAAAGGACCCTCTTTTTTACGTATACCATCGAGAAACACTACAACCCTTTCAAAACTTATAAAGATAAATCACTTTGACTAGTAATACATGGTTCATAGAAAGAAAGAGCTATGCATGCAATTACCCAATGAACCAAGCATCACTTTAAGATTCCTCTTGGTGTTTAAATCTCGGTTGAACAACTAGACTCACACACACATTTGCAAACATCACTAAAACCTTTCACATTCTCTTGATAAGCAAGGAGTCTTGGGAAATTTGTAAAGTCTTGGTGTAATCTTTGGGTAAACTTTTGGAAGCACTTTGGGTTAGAAATCTTGGCTTCTTGTTTCTTTCTTGGTCGACACAAACACCTCACCCATCGTAAGGATTTCAAATTTACTAATTTCGTTTTCTCTTGTTTAATTTAGATGTTAATCATGCTTATCTCATTTCATAATATGTCACGTTAAAATGATATATATCGAAACCTTGCTAAAACTCTTAACCTATGATTTAGCATCATAGGATGATACAAAACCCACGTACCATTTTCGTTGAGTATATGTCACGTATAACAATTTTTATAACTACACCCGACACTTGTTTGTTAAGCGAAACTATAAAGACACTTCATATTAAGTCGTAACTCCTTAATCGACCTTAAGAAAACTAACTAAACCCCTCTCCTAAGTCACACTTTTGGTCTAAAAATAAACTAGTTTTCGTTTTCCTATCACTTGAACCCATGGTACGATGGCTACACAAAACACATGCTAAGACTTTGCACAAACTAAAATGAAATACAAAATAATACTCACAACTTGAGTTTACTGAGAAATAGAAATGGCAACCAAAAAGAAACCATGCAACCCCACGTTCAGAAGGATGCTTTTACTTAAGGATATAACACAGAAGCTGCACCTTATATAGCGTATGATGTAGGGAATAAACATGAAACAAGCACTAGCTCAGTTGGTAGGCACGCTTGGCTTCAAGCAAGAGGTCACTGGTTCGAAACCCTCTTATGGCAGTTTTTCCTCCTTTTTATTTTGCAACTATCACCCTTTGGCAAAACTAACCCCTCCACTTCAAGTAACTATATATTAACATAGAGTATTTTTGAAACACTTGATTTATGAAGGAAAACTAAAAATTACGGACGGGTCATGCCCAATTTTTTGTTAAAATAATATACTTAGTTATTTTCATAAAATCGATTAAATTACTAAAACTAGATATTAAATATAACATAAGCGTTTTGTACCTATCACCCACTAATTTAGTATAGTACATATATACATATATAAATAATTATCGTAGAATACAAACACTTATATTATAAATACTTGTCATAAACAATTATTATTTGCCGGCGCCGTATAAACATCACGAACACTTTTCTTGTGAATATTTTTCAATACTTAGTCATTCGTTTGCTTTCGAACCGAGGACTTATTCGTCATGACCATTTTCACATATTTATATACGTAAGCACTTTTCCAAGAGCCAAAACTTACAAACGTTTCGAAACCTATTTAAACTTAACCATTGCCACACAAGCAATAATAAACACAAACTCTTGAGAATACTTCAACCGTTTTCAATACACTAAGTTATGAATAAAACAATAAACTAAGACTTGCCATACTAATTATAGGTTGCGTGGCGGTGCCGTGCTCATACTACTTGACTTTACACTACTCGGATTACATTTGCTAAGGTGAGTTCATAGCCTCGCTTTTACTTGTTTTTCAAACCCGAGAGATGCATGCTATAAACTAGAACACAAGTCTTTTCTTAAACCGTATGCTTGCACGATCATTATTATTATAGCCTAAGTTGCACGCCATAAGTCCCACATCATGAACCATTAATCACTTGCGAGTGAGCGAATATTGTGGATAGTACTATGGGAATTAACGACCCGACTCGGTTATCGAAATAACTGGGCGCACTATATTGGTTAGCTATGGAATTGGCAATTCCATCGAGGCGATATTTTACTTACACGATGGTTAGGTGTATGCGATTAGTTTGGTGTCATGAACTTAGTGCATAATTATAATCTATGTTTTCCATGGTAATTGTATTGAAGCAACTATCATCTCTTACTTGTGTTCAACCATTTATTAAACCTATGAATATCACTCAACATTTTTGTTGACCTTTTAAACATGTTCATCTCAGGTATTAATTAGGATATCATGAAGGCGCGGAGTGGACGTCATGGGACGCTGGAAGTGGTGTTGTTTTTAAATAAAGTTATCATTTCGTAAACATTTGAACTATCTTTTGTGAAATTTCAAAACTTGTGGTGTATTCTCTGGTGTTCCAAAACATTGAGTTTTATGAAATGGTAACAACCTTTTATCAAAACGTCTCTTTTAGAGTCGTTTTCTATGACTTATGACTGTGATCCTCTAAGTAATACCCCAATTAGTCTTCCGCTGTCGCTTTGTGATTTTGGGGGTGTTACAGTAACTCTGTTGTATTATCTTGGATTCTTGGTTGTATTTCACAAGACCTCTATAAAGGTCAAGTGTTTTCTGTTAATGCTAAGTCTGTTTGGGATGAGTTAAATGAGACATACAATAAGGAAGATGGTTCTGTGATTTATAACTTGCATCATAAAATTCATACTTTAACTCAATCTGGTATGAGTCTATCTGAATACTATCATGAATTTAATGCTTTGTGGAGGCGTTTGATTCCTTGTTGATCTCGCCCGCATGTGTTTGTGGTGCTCGCTCCCACTCGAAAAAGCATTCGCACCTTTTGAGGTCGATGCAATTTCTTATGGGTTTAGATGATGGTTTCGATTCGTGAGAAGCCTTATTCTCACTACTAATCCTTTGCACGATGTTAATCCTTTTGCTACTGTCTAGAGATGAATCACACAGGAATAGTAATGTGGCTAATAAAACTGTTAAAAATGGTGTTTGCAGCCTAATAATGTCACTTCTCAAAAAATAAGCGGACCTCTAATAGAAACAATAATAATAGAAGGTTTGGCGGGGTTTCTAATCTTGTCGTAAACATTGTAATATATCTGGTCACACTATTGATAGATGTTTTGAGTTGGTTGGATATCCTCCTGGTTTTGTTAAAAAAGGAAATGTGCATCAAAATAGTGCTAATAATGTGACTGATACTAGTAAAAGTACTACTCATACTCTTACTAGTGATCAGTATCAGAGATTAATGAATTTACAATGTAGTACAGGTGATGCTAGCAAGTCTCATGCTAGTATTGCAGGTACTGTTATGACTTCTAATTGTGTTATCAGTTTCTTCTCTTGTAGATTTTTTAACTTTAACTCTAATATAAGTACATATAGTACTTATATTGGGTGGATTATTGATTCAGGAGCAAGTCAACACATAACTTTTTCTACTACATATCTTTTTGATATAATTGATGTTTCACACTTAAACTTAACTGTTGCACATCCCAATGGAATTTGTTGCCTTAGTCAAACAAATTGGCGGTTTTAAATTTGGTACTAATTTGGTTCTTAAAATGTGTTGGTTGTTCACGGTTACCATGTCGGTTTATTAATCATTCATAAGTTGTCTAAGGATAATAATGTGATTGTTAGCTTTAATAATTCTATATGTAAAATTGAGGATTTAACTCAAAAGTTCCTGATGGAGACTGGTAGTGAGAGAGGTGGTCTTTACTTTCTTGATGAAGGTAAGAGGGTTAATAATAGTAACATTAAGAGTTGTGTTTTGTCAATTGTATTTGGCATAACAGACTTGGGCATCCCTCTGACCAAGTCTTAACTGTGCTTAAAAGTAGAATAAGTGATATTAAAACTACCAGTTCTAGTCCTTGTGAAATTTGTCATAAAGCTAAACAAGTTAGAGAGTCTTTTCCTCTAAGTGATCATAAGACTAAATTTCTGGGTGATATTGTTCATCTGGATGTGTGGGGTCCTTATAGAGTGACTAGTAGGGATGGCTTTAAATATATTTTGACTGTTGTTGATGATTACACCAGGGCTGTTTGGGTGTTTCTTATGAAAAATAAATGTGAAGTATATAATTGATGCGCTCCCAAACAGTCAAGCTAAATCACACAAGCCTGTCACTTGTGAATGGCAGAACCGTAACAAGCTTAAAACCGCCAGAACGAACTCAATGAAGATCCGGGAGTATAGTGTTTCCAGGGTCGTTATGTCCCAGCCGAGCTATGCAATGGATTATCAAACGATATAGTGATCGGAGATTTGGACGGAAAAAGGATTTGGAATGATTATAACTACAAAAAGGACATAAACTACAAAGGCTTAAATGCAAATTAAAGGAAATTAAAAAGATAAAAAATATTAAATAAACGCTATCACTATTTTAAAATTGATGAACGTTTAAAACTTAAAACTTACGCTTAAATAAAAATAACGTAAACGTACAAAATAAAAAGTGAAACTTATACAATATAAATCCTAAAAATATGAAAAATACATTTTTACAAACCTAATGATAAAAGAAAATTTATAGAAAAAGAAAATTATTTTTATAACTATTATATTAATTATTATTAATTTAAAACTATTTTTTACTAATAAATAATAACCTAGAATGCAAGAAAATAGGAAATTAAGCTAGAAAAATAAAACTAAGACTTAGAAAAATCTAAAATATCAAAATAGAATTTTCAAAACTATTTTTGTAATTTTCCGATTATTTTGGATTTTCTAGGAATTAAAACTATTAAAACTAATTAAATTATTGAAAATACAAATTTAACTAAGAAAAATCTAGAAAAATATTTTTTTGTCTTTTATATTTATCTAAACTTAAGAAAATGAAAATTATTTTTGAAGCTTTTCTTAATTAATTGTATTAAATGCTATTTAAAATGCTTAAAACTAATTTAAATTAAGAAAAATAGCAAACAAGCTTGGAAAAATATGAAAATTTCAGGAAAAGTCTAAAATAATATGAGGAATAAAGGAAAAATGGAAAAACAGGGGATTGTGTGGAGGAATTAGAAACTGATGTGCCAAGTGCTTATAAATAAGCACTTGGATAAGCCAAAAGCACACCAAAAGGTACCAAACTGAAATGGAAGCTACAATAAGCTAAAAATGACCAAATGCAACAATAATAAACAAGCTATAACCTCTGATAAGCTGATTACAACAGATTGATGTTTTGAGACAATAAGTTAAAACAGATTCTAGGGCACCAAGATGCAGCCTAAAAACAAGCACTTAAATAAGCTGGAAACAGAAAACCAATAATTGGAACTAACACTAGAACTGGGTGAGAGCTTATAAACCAAATTACAGACCTAGACAAGCTCACATGAGACTTGTGCAAGGTCTGCAAAACCTGCATAAACCCTGTGCAGGCTTAATGCCCTGCACAGGGGACTTAGCACCATTTAAACAAGCTCTTATGAGACTTCTAGAAATTTGATAAAAATCTGGAAAATTGCTAATAAGAAACAAGACCAGCTGAAGATTTTAAAACAACAAATTTCATTGACATTGGTTCAGAGATTAGTAAATGAAAAATCACTCTCAGTTGGCCAAATCTGAGATTTTGCAATTTTGACTTTTAAGGTAATTAAGAAAAGTTGACTATTATGGATTTTGAGCTCAATTTTAAGACTGATTATGAAGTTAATGGCTAAATTAAGCTACTGAAACCTTACTCTATGGATTATAAACACAGGATGAGCTTTTGATATGGCAAAATAACGACAGATAAGCTATAAGGCAGGCTTAATGTGAAATTTGACTTATGAGCTTTGCAGACACAATTTAAAGACAGATATTAGTACATTAGAGCTAATCAAGCATAAAGCAACAAATCTCAGACTCTGAGCTAACCTATGACATAGTGTACAAAGTTGATCCAAACACCCTTTAATCTAAACTGTTTTGCAATCAAAATAAGCTAAACACTAAACAAACTTGTATTAATGATCAAACTGAGCTTTCATGACCTAAATACAACTAAATGAACTGTCACACCCCAATTTACATTTTGCGGCGGAATGGAATTCACGGGATTGACCATCATAGCACCACATCACAGTTATATTGAGCGACCTAAAGTGTCGTTTTAAAACACATCGTTGGATATTTCATAAAACAATCAGTACAACATCGGTCCCAAAATGTTTACAAAGTTTGCGGAAATACAAATATGTTACAAATCAAGCGATGTTTTGAAATGAAGTACCATAATGTACATAATGTCGGTCGGCCTTGCGACTCAAAATGTAGGTCCCTAAACCGGTCATGATGATAGTGCCTCGATTACACGAAAATACATTGCTAAAAGGTCAACAATAATGTTGGTGAAATCATAGGTTTATGTAAATGTTTTATACGACTACACAAGTATAGACCGGGCATGACAAACAAGTCACGTAAAATAATGTTACAATTGCTCTAAGCCCATGACCCCAAACTAGGCATTCAATAATGTATGCCCTGCAGAGTGTTTGCGGACAACTCCGTAATGTTATCAAATGAAATGCATCCGTTTGCACGGTTGGGATTCACCAACCCGGATGGAGCGTCACCTCGATAGATCTATCCACTCATCCTCGCTTCAAAGATTAACGGTTCATGTTCGGTAATGGGGACTTTCAAATTGGCAAATGCGGTAACTTAAGCAATGTAATGAATTTAACATACTTGGTATCGTACAAAAAAAAATGTAGTGCAATGTATTCTCCCGTGGGTTTGAAAATAATCGAAAGCATGTAAAGCAGGGCTATGAAAACTCACTTGGTAAACCGGAATAATGGCAAAGCGAGTACACCGAGGTATAATGTAATCGTCAACCGGACCTATTACGAATGATATGATATGTCATGAGTTGCAATGTAATGTTATGCATGCATTTCGTATGTTATTTATACCGTTTGCGAGTTTTAAAAATATTACTTGTCGTCGAAAAATACTCTTTTGACGTCTTGACCAATCAAAATCACTTTACAAGTTTTACGTCAAATGTCATCCTACAATGGTTTTATAATGATTTTTGGTGAAATTATCACTTTTAAATCGCAAAACAATGTCGTCGGAAATTTCTTGAAATTAACAAAATGGCTCGGGAAAAGTAGTCGTAAAATGGTGTCGTCGATCGTTAGAGAACGAACTCGACGGTTTTGGAAAGTTTGTATCGATATCTAGAAGTTTCGGTTCAAGAGTTTTCGTCAAAAGGTCTCGATAATAAAGATATTAAGGGTTAAAGATGGTGGTTTTGCTAATTGTTGTGCGTAAAATGAGTTTCGCCAAGTTTGAACATCCGTAATTAATTTACTATAACTCCGCTTTACAAACGGCTTGTTGTTTTGAAAAATATGGCCGATGAACTTGATTTTACTAGAAGACATTTCGTTCTAAAAGTTTCACAACCTTGTTAAAACAACAAGAAACATGGTCGTTCTGACTAATGTAACACTTGTAACGTAAAATAATATAGTTTTTCGTAAAATAATAGTTACGGCAATTTTATAAAACGTGCATATCTTTGTCGTTTTAAATCCGTTTTCTCACGATAATATGTCCTTAGCTTCGTATCAAGTAAACTAATATATTTTTGACTAGTCGAAGTAATTTGTGAAGCTTAAGGCTCGTTTTGACCGAATAGAGTAAAAACAGCAAGCTGAATTTTCGAAAAATATACGTTTAGTCGTCAAACTTTAAAATCCATAACTTCTTCGTTATAAGTCCGTTTTATCCGTTCAAGCCCACGGATTAGCTTTTAAAGTATATTTTCTAAATATCAAGGCCAAAGTTTCGTACCAACAGAGGTTTTTCCGAAATTCGAAATAAGGACAGAACATAAATATATAGTTATCGAAAATAGTTTTTCTCGGACAAAACCTATTCTAATCCCTTCAAATCAACTCCAAAGCTAATCTAATCCTACCATACACCTTCTTAGGGTGTCATGGGTTCCTAATCACCATCAAGACCAAGAATACCATGGGGATAATTATAGGATGACCATAAATATATATATAACTCAAAAATCATGAAGAAAAATGGTATAAATCACATATCATGCATACTTGCTCCAAAAATGAAAGGATGAATATGAAATGATAAAGGAAACATAAAAATGATAAAAACATGCTTACAAGTGAAAATGATGAGGTGTAAGTAACAAGGATTAGCCTAAATACTCTTGGTTTTTATTTCAAAACCTATAAAGAGTATACACTAGATTGTAAATACACTTGATCTTGAGAAAATATTGATCCTTTGGAGCTCTTGTTATGGCGGTTTGATGAAGCAAGGAAACAAGGAGAGGATTTTTTTTAACACTTATGAATATGAAATGAGATGTACAAATAATGGAAGTGCAAGACTTTTAAGTTGTGTAAAATATTAAGCAATCACAAAGCCATGCCACATTAAATGAGCACCTCCCCTTGGTCGGCCAAGGGGAGGATATAAGATATTTTTTTTTTTTTTTTTTTTTTAAATGTTTAAATATGTATATATTTGTATAATTTGATAAAAGGTATAAGTAATTATAGGAAATATGTACAAGTAAAGGTAAATGGGAATTTTTGGTGCAAGTAAGTTTTTAATAAGTCAAAATAGAATGTATTGAGATAATAAAAATTGTAAAAATACATTCCTTGTGAAATTTGGGTGATAAAATAATTATCGTATAATTTTTAAGAAAAACGACGTAATAATATAATTTTAACGATTAATATACCAAATAAATTTGAAACACTAGGAAAACTAAAAATATAGTTTTTATGAACTAAATGTAAGTTTAAAAATACATCGGGATCATTTTTGAAAGTAACGGATTAAATATACAAAATAATAACTCACGCGATTACGTTTATTAAATATAAAAATTACGCGTATAAAGTGAAATGAAATGTCGTGAATGAATTAATGAGATGCAAATGGTGTGAATGAAATGTAGACTAATCTTAGTCCATATGAAATGTACGTGATGTTATGATCATGAATTCGCCGCTAAACCTTTAAGGTTACGCGAATTTGAAACAAGTAAACCAAGTTTACTATAAATGTTGAAATAGTGAGGCATAAATTGTCTCGAGAAATGACACGAAGTACGGATTGTCACATTCGCCCATCAAAAAGGAATTCATCCACGAATTCAATCGTTGTTAGGTCTAACGATTGTCGGCGAAAAGATGAGGATACTTGTGTCGATCCGGTCTTCCTGTTCCCAGTAAACTCGGGACCTCGTCGAAATTCCAACGAACTTTCACAATAGGAATACGACTGCTTTCAACCGCTTGACCTCGCGGTCCATAATTTCTCTGAGTTCTTCCACAAAATTGAGTTTATCGTCAGTGAACTTCGTCCAATGGAATAACGGCGATTAGTCCGAAAGCCACTTCTTCAGTTTGAAACGTGAAGCGTGTTGTGCACATGACTAAGTTCGACGGAAGATCAAGTCGATAAGCTACCGGACCAACTCGGCTCAAAATCTTGAATGGTCCAATGTATCTCGGGTTCAATTTTCCGCGCTTTCAAATCGTACCACGCCGCCAAGGCGATACTTTCAACATAACTTTGTCACCCACTTGAAATTCCAAATCCTTGCGCCTAACATCCGCGTAACTTTTCATCGACTCACCGCGGTTCTAAGTCTATCACGAATTTGAACAATCTTTTCCGTGGTTTCCGTACCATTTCCTGACCCGATGAGTTGTCGTCTCCTACCTCGGCCCAACAAGCGGTGATCGGCACTTTCGACCATAGAGTGCCTCGAATGGTGCCATCTTTATACCGGTGTGATAACTATTGTTGTACGAGAATTCAATCAATGGCAAATGGTTAGCCCAACCATTTCCAAAATCAATTACACATGCCCTCGAAGATATCTTCTAACGTTTGAATTGTCCTTTCACTTTGACCGTCGGTTTGTGGGTGATATCTTGTGCTCATCTCTAATCGGTTCGAATGAATCTTGCAATGAATTCGAAATTTGAAGTGAATCGACTATCTCGCCGGAAATGATAGAAATCGGTCTTGCCGTGCCTCGAGACTATTTCTTTGACATAAAGTCTAGTGAGTTGCTCCATGGAATAAGTCTCTAATCGGTATGAAATGGGTGACTTGGTAAGGCGATCAACAATTACCCAAATAGCGTCGTAACCTCCCGATGTCTTAGGAAGTTTCGTAACAAAGTCCATTGTAATGCGTTCCCATTTCCATTGAGGAATTTCCGTTGTTGGAGCAATCTGACGGCTTCGGTATTCGACTTTTACCTTAGAGGTAAGGCATTTGCTAACGTCGCGGGCAATTTCCGCTTTCATGTTCGACCACCAATAAAGCTTCTTAAGATCTTGGTACATCTTATCCGATCCTGGATGTATAGAATACTTTGACTTATGCGACTTATGCATAATCAATTCTCGTATTCTGCCATACAATGGAACCCACATTCTATCCTTGAAACATAGTACTCCATTTGCTCTTTTTACAAAACCGTTTGCGTTCTCGGGCATACCGTAAAGCTTTTCACTTGGTCGGTTTTCCTCCTTAAGTGCTTCGACTTGTGCTTCTTGGATTTTCGATGGTAAAGGAGAAATAATTGTCATTCCCAATGATCGAACTCTTAAAGGTTTAGGCCTCTTTCCGACTAAGAGCATCACCACAACATTGGCTTTTCTGGGTGATACTTGATTTCACAATCATAGTCATTGAGTAACTCCAACCAACGATTTTGCCTCATATTAAGTTCCTTCGATCAAGAATGTATTGCAAACTCTTGTGGTCGAGAACACCGTGCACTTTGTACCGTAGAGGTAGTGTCTCCAAATCTTGAGTGCAAAACTACGGCTCTAACTCGAGATCATGAGTGGTGTAATTCTTCTCATGAGTCTTAAGTTGTCGAGAAGCATCGCTATCACCTTCTCGTTTTGCATTAAAACAGCCCCAAGTCCTTTATGCGAAGCGTCGCAATATACAACAAAGTTCTCAATGCCTTGGTAGTGCCAAAATTGGCGACTTTGCAAAGTTTTGCTTCAACAACCGAAAAGCAACTTCTTGTTTCTTTCCCCACTCGCATTTCTTGTTTTTACGTGTCAACTTGGTCAAAGGTCTAGCTATCTTTGAAAAACCTTCGATGAACCTTCGGTAATACCCGCTAGTCCTAGAAATTGTCGAATTTCAGAGGATTCGTTGGAGTAGCCCAATCTTTCACGGCTTCAATCTTTGCAGGATCAACTTGTAGTCCTTGACTATCAATGATGTGACCAAGAAATTGCACTTTGTGGTTCCAAAATCACACTATGAAAACTTGGCATACAACTTCTCATTCTTGAGTAGCCTTAAAATCGCCCTTAAATGCTCTTCGTGCTCTTCTTTGCTCTTGGAGTAAATCAATATGTCGTCGATGAACACAATAACAAACTTGTCCAAATCGACACAAACTCTATTCATGAGATCCATGAATACCGCACGTGCATTAGTCAATCCAAACGGCATCACTTGAAACTCGTAATGACCGTAACGTGTTCTAAACACCGCTTTCGAATATCCTCTTCCCGAACTCGGTCGATGATAACCCGACCGGAGATCAATCTTGGAATAAATACTTGAACCTTGCAACTGATCGAACAAATCGTCAATTCTGGGGAGTGGGTAACGATTCTTTACCGTTAACTTGTTCAACTCTCGATAATCTATGCACATTCGGAAGGATCCATCCTTCTTCTTCACAAACAAGACCGGTGCTCCCCAAGGAGAGGAACTCGGCCTAATGAATCCTTTGTCTAGAAGTTCTTGCAATTGATTAGACAACTCTTGCATTTCGGATGGTGCTAAGCGATGCGGTGCTCGCGCAATCGGTGCGACTCCGGCACTAAGTCAATTCGAAATTCTACTTGACGTGCGGTGGAAGTCCCAGTAAATCCTCGGGAAAAATTCGGAAAATTCACGGACAATAGGTACATCTTCAAGTCGCTTCTCCTCCGACTTTTTCTCGGTTACATGGGCTAAGAAAGCAAGACAACCTTTCTTTATGTACTTCTCCGTTTTGATGCACGATATGATACTAAGTCTAGTTCCACTTCGTTCCCCACGAATAATCAAAGTCTCGCCGTTGTAGGGAAGATGAACAACTTTCTCATCACAAATTATCTTTGCGCGATGCTTAGATAACCAATCCATGCCGATGACGACGTCGAAACTACCAAGCTCTACGGGCATGAGGTCTATGTTGAAGGGATGATTAAGAAAATTAAATGTGCAACCGCGGACAATGGTGTTGGTGCAAACTACGCTACCATTAGCTAATTCGACGTTGTATGATATGTCTAGTGTAGTTGGTTTAATGTTGAGCAAAGGTGCAAATGCAGTGGACACAAAACTTTTATCGGCACCCGAATCAAATAAAACTGAAGCATAACGATTATTGAGAAGGAACGCACTGTGATGACATTCGGGTCCTCCTTATCTTCTCCGCCTCAATGACATAAACCCTTCCTTGTGCCATACCTCCTTGATTCGGATTTGCTTGATTCTTTCCCTTCACATTCGGACTTGTAATGTCCACGCCCCGCAACCAAAACATGTAACTTGTGGTGCCTTGCAATCCCTAGTACGGTGACCAACTTTCTTGCAATTTTCACATGGATCAGGACATCGACCCGGATTATGATGACTCAAACACCTATTACACTTCGGCAAAACCCCCGAATATCCTTTTCCTTCTTTTTGACCCGCAGCATAAACCTTAGCAACCTCTTGCCTCTTGGGTGGTTGTTGAGTAGCATTTCTACCCCTATTGTTGTCCCACTTCCGTTTGTTGTTGTTGCTATTGTTGTTGTTGTAGTTGCCTCGGTTATTGTTGTTGAAACGGTTGTTGGGGTTGTTGTTTCGGTTAGTGTTGGTGTATTTGCCTCTCTTCACCACTTGTGCCATCAACTTCTGAGTCACTCGAATAGCTTCCTCAATTGTTTGTGGATCAAAAGATGTCACGTCTCCTTGAATCACCTCGGGAAGTCCCCCGATAAAAGCCTCTAGCAACTTTTCATTATCAGAAACCATGGACGGACATAACGCGGCTAATTCCTGGAATCTCTGGATGTAAGTGTCGATATCATACCCAATCGTGACCAATTCATAGAACTCCGTCTCCAACTTTTTGATTTCTGTTCGAGGACAAAACTTCTTAGTCACCAAGCCCTTAAATTGCTCCCAAGTAAGCTTGAAAGCATTCTCCATCCCAATCGGTTGAGCATAGGAATTCCACCATGACAACGCCCATCGAGTAATGTACTTGTAGCAAATTTAACCTTCTCATCATCCGGACGGTTATAAAGCAAAACACCGACTCAACTTTTCAAACCATCGCACCATGGTCAGTAGCTCCTCGGTACCTCGAAACTTAGTGGGTTCGCCACTTTTGAAATCTTTGTACGAACATTTCTTAACCCCGGATCCTCCTGCATTACCAAGAGAGCTTGACTAGTCTAGCGGCTTCCGCGTGCAGCCATGGCCTCGGCCAGCAGCGACCATCGCTTCTCTTTCGACTCTTAGAGCATTAGCAATGCTATCGTTCACTAACTTCGAATTGTTGCTTGGGTCATTTCAACCGTAGCTTTCTTGATGCCATAACTCTTCAAAATCACAAGATGAAACAATCATGAGAACTCGTAAGTAGAAACAACCATCATACAAATATATCCACAACCACAACATGCATAAAGATAAATGGAATCACAACGAACAATAACGAAATATCACAAATATAATCACAACACACGTGGATAATATACATGAAAATTTCGCCTACATGGACCGATATCATACATAATAAAACCATTCCTACATAGTAGAGTCAATACTTGATACATTTGTTTGTACAACAACCAAAAGACAACAAGTTCTTTAAACTACGTCACACACCTCGTGACTAGGATAATAATGGTCAAAACTATACATAATACAAGTCTACATAAGGCACCTCATGGTGCTCATGGCTCGATCCTCGAGATCACGAACACGAGTAGTCAAACTATCAATCAAACTCCTCATCTCACTAATCGACCGCAGTAACAATACTCTCACGAGCTAAAGATAACTCCGTGGTCGACTCAGAACTCATCCCGAGTCATCTCGGCTCACATACAACTCGGGCATCTCCCCGCCTCAACTCATCTATACGCCTCGGTCCTCTATCCGTCTATCTTGAATACTCGATGAGATAGATCAATCGAAACCACGCTTAGCACTAAACCCTCGACCTCCTCGATGGGCTCAATCCTATCTACCGGCAGCAGTTCCTCCAACCGTCGTGTCAAACTATCAACTGGATCTGCGAGCATCAATACGGGCTCCTAATGCCTCGGTGGAAGGCAGCGTGCACCGCGCCCTAGAACTCTCTCTGTCGAACCTAGCAGTGGCTCGGGCTCGATGGATGGTGGTGTAGGATATCGAAACGAGCACGCTTTTGGGCGGCAAGTCCGTCGTGAGGTAAAGGATCCCTAAGAAAGTATGATGAAGATGGTGATGACGGTCTTTGGCGGTGGTGATGGTGGTAGGTGTATCGGGTTATGAGTGGGCTAATATGAGGTGTGGTGCGACGACCGCCTCCTCGAAGGGTTCGGTCTCGGTGTCGGTCATGACTAGTGGGAAGGTCAGCAGAGATCCAATGGAAGATACGATCTCGGTGGAATGTGATGCAACATCATCCAAGATGGGGTTAGGCGGAACATCATCCGAGCTAGAGTCCGATGATATGGTGATAGGGTGAGAATCAAGACATGTGCGTGACAACCGATGTGAAATAAAAGTAAATAATCTCGAATAAAATGTAAGTGAATCCGCATGAAAAGTGAATATGTACAATGATGAAATGATGAGATGCTATGATAATGTAGCTATAGTCTAGGTCAATGATGCAACCTAGTTCTCTATAAGCGTAGCTCGATACCAATCATCACACCCCAATTTACATTTTGCGGCGAATGGAATTCTCGGGATTGATCGTCATAGCACCACATCACAGTTATATTGAACGACCTAAAGTGTCGCTTTTAAAACACATCGTTGGATATTTCATAAAAACAATCGTAGTACAACATCGGTCCCAAAATGTTTACAAAGTTTATGGAAATACAAATATGTTACAAATCCAAACGATGTTTTGAAATGAAGTACCATAATGTACATAATGTAAGTCGACGCGACTCAAAATGTAGGTCCCTAAACCAGTCATGATGATAGTGCCTCGCCACGAAAATACATTGCTAAAAGGTCAACAATAATGTTGGTGAGAAATCATAGGTTTATGTAAATGTTTTATACGACTACACAAGTATAGACCAGCATGACAAACAAGTCACGTAAAAATAATGTTACAATTGCTCTAAGCCCATGACCCCGAAACTAGACTGTTCAATAATGTATGCCCTCGCAGAGTGTTTGCCGACAACTCCGTAATGTTATCAAATGAAATGCATCCGTTTGCTGGTTGGGATTCACCAACCGGATGGAAGCGTCACCCTCGATAGATCTATCCACTCATCCTCGCTCAAAGATTAACGGTTCATGTTCGGGTAATGGGACTTTCAAATTGGCAAATGCGGTAACTTAAGCAATGTAATGAATTTAACATACTTGGTATCGTACAAAAAATGTAGTGCAATGTATTCTCCCGTGGGTTTGAAAATAATCGAAAGCATGTAAACGGGCTATGAAAACTCACTTGTAAACGGAATAATGGCAAAAGCGAGTACACCGAGGTATAATGTAATGCGTCAACCGGGACCTATTACGAATGATATGATATGTCATGAGTTGCAATGTAATGTTATGCATGCATTTCGTATGTTATTTATACCGTTTGCGAGTTTTAAAATATTACTTGTCGTCGAAAAATACTCTTTGACGCCTTGACCAATCAAAAATCACTTTACAAGTTTTTACGTCAAAATGTCATCCTACAATGGTTTTATAATGATTTTTGGTGAAATTATCACTTTTCGTCGCAAAACAATGTCGTCGGAAATTTCTTGAAATTAACAAAAATGGCTCCGGAAAAGTAGTCGTAAAATGGTGTACGTCGATCGTTAGAGAACGAACTCGACGGTTTTGGAAAGTTTGTATCGATATCTAGAAGTTTCAGTTCAAGAGTTTTCGTCCAAAAGGTCTCGATCATAAAGATATTAAGGGTTAAAGATGGTGGTTTTTGCTAATTGTTGTGCAGAAAATGAGTTTCGGCCAAGTTTGAACATCCGTAATTAATTTACTATAACTCCGCTTTACAAACGGCTTGTTGTTTTGAAAAATATGGCCGATGAACTTGATTTTACTAGAAGACATTTCGTTCTAAAAGTTTCACAACCTTGTTAAAACAGTAAAACATGGTCGTTATGACTAATGTAACACTTGTAACGTAAAATAATATAGTTTTTCGTAAAATAATAGTTACGGTAATTTTTATAAAAACGTGCATATCTTTGTCGCTTTAAACCGTTTTCTCGTATAATATGTCCTTAGCCGTATCAAGTAAACTAATATATTTTTGACTAGTCGAAGTAATTTGTGAAGCTTAAGGCTCGTTTTGACCCGAATAGAGTAAAACAGCAAGCTGAATTTTCGAAAAAATATACGTTTAAGTCGTCAAACTTTAAAAATCCATAACTTCTTCGTTATAAGTCCGTTTTATCCGCTCAAGCGCCACGGATTCGCTTTTAAAGTATATTTTCTAAATATCAAGGCCAAAGTTTCGCATCAACAGTAGGTTTTTCCGAAATTCGAAATAAGGACAGAACATAAATATATAGTTATCGAAAATAGTTTTTCTCGGACAAAACCTATTCTAATCCCTTCAAATCAACTCCAAAGCTAATCTAATCCTACCATACACCTTCTTAGGGTGTCATGGGTTCCTAATCACCATCAAGACCAAGAATACCATGGGGATAATTATAGGATGACCATAAATATATATATAACTCAAAAATCATGAAGAAAAATGGTATAAATCACATATCATGCATACTTGCTCCAAAAATGAAAGGATGAATATGAAATGATAAAGGAAACATAAAAATGATAAAAACATGCTTACAAGTGAAAATGATGAGGTGTAAGTAACAAGGATTAGCCTAAATACTCTTGGTTTTTATTTCAAAACCTATAAAGAGTATACACTAGATTGTAAATACACTTGATCTTGAGAAAATATTGATCCCTTTGGAGCTCTTGTTATGGCCGGTTTGATGAAGCAAGGAAACAAGGAGAGGATTTTTTTTTTAACACTTATGAATATGAAATGAGATGTACAAATAATGGAAGTGCAAGACTTTTAAGTTGTGTAAAATATTAAGCAATCACAAAGCCATGCCACATTAAATGAGCACCCTCCCCCTTGGTCGGCCAAGGGGGGAGGGATACAAGATATATATATATTTTTTTTTTTTTTTTAAATGTTTAAATATGTATATATTTGTATAATTTGATAAAAGGTATAAGTAATTATAGGAAATATGTACAAGTAAAGGTAAATGGGAATTTTTGGTGCAAGTAAGTTTTTAATAAGTCAAAATAGAATGTATTGAGATAATAAAATTGTAAAATACATTCCTTGTGAAATTTGGGTGATAAAATAATTATCGTATAATTTTTAAGAAAACGACGTAATAATATAATTTTAACGATTAATATACCAAATAAATTTGAAACACTAGGAAAACTAAAAATATAGTTTTATGAACTAAATGTAAGTTTAAAATACATCGATCATTTTTGAAAGTAACGGATTAAATATACAAAATAATAACTCAAGCGATTACGTTTATTAAATATAAAAATTACGCGTATAAAGTGAAATGAAATGTCGTGAATGAATTAATGAGATGCAAATGGTGTGAATGAAATGTAGACTAATCTTAGTCCATATGAAATGTACGTGATGTTATGATCATGAATTCGCCGCTAAACCTTTAAGGTTACGCGAATTTGAAACAAGTAAACCAAGTTTACTATAAATGTTGAAATAGTGAGGCATAAATTGTCTCGAGAAATGACCTGAAAGTACGGATTGTCACATGAACAGATAAGAACTAAAGCTATCCACAGATACAAGCACAAACTTAGTTATACAAACTGAAGTGAAATGGAAAGTAAGCAGATACTCACAGGTGTCCACCTTAACTTGCAGGCTAAAAACCAGAGCTAATCACACTCTAACCTAATCTATTTAAACCCAATATCACCACTGCATCAACCCCATTTCATCACCATGTCCAATGATTGGCCTAGTTTGACTTTTGTTGACTTTTTACCAAAATTGTTTGAAACTTAAATTTAGGCTTACAAAAAGCTATAACAAACTTATATAAGTTTGTTGGAACTGAGAAATAAGCTATTAAAAGCTTGGACAATAGTATTTGAAACTGAAAATTGCAACAGTGAACTTTAAAACATGAAATGATATTAAACCTTGAATTAAACCTTAAAACTGGATTGCACTTGTTAAACAACTGAGTTTGATACATATGAACTTGAAATTACAACTTTTAATCTAAACTACAACATTTTATTGAAAAACGACATAAAAGAAAAAACTTAAAAACTAACTACCCCCTTTCTCTTTGCTTCTCCTCCCTTTTTATACATCAAAGTTCTTTTTTCTCACTCCTCTGAATGTATCCCAGCTATGATTGGAGCCATTGGATGGCTAGGATTCATATTAGCCTTTGGATCAAAAATGGCGGGAAAATGGTATATGACCTGTTGGGTGAGATTGAGTGTTAGGGGAGAGGCATTTAATGCACTATGGAGTTTGTTGAGGATGAGGGGACATGGAGGAGAAAAGGTGGCTGGAGTTGGAGGGGGAGATGGGTGTTGCAGGGCTAGTGTTGGGGAAGAAGGAGAAAAAGGCGGGTAGGGGTTGTCTGTTTGACTTTGGGATTGACCAGAGGATTATTAAAAAGGCAGGGGGCCAAAATGAGGGGTCCAAAAGGGTTATGGCAGGGGTCACTTGGTTTGTGATAGAGTCCAATAGGTATTAAAGGTTTATTATTACAAGGACTAGTTGTGTAACTTTTGAAAATCAAAGGACCATAGCTGCCAATTTGCAAAGTTGCTCCAAGGGACTAAATTTGACAAGTTTCAATAATATAAGGACTAAACTTGACATTTTCAAAATTCCATGGACTAATTTTGCCAATTTTCAAAGTTGGAGGACCAAACTTGTAATTTTCTCAAACTTTTTATATTTTTCACCAAAGGACTAATTTTGACAAGTTATGATTTAAAAAGGACCTTTGGTGATTTTTCTTTTGAAATTTTGACTCAGGGGCTATTTTGACAATTTTAGAAACTGGGGACTGAAAGCGCCAATTTTGCAAACTTTGCTCATTTTCATCCGATTTTGATATTTTGTATTTAAAACACATAAAACACGATTTGTGATGTTTTGATCATTTTGATGTGTTTACAGTGTTTTCGGATGTTTTAGCGATCTAAATGGTATAAAAATGATGAGTATTTAGACACTCATCAATCCCCACACTAAGATATTGCTAGTCCCTAGCAATGATTTGAGAAAACATAATGGATTTTAATCTCTTTACCAAAAGCCATTACTTCGGAGTAGCCAAATGTTTCAGCTCAAGTAAGAACCATGGTACACCAATAACCATGTGATTTTGAGCAAACCACCGACTTTTCAACGGATTTGATTTGTCTTTACCGAAGCCGCTTGCTCTGGACTAGCCAACTCTTAGATAAATTATCAATATTATCTTTGGTGAGCTGATTACCAATTATGGTTTTTCCATCGCCTTTACCACAAGCCATAAACTTGCGGGCTAGCCAACTCTTCACTTTTTAGGATATGGTGAATTTGAATACCATACAATTTTGGGCAAATTGCAAGCCGTCAACGGATTTGAGATATCTTTACCAAGAGCCGTTTGCTCTGGATTAGCCAATCCTTTTCTTTATTAGACAAGGCGGATCGATAACCAATTGAGTAAGTGTAGAACACTTACTCCAAAAAAAATTTTGGCCAAAACGGGAATTAGGTGGATAATATTATATGATAAAATTCGTGAGAATCCCCACACTTAGAAATGAATATTGCCTCAATATTCAAAGTACCGCGGTTATGCCGAAACAAAGAACGTAAAAGGAAATACTACGGCCATTATTTGAAAAGATTTTTTTTTTTTTTTTTTTTTTTTTTTAAGAAACATATATTTATATAATATGCGGGTAACTCCCCACACTAGGGTGGGACACACGGTGAAAACCACGCTTAGCTATCTTGCTTTTGATTACCGAGTCGCTAGCTTGACTCGACCTCGAATTCATTGGTACATGGGAAGCAAAGTGGAAGAAACAATCTCCATCGGACTTTCATTCAAGATGTTTGGACAAACATTTGAAGCACGTGAAAGTTCCACACCGATGAGATATACATAAAACCGGCTCAAAAATGATAAGTGAAAATGTCGGGGTCAAAGATAGTGTCTTCATTCCCGAAGGAGTGAAGATGAAGGGAAATCACGAGATATTTGAGGAAAGGAAGAAAGATTTTGATAACAATCAAGATCCATTCTTCATCCTCAAATGTAAACGTATCGGGAGGAAGGGTGAGGGTAGTATTATTAATAAGCAAACTCATACGATAGAGTACACCTTCCTCCGAGCCAATATCATCCTCAAGATCAAAATAGAAATGATCATGTTCCGGAGGAGATATGTCATGAGAGAGTTCACCGGAGAACTCTTCATGAAGAGAATCATTCACACGAGGTGAAATTGTGAACTCTTGTTCCATTGTGGGCTCATCACTATCCTCAGTCTGAGTATCAAAGAGTGGATTCTCAGCAATTGAAGTGAATTCAGAGTCGAATTCAAATAGAGGATTGGTGAATGATAACTCTACACGCGTCGTTTGGGGTCAAGGAAACTTCCTTTCTTCGAGCAAGTTTTATAACACCCTAGGCGATGAACCTAATCGTTGTAGTGTAGTAATTAGGGTAAGCCACGGGTATTGATATCGCTCTCTAGGAGAATAGGAATGCTAGTAGGAGTTACTACGCTAAGGTTAAGGTTGAGGAAGATTATTTTTATCTTTTTATATTTTATGAAAATGGAAAGGTACGAATCTCGGTATTGGATTTGGGGGTTGGTATTTCTACCGATTACTCTACTATTATCTAATTATCTAAACTAAGGTTGTGGAGTCTATGTCTAATTAATGTGTGCTCGTATGATAGTTTAAAGATGTGTTTACTTAGTTTGTATTACTCCTTAATTATCTCCTATTGATGGTTGAGTGTCACGCCTTATTCCTAGTTGCGTTGTGTTTCTAAAGTTGTGGGTATGCGTTTCTCCCAACTCTTTGAACTTACCAAAGGGTCTTGTCTACAAATCCACTTAGAGATTATAGACTCCTACTCTAAGGCGCTCTTCGGATGTTTTAGCCTACAATCACTCAGGTAATCATACTCTAAGGTTCACAAAGATGAATCAAGCATTAAGTACACAACGAATGACCTATCGCATTACTAGATCATTAATCAACTAAGATAAGAAACAACCAATCAATATTTAATAATTAAGTTTCATACTTCCTAAGCAAACACACAAATAAATTAGCCGGACATGGAGAACATGCAAGCATACACACAAATAATCAAAGACATAATTAAATTAATGAAGCAAAGACTTATCTTGGTGTAAGATAGGTTAAAAACCCTAAAATATCGTACAAGACACCTTAGGTTCGGTTTTAGGTTTTACCCAAAGACTCTCCACCCAAAGACCGAAAAATTCGGATTCTATATATAAGATTACAATTGCGACGGCGCCACCTTATGTTTAGTGACGCCGCCGTGTCGCCGCCATTGGGGTTTCGTCTTGGCCACGTTAACCTTGCGACGGCGTCACCTTATGTCCGTGACGCCGTCTCTTCGCCTTCGGCGCCGTCTGATCGCATCTAGGCCGTCCGAGTAGCGACGGCCTACTCTTTCACAACTAGACGCCGCCTTGAAAACACGAGTTTTGAGTCTCGACCACACAATAATTCTCCGACGGCGCCGCAAATAGCTCTCGACGCGCCGCCTTCTACATTCAAATGATCGTGAGTGTCTCGATTTCGACTTTGGCCATTTTCTTCATATATTCGCCTTTTCGTCAAAATAAGTGCCATTCCAAAGATTTTGCCTTCACGAGACCTAAAAAGTGAAAAGGAACGATATTAAGCAATAACGGATACAAAAGTGATCAAATAAGGACTTAAACGACCCTCAAAATGGTACCTTTAAAACCTTATCAAATATCCCTACACTTGTTATTTGCTTGTCCTCAAGCAAATGTGCTTTTAGCCAATTAATTTATAAGTTGGGGTCATTCAAGATTAATTCAAAACGGTCCACAACACATATAAGCCCCGCAAAGTCATAACAAGCACGGAATTACATACTAGCACCTCACATGGGGTGTTTGGATACTCACATCTCTCTCGGTGTATAAATGAAATATAACAATATAGGAAATGGAAGATAAACACTCATTAACCGGTCCTAGTACATAGATTAACATAGGCTTGAGAATAGATCAAACCTCCATCGCTTACGCGTAAGCGCCTAGGAAAGACTATCAAAGAGGTCTTTAAAGGGTTGTAACGTTAGGCTTACTGGTTAGGAAATAAGGGTTTGGTGGGATAGGCTATTTAGTGGTGGCAAGTCAAAATCTTTATGTTAATCGATATGAAGAATGGCGTTGCTAAGCCAAGACTCGACACTTTAAACTCTAGATAAATGAAATAAACAAACATAAATTAAAAGATAGATGTAGGATGGTAGCCCGTTTTTTTTTTTTTTTTTTTTCCATACACTTTTACTCTACCATCCTCTACGATAACATCAAAATACTAGGGATTTACAGGCACATCCCTACACTTGAGTTTTTATTATTCTAACACTAATTTGACCCGATTTGACAAGATCAAAACACTTGGGGTACATTATTACGTAAACAAAGGAATTTGAATTTAACGCTCCTTCCGTCATTTCATAAACTTTAACTTTTCCCATGAATCCCAATCATCCCAAAATCAGATACAAAGGATATGACTCGACTTAGCAACTTATGTAAGCAACCGGATAATTGAACTAAGGGTTTAGGGTGATAACAAATATTTGCACTAAAAGTGAGTGCATAAGGGGTAGGCTAAGGCGATTTGGGTGTATATTTGGGGTGGGGTGTAAACAATGTTTTCATTGATATTCGAAAACCGAAATATCACGAGAACCGCAAAAGGATAGGCTCGAGGGTTAACTAGGGTATCGTGTACTAAAGATGAGTACAACGCAAAGGGTGTGAGGAATTACTCAACCGAAGTGGAAGAAGTAATTATATTACGGTATCAAACAAGGGTTTATCCTAATGCCTCTTATCATTTAGTTATTCCTAACTACACAAGTGTAGCCTCACTTGCGATCTCGAATGCATCACAAAACAAGTTCTAGAATCTAATATACTACCGGTTCACACTCTAAGCATTAAAGATGAATGCTTTAATTCCTACTAATCTAAGGGCGATCCTCACATTTTGGGTGGAATTTGGGTGGTAAGGGTTTTGTGCTAGTCATATAACTTCCTATCCATGAGACGCTTTTGTTAAGACTAATGGCCCACTCCTATATGTCATGAAAATTTTAAATTTGGTGCCAAAATTACCCTAACCGACATTTCTCATGGTTTATTACACAATCACAATTGGACAAAGCAAATAGTCAAGGATAAGCATAGTTTCAAAGTTCCGCTTTATTTTCCTTCCTTACACTTAAACCGAACATTGTCCCCAATGTTCCCGAAAGTATCAAAGTTATGATAAAAGAAGGTAATTAAAACGAAAGAAACTAATACTCCCCGATTAGCTCGGTAGGATCCGTGTAAAGTGGTGGTTAAATTCTTTTCAAGAAGAATTATTGCGTGAAAAGCTCCTTCCAATCTTATGTAACTTCTTCTTGACAAACTAAACCTCACACTTGAAGAAAACAAACGAAACCTTCACGTAAAATCAAGGTAATAATATATATAAGACTCGATTTAAACTAGGATATAATGCTTGTGGAATGGATGTTTACTGAATTTCTAAGAAAATTAAGACCGGAAAATTCCAAAATTTATAAGTAGCTCGAAAAACGAAAAAAGTAATCTGATGTTTTACTCCTTCTCGACGCCGTCAGTTGCAATCTGACGCCGTCGTTATCCTCGACAAAAAGCGGTCTGCGATTTTCTCGAAAAAATTTCGGAAAATTTACATCTTTAGAATCTGGAAAAATTTCGCAAAACATTCATTATGACTCGATACAAGCATTTGACTCGAACAAACAAACATATATATCTTTTAATTAATTGTTATTCTCATGTTTACGCTTTTTTGAAAACGTGTAATCCTCCCTACACTTATCCCTTATGTAAAATACCTTTATATGTAATTAAGACGAAGTTAAAACAAAATAAAGCATTTTTACAAATTTAAACATGAGGATAAACAATTAATAAAATATATATGACACTAACAAGCAAACAATTAAGCATGGGTTGCCTCCCACGAAGCGCTTTTCTTTATTTAAGAGTCTTGTAGCTAGACTCATAGTCGTGCTCCTATGTTGCCTCACGCATCCTCAATGAGAATTCTATCATGTTGACAAAATCTTCATCGACTCTATACCTAGGCCCTAAAGTCAAGCAATCCTTATAATAATGCCTCCTTCTTTCCCACACGAATTTATAACCTTTTTCAACATCTTCCTTGCTTTTGTCCTCAAAAGCTTTGATGTTGTCTCGATCATAAATGGACAAGTGGCCATACTCAGTTGTTTTCCAAGGCATCCTATAGGTGATCTCATCGGTTCCTTCCTTGAACCTAACTGCTCCATCATGCTTGTTATGGCTCATTCTAGATGTTTCAACAAACGGTTTCCTAGCACTACTTGGGATAAACTATAGTCAATGACGATCCTACATCTTCTAGAACCATAAAATCAACTAGGTAGGTGAAATTTCCTATAAAGACATGAACGTCCTTGACTCTTCCCACAAAGTTGCAAACTCCTCCCGGATACTTAGGGTCTCTCCTAATATTGAGTCGCTCATTCATAATGTCATTGTAGGCAATGCAGATGACATTACGTTAATGGGGATTCCGTATCTATGTAAGCGTGGTCGACACTCCTATATCCGATCATACAAGGGATTTTTAGGTTCCGTGGATTTCTCTCTAATCTTTGGGCATATCCTAATGATGGGTGATCGTGGATTATTGATTATGTATTGATGGTACGCAACTTCTTCCTTAGTGGGGTAAAGATTGAAGTAAGCACTATTTTCCACATCCACGTTGTTGTTTATCATGCCATTTTCCGGATTATCGCTAATCATTGAGCCAACTATAGCAATACCGACTACTTTCTCAACAGCTTCCCTAATTGTACTATCGAATATTTTACGCAAATCTCAAGGTCGGTGTTTCTACTCACATATCGGCTTCGACGGTTGTGTTGGTTATTGGGTTGGGTTTTGAGTGACATTGAAATTTTTTCGTTGGGTTATTAAGTGGTGGTTGGTTATCATTCTCCATGATGAAGAGTGATGGGGTTACGAACAAAGGTTACGAAGAATGGGGATAGACTAAGAGAAATCTAAAAATGAGAAAAAAGTTTACTTGATAGGAATCAAGCAAAGAAACCTAAACGAGGTGGACTACTAACTAGCTATTCTATTCCCGGCGCCGCGCCTAAAACTTGATAACGCTACACGCGTCGTTCGGGGTCAAGGAAACTTCCTTTTCTTGAGCAAGTTTTATAACACCCCAGGCGGTGAACCTAATCGTTGTAGTGTAGTAATTAGGGTAAGCCACGGGTATTGATATCGCTCTCTGGGGAATAGGAATGCTAGTAGGAGTTACTACGCTAAGGTTAAGGTTGAGGAAGATTATTTTTATCTTTTATATTTTATGAAAATGGAAAGGTACGAATCTCGGGTATTGGATTTGGGGGTTGGTATTTCTACCGATTACTCTACTATTATCTAATTATCTAAACTAAGGTTGTGGGAGTCTATGTCTAATTAATGTGTGCTCGATGATAGTTTAAAGATGTGTTTACTTAGTTTGTATTACTCCTTAATTATCTCCTATCGATGGTTGAGTGTCACGCCTTATTCCTAGTTGCGTTGTGTTTCTAAAGTTGTAGGGTATGCGTTTCTCCCAACTCTTTGAACTTACCAAAGGGTCTTGTCTACAAATCCACTTAGAGATTATAGACTCCTACTACTAAGGCGCTCTTCGGATGTTTTAGCCTACAATCACTCGTGTAATCATACTCTAAGGTTCACAAAGATGAATCAAGCATTAAGTACACAACGAATGACCTATCGCATTACTAGATCATTAATCAACTAAGATAAGAAACAACCAATCAATATTTAATAATTAAGTTTCATACTTCCTAAGCAAACACACAAATAAATTAGCGGACATGGAGAACATGCAAGCATACACACAAATAATCAAAGACATAATTAAATTAATGAAGCAAAGACTTATCTTGGTGTAAGATAGGTTAAAACCCTAAAATATCGTATAAGACACCTTAGGTTCGGTTTTAGGTTTTACTCCAAAGACTCTCCACCCAAAGACCGAAAAATTCGGATTCTATATATAAGATTACAATTGCGACGGCGTCACCTTATGTTTAGTGACGCCGTGTGTCGCCGCCATTGGGGTTTCGTCTCGCCACGTTAACCTTGCGACGCGTCACCTTATGTCCGTGACGCCCTCCTCTTCGACTTTCGACGCCGTCCGGATCGCATCTAGGCCGTGCGAGTAGCGACGGCCTACTCTTTCACAACTAGACGCCGCTCTTGAAAACACGAGTTTTGAGTCTTGACCGTCACAATAATTCTCCGACGGCGCGCAAATAGCTCCCGACGCCCGCCTTCTACATTCAACGATCGTGAGTGTCTCGATTTCGACTTTGGCCATTTTCTTCATATATTCGCGCTTTTCGTCCAAATAAGTGCCATTCCAAAGATTTTGCCTTCACGAGACCTAAAAGTGAAAAGGAACGATATTAAGCAATAACGGATACAAAAGTGATCAAATAAGGACTTAAACGACCCTCAAAATGGTACCTTTTAAAACCTTATCGGTGAAAGTAGCTTTGAATGTTTCGGGAACAAAGTGATCAACATTCTCTATTGGATTGTTAGGGTGAGAAGTGAGTGAGCGATCATTATCAATGAGACTTTCGCCTCTCCCGGATCGGCTTCAAATCAAAGAGTGGATTGATGTGAGTGAGTTCAGGAGAACTCCTCAAGAGGGATCGAGATCGATTGTGGAAGTGATGCCTTAACGCACTCGATGTTTCCATAGAAGCACAATCTTCGCTAAAATCGGAGAAAGTTTCAAAATGATCATTTGAACACTCAAGAGGGAAAGAGAATCACACATATGGTCGAAGTTCCCCGTGACTCTCTCGGGATCGGGACAAGGTCCTCAACACTAGACTTTATGAATTAGTCCGATTCCTTTTCGTGAACAAGGTCAAGATGATCGTCCCCCATGTTTAGAGTGAGTGGGAGCTTGGTGTGATAGCGCTTGTTTGAGATGAAATCTCAACTTTGGAATATCAACCGATCGGGGAGTTGAGAACTATTATCTTTAAAAGGATAAAACTCTCCTCGTCATCATCATGAGAGGCGCCTTAAGAAATTGGGAACGCCTTGAGTCGCATGCTCTAGGACTAATAATTCTTCCCTAGATTGGCGGCCTCTCTTTCTTGACTAACAATTCTCCCATGGTCTTTTCACCACTCACTTGATTCTTAAAGTTACTAATCATATCATCAAGTGTTTTCATAGCGGTTTCAAAATCTCGAGATTTCATGAGACAACGGCTCGGTGGAGTTTGAACCGTATGGTCTTTGTGGAGGTTGGAAATTGTCAAACTGTAAGAGTCATGATTGTTACAAGGAACTGGGTTCCCTATTTGACAATCAAAGCGAAATGGGGACCTCCACAAGACACACAACAAGAAACTGCTGAGTCCGGATCGTGAATCATATGGATTTTGGTTATAACCAAAGTTCGAGCATTACCGAAAACTGCTTTATAGACAAACGATTCCGGATTGACACTCAAATCCTTGGTGAGGACCTCCACAAAATTCACAATGTATGTTGGTTATATGATGATAAGTCGGTGGGTGGGTAATTGGAAAAGTTTGAGGGTCGTTAAATGAGTTCTGATTAGGATCATAATCAAATGAATTCCTCGAACCACAAAACAAACAACTCCCGTTATGAATATCATTACCACATTGTACACACGTACACCAACAATGGTGAACCAAAAGAGGCTCACCACAACCGACACAAGGAATAAATGATTGCATTTGAGAGTTATGAAGAGGAATCGCTTTATTCAAAGAATCAACAAAACCAACATGGTGATCCGAATGACTATTAAGACTCAAAGAACATTTTGAAAAATCAAGAGGTGGGACAAGTGGTGTGCTCGAGAGCTAGCAATTTCCACCACTGCTATGGTCTCGGTTCGTTCTTGAAAAACGTGAAGATTAAGCAAGTCATTCTTGCTAGTCACCGGATCGAATTTCGCATGTTTGCTTTTAACCGAATCGTGAAAGTTTAGAATCAATTCTAGACGGCTTAGAGCAATTGAGGTTTAGGTCTTTGATAACCGTAGGTTGGACGATTAGTACTCCCATTATCGAGGGAAGTACTGGTCCTTTGTCACCTCGATTTCGCGTTCCATTTCCTACGCAGAATGAATGGATCATCGCGAACAGACGAATTCTCGACATTTGTGATAAAGTCCAAGTTTTCAACTTCGTCCTGCATCTGGCCTCGAGAGATTCCATGAGAATAGAAGGAGTTAGAATCAAATGGATAGAGGGTAAAGGGATAAAGAATCAAAAAAGGGTAAGAGGGTAAAGGTGAATATTTTTGGTCTTTTTGAAAAACATTTTGCAAAACAAAGAGGCGAAAATCTTTTGGATTTTTGAAAAGAAAATATAAACATATCTGAGATGGATGGTATGAACAAAGAGTGAATATCCAAATTACTAATCTGCTAAACGAAGATAATCAAGACACCTCCGGGGCGCAAAATTTGATGCGCCCCAAACGGTCAAGCTAAATCGCACAAGCTCGCCACTTGTGAATGGCGCACCGTAACAAGCTTAAACCGCTCAGAACGAACTCAATGAAGATCCGGGAGTATAGTGTTTCCTGTCGTTATGTCCCAAATGAGCTATGCAATGGATTATCAAACGATATAGTGATCGGAGATTTGACGGAAAAAGATTTGGAATGATTATAACTACGTAAAAAGGACATAAACTACAAGGGCTTAAATGCAAATTAAAGGAAATTAAAAGATAAAAATATTAAATAAACGCTATCACTATTTTAAAATTGATGAACGTTAAAACTTAAAACTTACGCTTAAATAAAAATAACGTAAGCGTACAAAATAAAAAGTGAAACTTATACAATATAAATCCTAAAAATATGAAAAATACATTTTTACAAACCTAATGATAAAAGAAAATTTATAGAAAAAGAAAATTATTTTTATAACTATTATATTAATTATTATTAATTTAAAACTATTTTTTACTAATAAATAATAACCTAGAATGCAAGAAAATAGGAAATTAAGCTAGAAAAATAAAACTAAGACTTAGAAAAATCTAAAATATCAAAATAGAATTTTCAAAACTATTTTTGTAATTTTCTGATTATTTTTGGATTTTCTAGGAATTAAAAACTATTAAAAACTAATTAAATTATTGAAAAATACAAATTTAACTAAGAAAATCTAGAAATTTTTTTTTGTCTTTTATATTTATCTAAACTTAATAAAATGAAAATTATTTTTGAAGCTTTTCTTAATTAATTGTATTAAATGCTATTTAAAAATGCTTAAAAACTAATTTAAATTAAGAAAAATAGCAAACAAGCTTGGAAAAATATGAAAATTTCAGGAAAAGTCTAAAATAATATGAGGAATAAAGGAAAAATGGAAAAAAAGGGGATTGTGTGGAGGAATTAGAAACTGATGTGCCAAGTGCTTATAAATAAGCACTTGGATAAGCCAAAAGCACACCAAAAGGTACCAAACTGAAATAGAAGCTACAATAAGCTAAAAATGACCAAATGCAACAATAATAAACAATCTATAACCTCTGATAAGCTGATTACAACAGATTGATGTTTTGAGACAATAAGTTAAAACAGATTCTAGGGCACCAAGTTGCAGCTTAAAAACAAGCACTTAAATAAGCTGGAAACAGAAAACCAATAATTGGAACTAGCACTAGAACTGGGTGAGAGCTTATAAACCAAATTACAGACCTAGACAAGCTCACATGAGACTTGTGCAAGGTCTGCAAAACTCAGATAAACCCTGGGCAGCTTAATGCCTCGCACATGGGACTTAGCACCATTTAAACAAGCTCTTATGAGACTTCTAGAAATTTGATAAAAATGAAAATTGCTAATAAGAAACAAGACCAAATTAAGATTTTAAAACAACAAATTTCATTGACATTGGTTCGTAGATTAGTAAATGAAAATCACTCTCACCACGAACCGAGATTTCGTAATTTGACTTTTAAGGTAATTAAGAAAAGTTGACTATTATGGATTTTGAGCTCAATTTAAGACCGATTATGAAGTTAATGGCTAAATTAAGCTACCAAACCTTACTCTATGGATTATAAACACGGATGAGCTTTTGATATGGCAAAATAACGACGTATAAGCTATAAGGCGGGCTTAATGCGAAAGTTGACTTATGAGCTTTGAGACACAATTTAAAGACAGATATTAGTACATTAGAGCTAATCACATAAAGCAACAAATCTCGGACTCGAGCTAACCTATGACATAGTGTACAAAGTTGATCCAAACACCCTTTAATCTAAACTGTTTTGCAATCAAAATAAGCTAAACACTAAACAAACTTGTATTAATGATCAAACCGAGCCATGACCTAAATACAACTAAATGAACAGATAAGAACTAAAGCTATCCACAGACACAAGCACAAACTTAGTTATACAAACCAAGTGAAATGGAAAGTAGCAGACACTCACAGTGTGTCCACCTTAACTCAGTGCTAAAACCGTAGCTAATCACACTCTAACCTAATCTATTTAAACCCAATATCACCACTGCATCAACCCCATTTCATCACCATGTCCAATGCTTGGCCTAGTTTGACTTTTGTTGACTTTTTACCAAAATTGTTTGAAACTTAAATTTAGGCTTACAAAAAGCTATAACAAACTTATATAAGTTTGTTGGAACTGAGAAATAAGCTATTAAAAGCTTGGACAATAGTATTTGAAACTGAAAATTGCAACAGTGAACTTTAAAACATGAAATGATATTAAACCTTGAATTAAACCTTAAACTGGATTGCACTTGTTAAACAACCGAGTTTGATACATATGAACTTGAAATTACAACTTTTAATCTAAACTACAACATTTTATTGAAAACGACATAAAAGAAAAACTTAAAACTAACTACCCCTTTCTCTTGCTTCTCCTCCCTTTTATACATCAAAGTTCTTTTTTCTCACTCCTCCGAATGTATCCCGCTATGATTGGAGCCATTGGACGGCTAGGATTCATATTAGCCTTTGGATCAAAATGGCGGAAAATGGTATATGACCCGTTGGGTGAGATTGAGTGTTGGGAGAGGCATTTAATGCACTATGGAGTTTGTTGAGGATGAGGGACATGGAGGAGAAAAGTGGCATTTGAGCTGGAGGGGAGATGGGTGTTGGGGGCTAGTGTTGGGGAAGAAGGAGAAAAGGCGGGTGGGGTTGTCTGTTTGACTTTGGGATTGACCGGAGGATTATTAAAAAGCGGGGGCCAAAATGAGGGGTCCAAAAGTGGTTATGGCAGGGTCACTTGGTTTGTGATAGAGTCCAATAGGTATTAAAGGTTTATTATTACAAGGACTAGTTGTGTAACTTTTGAAAATCAAAGGACCATAGCCGCCAATTTGCAAAGTTGCTCCAAGGGACTAAATTTGACAAGTTTCAATAATATAAGGACTAAACTTGACATTTTCAAAATTCCATGGACTAATTTTGCTAATTTTCAAAGTCGAGGACCAAACTTGTAATTTTCTCAAACTTTTATATTTTTCACCAAAGGACTAATTTTGACAAGTTATGATTTAAAAGGACCTTTGGTGATTTTTCTTTGAAATTTTGACTCGGGACTATTTTTGACAATTTTAGAAACTTGGGGACTGAAACGCCAATTTTGCAAACTTTGCTCATTTTCATCCGATTTTGATATTTTGTATTTAAAACACATAAAACACCGATTTGTGATGTTTTGATCATTTTGATGTGTTTCGAGTGTTTTCAGATGTTTTAGCGAGCCTAAATGGTATAAAAATGATGAGTATTTAGACACTCATCAATAATAATATTGTTAACTTTGTTAATCTCATTAAAATCAATTTGAAAAATGTAAAGTTTTAGAGTGATAATGGCACATAATTTGTAAACAAAAACCGATGCTTTTTTCTTAATAATGGGATACTTCACCAAACTTATTGTCCTTACATGCCCAACAAAATGGTGTAGTTGAAAGAAAACATAGACACTTGTTAAACATCGCTAGAGCCCTCATGTTTCGTGGGGGTTACCTTTAAACAGTGGTCCGAGTCCATTCTAACTCGCTACATATTTGATTAACAGTTACCCATCCGTGTTATCTGGAAAAGTCCTTATGAAATGATTTATAAAGTTGTGCCCAATTTGTCAAATTTAAGGTGCTTTGGTTGCTTATGTTTTTCAACTGTGTTGAATGAATCTGATAAATTCAGTTCTAGATCTGACAAATGTGTGTTTGTTGGATATGCTTTTGACAAAAAGGGGTATAAATTGTTTAATCTTGAACAAAAGAAGTTTATTTTTCTAGGGATGTAAAGTTTTATGAAACAAAGGTCTCCTTTTAAAAATAATTCTTTTTTTCAAGATTTTGTGTTCAAGAACAAAACTTAAATAATCTCAATTTTTATGATCAACATAATGAGCGCAACCAAAGTAATCTTGAACTCGATGAGCCCTATGATGAAAATAGCGATAGTGCGCATAATAGTGATAAGTCCGTGTCGATAATGATACCCTAGTGTCGATTTCAGATAAAACTACTCTAGAAAACACTCTAGTTCCGATTCAGCAGGTCGCAAAGACCGCAGGCTAACCGTCTGATACGTAGCTTTGGATATCTTAGGTAGTTCATCTAGTAGGAAGGACACTAAGTCTAAGTATGCAACCGAATCTCTTGTTTCGGCGGTATACGAGTATTATTAATGATGATGAAAATTATGAGTCCGAGGGTGAAGATTTAAATTTGTTTGGGCAAATGTTCGAGTCTCTCGAACCAAAAGATGAGGTCAAACTGTTGAAGAACTAGTAGGATGACTGCTTTACCATCTAAATATAAAGACTATGTGTTGGATAAAAAACATAAGTACAACATTGATAAAGTTGTCAATTATTCTAATCTGAATATAGAAAATTTTGTTTTTATATCATGTTTGAATAAAATACATGAACCTGCTACTTATGAGGAAGCTGTTAAGGACAATAGATGGGTGAAAGCAATGAATAAAGAGATAAAAGCTTTAAATAGAAATGGAACTTGGGAAGTGGTTGAATTACCTGTTGGCAGGAAAGCCATTGGGTATAAGTGGATTTTTA
Source organism: Chrysanthemum lavandulifolium (assembly GCA_022545495.1). Lineage (NCBI taxonomy): Eukaryota > Viridiplantae > Streptophyta > Magnoliopsida > Asterales > Asteraceae > Chrysanthemum > Chrysanthemum lavandulifolium. The sequence goes on along the minus strand of CM040246.1, from coordinate 2,531,987 downwards.
AAGTAAAATATAAAGCTAATGGTGAGGTTGAAAGATTTAAGGCAAGGCTAGTTGCTAAAGGGTATAATCAGAGAGAGGGAATAGATTATGATGAGACTTTTCACCTGTAGTGAAAATTGTCACCATCAGATGTGTTCTTAGTATTGTTGTTAAAAATAAGTGGCCTTTATTTCAACTTGACATTAACAATGCTTTTTTGTATGGTGATTTAGAAGAGGATGTTTATATGTCCTTACCAGAAGGGTTTTCTGATAAGATGGATAAAAGGGTTTGCAAGTTAGTCAAGTCTTTGTATGGTTTAAAACAGACTCCTAGAAAGTGGAATGAAAAACTTACTTCTGTTCTTAAAAATTATGAGTTTATTCAAAGTCTAAATGATTTTTCTATGTTTGTTAAACATAAGAAAGATGTTATGTTAGTTCTTCTAGTGTATGTGGATGATATAATTATCACTGGGAACAACATTGATGAGATTGAAAAGTTCAAAAGTTTTAAGTTCTAAATTTTAATAAAAGATTTGGGTAAACTTAAATATTTTCTCGAATTGAGGTTTTGGATATAGAAAATGGTTTATGTTTAACTCAAAGAAAATATTGTACTCGAATCGCTACGTAGTTTGGTATGTTGGTTGTAAGCCATGTTGCACACCTATGAAGTTAATCCCGATAATAAGAAACAAATTTCCAAGTTTGGTGATGATGAGCCTTTTACCGTATTACTCATTATCAAAAGTTGGTTGGGAAATTGATATATCTGACTTTAACTAGACCAGATATTTATGTTGTGCATTGCTTAAGTCAGGTAATGCATAAGCCTATGAAGTCTCATCTAAGGCTTGCTTTCAGAGTTTTGAGATATCTTAAAAATGAGCCTGGTCTGGGAATAACTTTTGGGAACTGTTGTGATGTTGGATTGAAAGTTTTTGTTGATTCTGATTGGGCTAAATGTAAAGTAACTAAAGATCGCCATCGTTATTCAAGAGTTTGAAACAACTTGGTTTCTTGGAAAATCAAGAAACAAGTCTGTGTGGCTAGGTCTTCATCGAGGTCGAGTTTAGAGCCATGTGTAATGTGTGTTGTGAAGTTATGTGGATTGCTAAATTTTTAGCAAATCTACATGTTGATGTTGAGTTACCTATTGAAATGTGGTGTGATAATAGTTCTGCTATGCAAATAGTTGTTAACCCTGTGCTTCATGAAAGAAGTAAACACTTTGAAATTGATCTCTATTTCCTAAGAGAAAAAGTTGCTTCTGGTTTTTTGAAGCCTAAGAAAATCAAGTCTGAGGATAACATTGCTGATATGTTTACTAAGGGGCTTGGTATTCCTGACCATAACAAGTTTTGCAAAAGTCTTGGGCTGTTGAATGTTTTTGTAGGTACTAAGTCTAGTACATAGGTGCAGGGAAGCTAAGCTTGTGGGGGAGTGCAGTTTGGCTAGTGCTTGTGAAGATGTGCAGTTAGGCTAAAGCTTATGGGGGAGTGTTGAATATAAGCTTTATCATCATAAAGGACTGAAAGTGTTATTTCTCCAAAGTTAGAAGGCTTAAGCTGTACCCGTGTTAAGACTTCAAGGGAGTAAAGTGCAACATTGATTCTCAAGAGTATATAAGCTGGAGTCCTCTACATCTCTTTTCATATCTCCATAATATTTGTGTGTGATAAAGTGTGTATCTCTCTCATAAGTTCTGGTGATTGTTAGTATTGAGGGAAACCCTTCAGTTGTTTTGTATTGTTTAAGTTTCTGTATTGTAAACAATAGTTGCTATCATAGCAATTGATTCGTATAATAAAAGAGTGAGCCAAGGGGAGGTTGGTTGGGTTTAATCTAAATTTGTTTTGCAAGTAAATCGGCTTTGGTTTATATGCTTTTACAGAGAGATACTTAACGCCGCTTTGGGTTTCTAGAAAAGGTTATGAAGTTCATGAATCTGAACCCTCTCAAGATGGTAATATGTCTTTCTTCCTAATATAAACTTCATCACTCACAGTTCTAATAAAATTTTGTGCATATATGCATCTGATGTGGTTCTCTATTCTTCTCAACTATAGGTTTTGAGCTGAGTGCTGGAAATATTGACCCTCATAATAAGATAATACAAGACAAGATAAGAGGTGCACTTAAGTTATTAACTTTCCGCGATCAACATGTTGTTGTTCAGTTTTGGTCCCCTGTCGTTGGGAACCACCAACCGCTTACTTTATAGATCAACCATTTGGTCTTGGTGTAATTGATGAAAGACTTCTTTTGTATCGAAAGATCGCGCACAACTCTTTGTTGCGGATAAGGATGATGAAGATGAAGACACTAGTCCGATCGCCGAGTATTTAGGCAAGGATTGCCGAGTGGACTTCGATGTAACTAATCACATGCCTAAATATTTTCCGCAACAAGAGTGTGTGATTCGTTGCAATCTCAATGGATATTTAGCTTTACCAAAGTTTGACCCGCCACAAGGTCATGTGTTGTGTGATTGAACTCTTGACGCCTTCAAAGTATTCGAGTTTTGCTTATGAGGTTCAACAATTTCGTAAGGCATCAAGGTATATCCATTTTTTTAGTAATTGGCTAAAGGAGTAAGAAGATCAATATATCCACATATGGTGAATGTTTTGTATCTTATTCTAGTTTTCACTTCCTTTCATATATAGCTAATAATTTCCGAAATTTGTCAACTTTCAGACACAAAATCTGACATGCCGACAAGTACCTGATGGCTCGGTTTCAGATGTAAGTTTTGCCCATCTTTTTTGTAATTTGGAACTTTCAGACTACTATATTTTTTGGGAAACTTGTCTGAATCATGTTTTTCTACTAAGCCTTATGTGGGTGATGTCTTTTATATACAGGACATCAATGAAGGCATGCTCAATGAGTTTGTTGGACAGGCTTGCTGCTAACACGTTTTGATTGAAACAAGTGATTGTAAATAACCATAGTAATATGTGTTTGTATATTGAATGTAATGTAACAGTAAATGAAATATACATTGGACATAAATAATGCAACAAAGTAAAATATATTTGATAGTGAATTGTTATGTTGTGTTTACAACAAATGACCTGTTTATATCCTTCCAAACGTCACAATTATCCAAATAACAGTTACTACTAATCATTGTGTCGTTTGGGGATTAACTACCAACCAACATATCTGCCTAAAATAACTGTTTTCATGCAATGGGTCGTTTGGGTACATTCTGACCCATATGCATACTTAGGACATTAAATAATAATACACATATTGTTTTAGAGTATATACTATGAAATAAAACTATACTATATTTTGATCTTAACATAATTACAGGGTAACATCTCCCTCTTAATTATTTAAGATCAAAATTTTCGAGTGAGACTTGCTTCATTTTTCTTCAAACAATGATCTCATAATCATTGTCTTGACCGCCGTGCTTTGTGCTCATCGTTTTATTGCCATACATTCTAACACCATAGTCGCTCATCTCTTGCCTTTGTGATCCATCTCGATCGCTTCTTTCTTCCGCCTTGTGGTCCTTGTCATCTCGCAGTCTCACTGACTCTCCCACTTCTCTTGTCTTCTCAACACTGGTATCTTTGCAGATCATGGTAAACACATAAAAGGTCTATGAACTTTCAGAATAAGCTTTTATTGCTTCACCATCTTCAAATGCTAGCCCTTGTATGTTTGCAATACTTTTCCATTTGTCACTCAAGGTGACCGCCACATAGCCTCCAAACTGCTCACTATCTTGTGTAGACTGAGCAAGTCTATCTCTTTTCCTTCAATAACTGGTGGTATCATCTCTAATGCATCATAGTTAAGATGCACTAAGTAGAACCACTTCACCATCTCTAAAAACTTTCCACTGAAGACCCCCCAATTGTTGTATACAAGACTATCCTTTTTAAGAAAATTCATAAATGATAGAAATCTGTTGAATGAGTTTACCTTGAGGGTATATAGTGTCCCATTCCAACTTATATATTCATTGTCCACATAGTCTTAGGTGTCCTCCTTGTTCCAGTTTAATTCTTCCAGCCCCCTAACCAATGAGCATTCATCCTTTGGGTCTAAAGATTCAAAGTAATCTTCTAAATATTTGTTGTGTTCTCTGATTGGGCTCCATTCTTCTTCTCTACTGTTGCCTTTTTATTGTTCCTTATTTGTCTCCAATTTGTTCTCATCAAACATGTTCTTCAAGGTACACATGTTGTTCTCTATCTTCACCATATATCCTTGCTCTTCTAGGAGATCATAACTGAGTATATTCAAAGACACCTCAGGGGTGTATTGAACGTTTTGTATAATGATCTCTCCATCTTTTGTGTTCATCACAGCATCACCCACCCCATAAGAGAATATAATTTTTTTCTCTTTTTCTTCTTTGCATCATTTTGAACTTGTATTCAATTCTCTTGAATTGAACTCGCTGGGCATAGATGAAACTTGTAACTATCGCTAACAAACCATACTTCATTCCATGTCTTGTCCTTGATCCTTCAATCATATAGTCCGGTTCTACATGAATTTTTCTCGAAATTGTGCCTCTCCTTCAAGCACTTGCTTATCTGTTATTGCTTCCTGCCAGATTCAATCATCGCAATCCTCTTTCGCTTTCACATGCCCAATAGGCATGTCCTCTCTCTCTGCAAATATAGCATCTTGCTTTCTTGTCTTTCTTTGTTTTCGCCCCACTTTTTGGTTTTCGCCATTTAAAAGTATCAAGGCTTGGTTTTCCAAGATTTTATTCACAAGCATCTCTTCCTCAGAGTGATGCTTTTCTTCTTGCGCACCATTTAACAAGTCCGATGGTGTTTCTCTCAATGTATATCTACCAATGTAGAATCTTTGGTCAATCTTTGTGTTGGTCTTCCCATGATCTGGCTTTCACGGCTCGATGCCAATGTTGGACAGGCTTGCTGCCAACACGTTTTGATTGAAACAAGTGATTGTAAATAACCATAGTAATCTGTGTTTGTGTATTGAATGTAATGTAACAGTAAATGAAATATATATTGGACAGAAATAATGCAACAAAGTAAAATATATTTGATAGTGAATTGTTATGTTGTGTTTACAACAAATGACCTATTTATATCCTTCCAAACGTCACAATTATCCAAATGATGCATACTACTAATCATTGTGTTGTTTGGGATTAACTACCAACCAACATAATCGCTAAAATAACTGCTTTTGTGCATGGGTCGTTGGGTACATTCTCGACCCATATGCATACTTAGGACATTAAATAATAATACACATATTGTTTTAGTATATACTATGAAATAAAACTATACTATATTATGATCTTAACATAATTACAGGTAATGAGTTGGAAAAAATCTTCAAGATTCTAAGGATTGTATGTGACCATTATCGACACTCTTGCTCAAACATGGTCAGGTCCTCACTTAGCACAATTACTTCCCATGAACAAGTTCTAAGGATGAGTCAGAATAGTTTTCATAGCATATGCCTTGAAAATTCGCATGTCAACATGTGGTTTACCATATTATATTAAAGACTGGGTTTGTGGCCTTTTCGAGAAGATGTACGAAGACTGGACAAGTTTTGTGGCTTGGTCAAGGTGGCATTGTCATCCCGAGTTCATGTTTTTGTGAGATGCGACCAAACTCAAAGAAGAAGACCCCTTTGGTCCACTTTGCACGCGATGCATGGGTTTACCAACCTTTGCAATCATTTTGCATAGAGTTTTTCTCCGCTCCATATGAAAGATATCAAACACGATTGAACTTGGTCCAACTCTCAAGCAATATTTTGGGTTGCTTCTCGATTTGAACTGGTGACAATTCATTCATAGAAGTTGTTGGACCACCCATGGATCTTTGTGTGAACATAGAACCCGATATTATGGATACCTTTAGTGACGCATCGAGATATTGCTAGCATCGACTTTGTCGATGTCCCGCATTTAATGCTCATCCACCAAAGATAGGCCGAAAATGTAAAAGAGGCTCAAAGAATATGTTGTATGTGAAGGCAACTTATGGAGAAGATAGCAAAGGGCTCGTTCCCTATTTCACCTGGACTGTCAAGTTCCGAAAAGAAGGGCAAAAGGTTCAAGTTGAAGAGTCAAATGATTCGTCTCAAATACCGGGATGAGGACAATGATTTGATACTTTTTCCAAAGAATGACGACTTGAAATTTGCTAAGATCGTCCTGCATTGCCCTCAGAGATTCCATGAGAATAGAAGGAGTTAGAATCAAATGGATAGAGGGTAAGGGATAAAGAATCAAAAAGGGTAAGAGGGTAAAGCGTGAATATTTTGGTCTTTTTGAAAACATTTTGCAAAAACAAAAGATCAAAATCTTTTGGATTTTTGAAAAGAAAATATAAACATATACGATGGATGGTATGAACAAAGAGTGAATATCCAAATTACTAATCTGCTAAACGAAGATAATCAAAGATACCCCGCAATGCAAGCGCCTGTAAATTTGATGCGCCCAAACAATAAGCTAATCACACAAGCCTCGCCACTACTGAATACAGGCATCAGAATAAGCTTAAACCGTCAGAACGAACTCAATGAAGATCCGGGAGTATAGTGTTTCCTGTCGTTATGTCCCAAATGAGCTATGCAATGGATTATCAAACGATAAGGATCGGAGATTCGACTAAAAAGGATTTGGAATGATTATAACTACGTAAAAGGACATAAACTACAAGGGCTTAAATGCAAATTAAAGGAAATTAAAAGATAAAAATATTAAATAAACGCTATCACTATTTTAAAATTGATGAACGCTTAAAACTTAAAACTTACGCTTAAATAAAAATAACGTAAACGCACAAAATAAAAAGTGAAACTTATACAATATAAATCCTAAAAATATGAAAAATACATTTTACAAACCTAATGATAAAAGAAAATTTATAGAAAAGAAAATTATTTTTATAACTATTATATTAATTATTATTAATTTAAAACTATTTTTACTAATAAATAACCTAGAATGCAAGAAAATAGGAAATTAAGCTAGAAAAATAAAACTAAGACTTAGAAAAATCTAAAATATCAAAATAGAATTTTCAAAACTATTTTTGTAATTTTCTGATTATTTTTGGATTTTCTAGGAATTAAAAACTATTAAAACTAATTAAATTATTGAAAAATACAAATTTAACTAAGAAAATCTAGAAATTTTTTTTTGTCTTTTATATTTATCTAAACTTAATAAAATGAAAATTATTTTTTGAAGCTTTTCTTAATTAATTGTATTAAATGCTATTTAAAAATGCTTAAAACTAATTTAAATTAAGAAAATAGCAAACAAGCTTGGAAAATATGAAAATTTCAGGAAAAGTCTAAAATAATATGAGGAATAAAGGAAAATGGAAAAAAGGGATTGTGGAGGAATTAGAATCGATGCCGTGCTTATAAATAAGCACTGGATAAGCCAAAAGCACACCAAAAGGTACCAAACCAAATAGAAGCTACAATAAGCTAAAATGACCAAATGCAACAATAATAAACAATCTATAACCTCCGATAAGTCGATTACAATGATTGATGTTTTGAGACAATAAGTTAAAACAGATTCTAGGCACCAAGTCAGTACTTAAAAACAAGCACTTAAATAAGCCGAAACAGAAACCAATAATTGAACTAGCACTAGAACTGGGTGAGAGCTTATAAACCAAATTACGCACTCTAGACAAGCTCACATGAGACTTGTGCAAGGTCTCGAAAACTCAGATAAACCCCGCAGCTTAATGCCCCACAGTGGACTTAGCACCATTTAAACAAGCTCTTATGAGACTTCTAGAAATTTGATAAAACCGAAAATTGCTAATAAGAAACAAGACCAAATTAAGATTTTAAACAACAAATTTCATTGACATTGGTTCGTAGATTAGTAAATGAAAATCACTCTCCTGCCACAATCGAGATTTTGTAATTTGACTTTTAAGGTAATTAAGAAAAGTTGACTATTATGGATTTTGAGCTCAATTTAAGACCGATTATGAAGTTAATGGCTAAATTAAGTTAACAAACCTTACTCTATGGATTATAAACACAGATGAGCTTGATATGGCAAAATAACGACGTGATAAGCTATAAGGCGTGCTTAATGCGAAAGTTGACTTATGAGCTTTGCACACAATTTAAAGATGATATTAGTACATTAGAGCTAATCACATAAAGCAACAAATCTCGGACTGAGCTAACCTATGACATAAAGGTACAAAGTTGATCCAAACACCCTTTAATCTAAACTGCTTTTGCAATCAAAATAAGCTAAACACTAAACAAACTTGTATTAATGATCAAACCGAGCCATGACCTAAATACAACTAAATGAATGATAAGAACTAAAGCTATCCACGACACAAGCACAAACTTAGTTATACAAACCAAGTGAAATGGAAAGTAGGCATACTCACGTGTGTCCACCTTAACTCAGTGCTAAAACCGTAGCTAATCACACTCTAACCTAATCTATTTAAACCCAATATCACCACCGCATCAACCCCATTTCATCACCATGTCCAATGCTTGGCCTAGTTTGACTTTTGTTGACTTTTTACCAAAATTGTTTGAAACTTAAATTTAGGCTTATTAAAGCTATAACAAACTTATATAAGTTTGTTGAACCGAGAAATAAGCTATTAAAAGCTGGACAATAGTATTTGAAACCGAAAATTGCAACAAAGAACTTTAAAACATGAAATGATATTAAACCTTGAATTAAACCTTAAACCTGGATTGCACTTGTTAAACAACCGAGTTTGACATATGAACTTGAAATTACAACTTTTAATCTAAACTACAACATTTTATCAAAAACGACATAAAAGAAAAACTTAAAACTAACTACCCCTTCTTTGCTTCTCCTCCCTTTTATACATCAAAGTTCTTTTTCTCACTCCTCCGAATGTATCCCGTTTATGATCGAGCCATTGGACGGCTAGGATTCATATTAGCCTTTGGATCAAAATGGCGGAAAATGGTATATGACCTGCTGGGTGAGATTGGAGTTGGGGAGAGGCATTTAATGCACTATGGAGTTTGTTGAGGATGAGGGACATGGAGGAGAAAAGTGGTCGGAGTGAGGGGAGATGGGTGTCAGGCAGTGGTTGGGGAAGGAGGAGAAAAGGCTGTAAAGGTCTGTCGACTTGACTTGGGATTGACCAGAGGATTATTAAAAAGGGGCCAAATGAGGGGTCCAAAAGTGGTTATGGCAGGGTCACTTGGTTTGTGATGAGTCCAATAGTATTAAAGGTTTATTATTACAAGGACTAGTTGTGTAACTTTTGAAAATCAAAGGACCATAGCCGCCAATTTGCAAAGTTGCTCCAAGTGGACTAAATTTGACAAGTTTCAATAATATAAGGACTAAACTTGACATTTTCAAAATTCCATGGACTAATTTTGCTAATTTTCAAAGTCGAGGACCAAACTTGTAATTTTCTCAAACTTTTATATTTTTCACCAAAGGACTAATTTTGACAAGTTATGATTTAAAAAGGACCTTTGGTGATTTTTCTTTGAAATTTTGACTCGGGGACTATTTTTGACAATTTTAGAAACTTGGGACTCGAAACCGCCAATTTTGCAAACTTTGCTCATTTTTCATCCGATTTTGATATTTTTGTATTTAAAACACATAAAACACCTGATTTGTGATGTTTTGATCATTTTGATGTGTTTCGAGTGTTTTCAGATGTTTTAGTAGCCTAAATGGTATAAAATGATGAGATTTAGACACTCATCAATAATAATATTGTTAACTTTGTTAATCTCATTAAAATCAATTTGAAAAACTGTTAAAGTTTTTAGAGTGATAATGGCACATAATTTGTAAACAAAACCGATGCTTTTTTTTTAATAATGGGATACTTACCAAACTTATCGTCCTTACACACCCAACAAAATGGTGTAGTTGAAAGAAACATAGACACTTGTTAAACATCACAGAGCCCTCATGTTTCAGGGGGTTACCTTTAAACAGTGGTCCGAGTCCATTCTAACTCTACATATTTGATTAACAGTTACCCATCGCCGTGTTATCTCGAAAAGTCCTTATGAAATGATTTATAAAGTTGTGCCCAATTTGTCAAATTTAAGGTGCTTTGTTGCTTATGTTTTTCAACCGTGTTGAATGAATCGATAAATTCAGCTTCTAGATCCGACAAATGCGTGTTTGTTGGATATGCTTTTGACAAAAAGGGGTATAAATTGTTTAATCTTGAACAAAAGAAGTTTATTTTTCTAGGATGTAAAGTTTTATGAAACAAAGGTCTCCTTTTAAAATAATTCTTTTGTCAAGATTTTGTGTTCAAGAACAAAACTTAAATAATCTCAATTTTTATGATCAACATAATGAGCGCAACCAAAGTAATCTTGAACTGATGAGCCCTATGATGAAAATAGCGATAGTGCGCATAATAGTGATAAGTCTGTCGATAATGATACCCTAGTGTCAAGATTTCAGATAAAACTACTCTAGAAAACACTTCTAGTTCGATTCAGCAGGTCGCAAAGACCGCAGAACCGCCGATACAGTAGCGAGGATATCTTAGGTAGTTCATCAGCAGGAAGGACACTAAGTCTAAGTATGCAACCAATCTCTTGCTTCGATGGTATATGTAGTATTATTAATGATGATGAAAATTATGAGTCCGAGGGTGAAGATTTAAATTTGTTTGGGCAAATGTTTGAGTCTCCGAACCAAGAGAGGTCAAACTGTAGAAGAACTAGTAGGATGACCGCTTACCATCTAAATATAAAGACTATGTGTCGGATAAAAACATAAGTACAACATTGATAAAGTTGTCAATTATTCTAATCAATATAGAAAATTTTGTTTTATATCATGTTTGAATAAAATACATGAACCCGCTACTTATGAGGAAGTCATATGACAATAGATGGGTGAAAGCAATGAATAAAGAGATAAAAGCTTTAAATAGAAATGGAACTTGGGAAGTGGTCAATTACCACGTCAGGTGAAAGCCACTGGGTATAAGTGGATTTTAAAGTAAAATATAAAGCTAATGGTGAGGTTGAGATTTAAGGCAAGGCTAGTTGCTAAAGGGTATAATCGTAGAGAGGAATAGATTATGATGAGACTTTTCACCAGTAGTGAAAATTGTCACCATCGATGTGTTCTTAGTATTGTTGTTAAAAATAAGTGGCCTTTATTTCAACTTGACATTAACAATGCTTTTTGTATGGTGATTTAGTAAGAGGATGTTTATATGTCCTTACCGTATGGTTTTCGATAAGATGGATAAAAGGGTTTGCAAGTTAGTCAAGTCTTTGTATGGTTTAAAACAGATCCTAGAAAGTGGAATGAAAACTTACTCGCTCTAAAAATTATGAGTTTATTCAAAGTCTAAATGATTTTTCTATGTTTGTTAAACATAAGAAAGATGTTATGTTAGTTCTTCTAGTGTATGGATGATATAATTATCACCGGAACAACATTGATGAGATTGAAAAGTTCAAAAGTTTTAAGTTCTAAATTTTTAATAAAAGATTCGTAAACTTAAATATTTTCCGGGAATTGAGGTTTTGGATATAGAAAATGGTTTATGTTTAACTCAAAGAAAATATTGTAATCGAATCGCTTACGAGTTTGGTATGTTGGGTTGTGTCCATGTTGCACACCCATAGAAGTTAATCCGATAATAAGAAACAAATTTCCAAGTTTATGATGATGAGCCTTTACCGTATTACTCATTATCAAAGTTGGTTGGAAATTGATATATCCGACTTTAACTAGACCAGATATTTATGTTGTGCATTGCTTAAGTCGTAATGCATAAGTTTCGAAGTCTCATCTAAGGCTTGCTTTCGTAGTTTTGAGATATCTTAAAAATGAGCCCGGTCCGGGAATAACTTTGGGAACTCATGATGTTGATTGAAAGTTTTGTTGATTCCGATTACAAATGTAAAGTAACCAAGATCGCCATCGGGTTATTCAAGAGTTGGGAAACAACTTGGTTTCTTGGAAAATCAAGAAACAAGTCTTGTGGCTAGGTCTTCATCGAGGTCGAGTTTGAGCCATGTGTAATGTGTGTTGTGAAGTTATGGATTGCTAAATTTTTAGCAAATCTACATGTTGATGTTGAGTTACCTATTGAAATGTGTGTGATAATAGTTCTCTATGCAAATAGTTGTTAACCCCAGGCTTCATGAAAGAAGTAAACACTTTGAAATTGATCTCTATTTCCTAAGAGAAAAGTTGCTTCGGTTTCAAGCCTAAGAAAATCAAGTCCGAGGATAACATTGCCATATGTTTACTAAGGGCTTGGTATTCCCACCATAACAAGTTTTGCAAAAGTCTCGGTCGTTGAATGTTTTTGTAGGTACTAAGTCTAGTACATAGCAGTGGAAGCTTAAGCATGGGGAGTGCAGTTGGCTGTTTCTTGTGAAGATGCGCTAGGCTAAAGCCATGGGGAGTGTTGAATATAAGCTTTATCATCATAAAGGACCGAAAGTGTTATTTCTCCAAAGTTAAAGGCTTGTCATGCTGTTAAGACTTCAAGGAGTAAAGTGCAACATTGATTCTCAAGAGTATATGTCGGTCCTCTACATCTCTTTTCATATCTCCATAATATTTGTGTGTGATAGCTGTGTATCTCTCATAAGTTCCGGTGATTGTTAGTATCAGAGGAAACCCTTCGCTTGTTTTGTATTGTTTAAGTTTCAGATTGTAAACAATAGTTGCTATCATAGCAATTGATTCAGATAATAAAAGAGCGAGCCAAGGGAGGTTGGTTGGGTTTAATCTAAATTTGTTTTGCAAGTAAATCGCTTTGGTTTATATGCTTTTACAGAGAGATACTTAACGCCGCTTGGGTTTCTAGAAAAGGTTATGAAGTTCATGAATCAACCTCTCAAGATGGTAATATGTCTTTCTTCCTAATATAAACTTCATCACTCACGCTCTAATAAAATTTTGTGCATATATGCATCCGATGTGGTTCTCTATTCTTCTCAACTATAGGTTTTGAAATGAAAGTCGGAAATATTGACCTCATAATAAGATAATACAAGACAAGATAAGAGGTGCACTTAAGTTATTAACTTCCGCGATCAACATGTTGTTGTTCGCTTTGGTCCCCGTGTCGTTGGGAACCACCAACCGCTTACTTATAGATCAACCATTTGGTCTTGGTGTAATTGATGAAAGACTCTTTGTATCGAAAGATCGTGTACAACTCTTTGTTGCGGATAAGGATGATGAAGATGAAGACACTAGTCCGATCGCCGAGTATTTAGGCAAGGATTGCCGAGTGGACTTCGATGTAACTAATCACATGCCTAAATATTTTCCGCAACAGAAAGAGTGTGATTCGTTGCAATCTCAATGGATATTTAGCTTTACCAAGGTTTGACCCGCCATAAGGTCATGTGTTGTGTGATTGAACCTTGACGCCTTCAAAGTATTCGAGTTTTGCTTATGAGGTTCAACAATTTCGTAAGGCATCAAGGTATATCCATTTTTTTAGTAATTGGCTAAAGGAGTAAGAAGATCAATATATCCACATATGGTGAATGTTTTGTATCTTATTCTAGTTTTCACTTCCTTTCATATATAGCTAATAATTTCCTAAATTTGTCAACTTTCGACACAAAACCGACATGCCGACAAGCACCGATGGCTCGGTTTCGTATGTAAGTTTTGCCCATCTTTTTGTAATTTGGAACTTTCGTACTACTATATTTTTGGGAAACTTGTCCTGAATCATGTTTTTCTACTAAGCCTTATGCTGGTGATGTCTTTATATACGTGACATCAATGAAGGCATGCTCAATGAGTTTGTTGGACAGGCTTGCTGCTAACACGTTTTGATTGAAACAAGTGATTGTAAATAACCATAGTAATATGTGTTTGTATATTGAATGTAATGTAACAGTAAATGAAATATACATTGGACATAAATAATGCAACAAAGTAAAATATATTTGATAGTGAATTGTTATGTTGTGTTTACAACAAATGACCTGCTTATATCCTTCCAAACGTCACAATTATCCAAATAATAATATTACTAATCATTGTGTCGTTTGGGGATTAACTACCAACCAACATATCCGCTTAATAATCGCTTTCATGCACGGGTCGTTTGTACATTCTCACCCATATGCATACTTAGGACATTAAATAATAATACACATATTGTTTTAGAGTATATACTATGAAATAAAACTATACTATATTTTGATCTTAACATAATTACGTGGTAACATCTCCTCTTAATTATTTAAGATCAAAATTTTCGAGTGAGACTTGCTTCATTTTTCTTCAAACAATGATCTCATAATCATCGTTGTCTTGATCGCCAGCGCTTGTGCTTCATCGTCTTTATTGCCATACATTCTAACACCATAGTCAGCTCATCTTTGCCTTTGTGATCCATCTTCGAACGCTCTTTCTTCCGCCTTGTGGTCCTTGTCATCTCGCAGTCTCACTGACTCTCCCACTTCTCTTGTCTTCTCAACACTGGTATCTTTCATAGATTCATGGTAAACACATAAAAGGTCTATGAACTTTCAGAATAAGCTTTTATTGCTTCACCATCTTCAAATGCTAGCCCTTGTATGTTTGCAATATTTTTCCATTTGTCACTCAAAGCACCGCCACATAGCCTCCAAACCGCTCACTATCTTGTGTAGACCGAGCAAGTCTATCTTTTCCTTCAATAACCGGTGGTATCATCTCTACGCATCATAGTTAAGATGCACTAAGTAGAACCACTTCACCATCTCTAAAAACTTTCCACCAAGACCCCCAATTGTTGTATACAAGACTATCCTTTTAAGAAAATTCATAAATGATAGAAATCGTTGAACGAGTTTACCTTGGGGTATATAGTGTCCCATTCCAACTTATATATTCATTGTCCACATAGTCTTAGGTGTCCTCCTTGTTCCAGCTTAATTCTTCCATTTCTAACCAATGAGCATTCATCCTTTGGGTCTAAAGATTCAAAGTAATCTTCTAAATATTTGTTGTGTTCTCTCGATTGGGCTCCATTCTTCTTCTCTATCACCTGCTTTTTATTGTTCCTTATTTGTCTCCAATTTGTTCTCATCAAACATGTTCTTCAAGGTACACATGTTGTTCTCATCTTCACCATATATCCTTGCTCTTCTAGAGATCATAACCGAGTATATTCAAAGACACCTGTGGGTGTATTGAACGCTTTGTATAATGATCTCTCCATCTTTTGTGTTCATCACAAGATCACCCACCCCATAAGAGAATATAATTTTTTCTTTTTCTTCTTTGCGCATCATTTTGAACTTGTATTCAATTCTCTTGAATTGAACTCGCTGGGCATAGATGAAACTTGTAACCATCGCTAACAAACCATACTTCATTCCATGTCTTGTCCTTGATCCTTCAATCATATAGTCCGGTTCTACATGAATTTTTCTCGAAATTGTGCTCTCCTTCAAGCACTCGCTTATCTCATTATTGCCTGCCAGATTCAATCATCGCAATCCTCTTTTCGCTTTCATGCCCAATAGGCATGTCCTCTCTCTCGCAAATATAGCATCTTGCTTTCTTGTCTTTCTTTGTTTTCTTTGCGCCCACTTTTTGGTTTTCCGCCATTTAAAAGTATCAAGGCTGGTTTTCCAAGATTTTATTCACAAGCATCTCTTTTCCTCAGAGTGATGCTTTTCTTCTTGCGCACCATTTAACAAGTCCGATGGTGTTTCTCTTAATGTATATCTACCAATGTAGAACTTTGGTCAATCTTTTCAGTTGGTCTTCCCATGATCTCGCTTTCACGGCTCGATGCCAATGTTGGACAGCTTGTCACCAACACGCTTTTGATTGAAACAAGTGATTGTAAATAACCATAGTAATCTGTGTTTGTGTATTGAATGTAATGTAACAGTAAATGAAATATATATTGGACAGAAATAATGCAACAAAGTAAAATATATTTGATAGTGAATTGTTATGTTGTGTTTACAACAAATGACCTATTTATATCCTTCCAAACGTCACAATTATCCAAATGACAGTTACTACTAATCATTGTGTTGTTTGGGGATTAACTACCAACCAACATAATCGCTTAAAATAATCAAGCTTGTGCATGGGTCGTTTGGGTACATTCTCGACCCATATGCATACTTAGGACATTAAATAATACACATATTGTTTTAGAGTATATACTATGAAATAAAACTATACTATATTATGATCTTAACATAATTACAGGTAATGAGTTGGAAAAATCTTCAGATTCTAAGGATTGTATGTGACCATTATCGACACTCTTTGCTCAAACATGGGTCAGGTCCTCACTTAGCACAATTACTTCCCATGAACAAGTTCTAAGGATGAGTCAATAGTTTTCATAGCATATGCCTTGGAAAATTCTCGCATGTCAACATGTGGTTTACCATATTATATTAAAGACTGGGTTTGTGGCCTTTTCGAGAAGCATGTACGGAACTAGCACTTGGACAAGTTTTGTGGTTGGTCAAGGTGGCATTGTCATCCCGAGTTCATGTTTTTGTGAGATGCGACCAAACTCGGAAGAAGAGTACCCTTTGGTCCACTTTGCACGCATGCATGGGTTTACCAACTCCTTTGCAATCATTTTGCATGTAGTTTTTCTCCGCTCCATATGAAAGATATCAAACACGATTGAACTTGGTCCAACTCTTGAAGCAATATTTTGGGTTGCTTTCGATTTGAACTGGTGACAATTCATTCATAGAAGTTGTTGGACCACCCATGGATCTTTGTGTGAACATAGAACCCGATATTATGGATACCTTTAGGACGCACGTGATATTGCTAGCACGACTTTGTCGATGTCCCGCATTTAATGCTCATCCACCAAAGATAGGCCGAAATGTAAAAGAGGCTCAAAGAATATGTTATGTGAAGGCAACTTATGGAGAAGATAGCAAAGGGCTCGTTCCCTATTTCACTGGACTGTCAAGCCGAAAAGAAGGGCAAAAGGTTCAAGTTGAAGAGTCAAATGATTCGTCTCAAATACCGGGATGAGGACAATGATTTGATACTTTTTCCAAAGAATGACGACTTGAAATTTGCTAAGATTGCTTCAGGCGGTAAGAATTGAATCAACTTAATCTGTGAGAGTGTGCACCATTGCGTTGATTGATGATATCTTTCGCAAAGAAAAGGTTAGGGGTTCAATCCCACCTTACACACTTAGGTGGTGATATTGTTACTCAATTGTAACATCTCTATGTTTTAATTTATGGTAATTAGTTAATTACAGTACAATACTAGTCTGTAAAAGATTAAATGAAAGCAAAAGATGTACCTGTTATTACTTTAATGGGAAGATCTAGTCTTACTTTGATATCAACAAGGAAGGGACAGCCCGCCGCGTTGCGGCGGGTTTTATATCGGAATTATAATTTGGCTTGCCAGTTGGTTTATTTATGGGTCAAATCGACCTTCCCTCTCATCTCAAAAATCTGAAGCTTGAAGTTATGTCCCCTTGCATATCCAAGGTTGATAAAGAATGTGGTGTTGAAAATGCAATTAGAGCATCAGAAATCAATGGTGGAAATTCTCTTGTGAAGTCGGCACCACTTCGGAGAACCAAAACCAATATTAGGATGCTGAAGGAAAACAGTCTTAAATTGTCTCTTAACATTATTATAATTAACAAAACCAATTAAGCAACAGTTTCTAACGTAACATTAAATGCTGTCAAATTCATCATGGTGCTGTTTCATACAGATCGCTAACTGATTATGAATACAATGAACAATCATATTTGTAAGAACTAATGTTGTGACAAATGTTATACACAATACCTACCTCTTCACAGCATCTAGCTTGTATTAGGCCTTGTTTTAGCACCTGAAGACCACGATTTCAGCCTCGAAACCCACCTATTACAGTCTTGAAACCCACACCCATTTGAGCCCCCTAAGTCACCTATTTCAGGCTTCAAACCCACACCCATTTGAGCCCCCTAAGTCACCCATTTCAGACCCTAAGTCGACACGTATCAGGCCCTGTTTTAGCAGCCAACGCACCGATTTAAACCCCCGTTTCAGCACCCAAAACCTACCAATTTAAGCCCTCAACCGCACCCATTTCAATCACATTCCAGCATCCAAATGAACCCGCTTCAACCGCCACTTCAGCGTCCATATCCACCCTTTTCAACCCGCGTTATAGCACCTAAACACCTCAATTCTAGCCCCAAAGAATGGACATGCAGTAAGGGTCTCCCGACGCGTTGCGGCGGGTATTACTTGGTAATTCTAATTTGGCCCGTCAATTGCTTTTTATATTTGCTGATTAAAACTGGAAGTACAGAATGTGATGTATATAGTTTATTATATGAAAAAGTTGTAAATTAAAAAAAAAATATATAGGGTAGTGTTTGTAGTCTGAGCATGTATTAGTTGACAAATATGGTTGTGACAATAAGTCGGCATATATACAGGAACTGGTCTTTCATATTGTGCCCATGGCATATGCAGCAGCCAGATAAACATAACATTAATGTAGTATCTAATTATATATGCAAAGCACCGTATTTACAGATTATTTGGTAGCAAGGTAAGAGAATAAGCATGTATCAGTTGGCAGATATGGTTGTCACAATAAGTGGAAAAATTGATGCGATGAAAATAAGAAACTGAAAAAACCTGTCGGCGTTTAATTTTGTCTAGAAAATCTTTATATTCTCTATTTTTAGTAGTGTTAGTCGGCCTGCCATCAGATTCTGCAACAACCATTCTTAAGCCTTCAGAATGAACCATCCACTGAACAAACCCATTGAAAGCAAGTAAGAGAATACTGAAAGTATAAAAAAAAAAAATTACCTCATTGCGTGGTACTGAACCACCGAAATCATGGTTTCACATGACCATCAGATCGCTGAAAGAAAGTGTGCCATTTGTCAGCTTAAGCAGCGGAATAAGGTGGTACAAATGAGGTTGTGGCACTATAAGATTTTGAACGTTTTTGGGAATATTCTAGTACCGACCCGTTAACGGATGCTGCCGTTGCTTTATCTTGCATTGGTCGTGCTCGAGGCAGAAAAGTATTATTTTCATTCTCTGTTTTGTCCTCAAATAGATAAAATAGAAGCCGGTTCGACCTGGAATGTTGGAGAACTGTAGTAAAATAGCTTAATAATATTTAAAATATGTTAAGATAGTATGACCGTAAGGGATTTGGTGTTATACCTTTAATGGTTAGCTCTTTGGACACGCCATAATCTATTGACAATTCCTTTAGCTCATCCAGATCCACTCCATTACCCTGTATCAGAAATACGAGTCGAGTCAGCATCAAGAATTTTAGCAAGTAAATCATTGAGCCCATTCATTCATTATAACTCTAGTTATGAATGTGAAATGATGAAGCATACAACTAAGTCAAGGGTTCGTATGTCAAACTCTTAGGTTCAACTGTCGCATGCCAAGATGAGTACATATTATGTACGGTGGTTGGTATTTAGTTATAAGGTATGCAGATAAATCGATACAAATTATGAAGAAGATGTTCACTAAAAGGGGGTGCTTAAAAACACTACTGGAGGCAATGTTGGGTCGCCCATGTTTATGCATCAGATCATAAAGCAAAGAAACAAAGGGGTGGGCTTTAGATTGCTCCTGCACAATCTTCCTTTCCAATTTCAAAGAAGCAATTATGTCGTCACAAACATGCATAGGCGTTTATCTTGTCTAATAAAACTCCATAAGGTGTTTTGTTTGCTAAACTAAAAAAGGTCAAGATTGATTATAAGCTTATGGTCTAATAAAACTCATTTACCAATATGTGTTTTCAACAAAACAGATTATTTGAAACAAATAACTGGTAATCTTAAGGCTGTAACTTGATTACTTTTAAAAATAATTGAGTTGTGGTATAAATCCAGGAATTTAACTACCCACTCCGATAATAAAAACCTAATAAATCAATAATATGGTATAAAGCTAAACCCATAAAAACCCAAAATTGTGACAAATCACATACTCTTAAGTCCTTGACATTGCCGGGCGCAAAACACATATATGATATTGTACCCGTGGAACTTAACGCTCACGTTCACGTAAGTTTTCCACTTCTCATATGTAAGTTAATAATTTACCTGATTCATGCGAGGATGGTGCCGCATGTTATTTCCTAGCCATGGTGTTTCATGTTGCTTGCATGATGCCTATCTCCTGAGATTCTGCTACAAATGCATCGTCTTTCGACAAAGTAAAATACCTGTTAAAAAGTAAGAAAAAAGTATTAATGAGCAAACGGTATCAATGTTACAGTTATTTATTGGTTACAGTGCAGCGAGAACAGTAAAATAAAACCACGTAAAGCAAAAAAATATGCTTGAGTGCAAAAATCAAACTCATATCCTACTGTTTGTTTAACAAACCTATTCTTTTCCATCAAACCAATACAACATATGTTACATCAATTGTAGTTACTTACTTACTTCATCTATATTTTTAATCTAATTGTAAAAAATATATATATATATATATATATATATATATATATATATATATATATATATATATATATATATATATATATATATATATATATATATATAGTGTATCTTTGAGAACAGATAAGACGGTAACTCATGGAACTCCCATCACCAATCATAATTTAGTAATTAAAATAAATATTAGGAAAACTTTGTAAATCTGAAAGGGTAATTTAGTCATTGCTTACTCACCCCTGAAAAAGTGGAGGAACCAGTTTATTTAGCATTACACTCTCCTCTATCCCCTAAAAACCTATAACTGCCGCCCCCAAAGAAAAAACAATTCCTATCTCACAATCCCATATCTCTCAACAAAGAAATCCTTTTATTGGATCTAAATCTTGATTTATTTATGTTATAACTTGTATCTCACAAACAAATAGTGGTCCTTTATGTCGTTGGAGGTGTTGATTTATTGATTCGATCTAAATACTGGATCTAAATGTGGATGTATCTCACAAACAAATACTGGATCTAAATCTTGATTTATTGATTCGATCGGTGTTGTACTCGTTCGATTTCGATCTCATTCAGCCCTCATGTCGTTGGAGGTAAACCTTAATCTATAAATACAGATCATATGTTATATACTAGCAGTATTTTTCTTAGGTTAAGACTGTCGTGTTATCTCGAGTTCAGTTTCGGGTTTTTGCAAGCACTAGATTGATTTGGTTCAAGTCTCATGCAAAGTTTCATATTCAAATAGTTTCGTTAATAGTAAAGAACTGGTAAAAGGTTATATACTAAAAACGTGAATATAGATTGTTATAGGCATGCATGTTTTCTTTTAAAGTAATGGTCTGCATGATGTTCTTTTAAACCTGATAGCATGAATGATTTTTAAAAATGATAGCATGCATGATCATATATTTTTAGGTCTCAAATAAACCATATATTGACTGAATATCGAATGAACAATGCCGAATATTAATAAGCTACTGATGGGATTCATAATAGAATAATAATACAAGCTAAGTAACCATTGGGGTAACATGTATGTTTTTAACATGTTTGTTCTTGGTTTAACATGTATTTAACATGTATGTTCTTGGTTTAACATGTATGTTTTTAACGTGATTATACAAATAATTTTAATTTAATGGTTATAGCTTCTTTATTTTGCATTTAACATGTATGTTCTTGGTTTAACATGTATGTTTTTAACGTGATTATACAAATAATTTTAATTTAATGGTTATATCTTCTTTATTTTACATTATCTAGAAAACACATAAGGACTTTACTATTTGAAAAACATAGATTGTAAAAATATTATTCCAAAAACATAAATAAAAAAAATTAAATTTAGGCCATCATACATGTGTTTATACGTGTATTTAGTTTGTGTTTATTTTCCTAATTTTATACTTTTCTTCAGTATCGATGTGGTTCTAATTAAAGAATGATGACAACGAGATGCGCATTCTGTCTCGCCTTCCGAAACATTGAAAAGGGCGCACATACGTCCAACTTCCTAACTTTGACAACTACGAAAAGAATATATACGTCCGATTTGATAACAAGGAGTGTGCACCTATATCTGCTTATGCTAAATATTACTTGTACACACTCAGATAGATCTATTAGATTTATTTATTTCTGCTTAGAAATTTGTATTTAATTGTATATTAATCGATAGTGGATTTTGTATTTAACATGTATGTTCTTGGTTTCATATAAACTTACCTATCTAGAAAACATGTATGTACTTCATTAAGAAAAACATGTATGTCAATAAAACTATTCCAAAAACCAAAATAATAAAATTATTTCATAAAAACACATATGCACTAAATCAGATTTAAAACATGCATGTTCAGAAAAAAGCCAAAAAAAAAAAACGCAAAAAAAATAAATAATATTACCAATAAAAAAACGAAAATTGAATGTTTTTAAAAAAAATAGGATTTATTTATTTTAAAAAATCAAAAGTAATATAAAATTGTCTTTTACTATTATACCCTTTTGGATTAAATAAAAAGGTTTAATAATTCAAAAATGCTATGTTGCATTGATATGTCAGCATAATATGCATTACAGAAAGACATATGCTCTGCTCTCACAGCATGTTCTCAAAATAAGGCCCTATATATATATATATATATATATATATATATATATATATATATATATATATATATATATATATATATATATATATATATATATATGATACTGTACATAATTTTTGTAACAATTACTACAATCCTTTATAAAAATACACTAAAGAATGAATCGTGACCCAACGAAGTTAATCTGGACTCAAAAAGAATCAGCGACCCACATTTGAAGACAAAATGTAGCCGATTAATTACCTGACAATAAATTGTATTAATATATTCCCATATATATATATATATATATATATATATATATATATATATATATATATATATATATATATATATATATATATATATATAATAATGGTTGAACCGATGTTATCACCTTTTGTTCACAACGAATTGTGAACAACGCTACAAGCTGATACAAAAGACAATAACCAACAAACATAAAAATATAGCCAACAATTTTTAAATTATAGCGACAATGATTTGAGCCTGTCGTATTATTGAAAGTATTGATGCTTACCTCCTGTTGATCTCGAAAACATCAGCGCCGCAACCCTACCAGTCTACCACCACCAGCGCCGAGCCAACGGCCACAACCACACACCCACATGTGGTTTCTATTAACGGCCACAGACACGACAAACAAAATCATGTATAACCACATATGTCACAGAAGTTCTAAAACCAAGAAAACAAAAGATGCAGATATAGATCGATCTGGTGATGCAAAATATGAAAACACAGCCACGGAAAAAACCACCAGTACTAACCTCGAATTTACCTACAACATGATAACACAATCGTTAAGCAATAACACAGATGAATCCCACAAACAGAAAGGTCCGCAATTCTAGAAAGAAGTCAGGAAGGAAGAAGATAAGTATTAGTGAAAGTTTAGGCGGTTTGACTAGTAAAAGGGTAAAGACGAAAAAAAAAAGGAAGGAAAAGAAAGCAGGATAGGTTAATGGGTTGCACCGGGCCAAACGAATAACGGGCTGAAAAAGAAGGACCTCGATGAAAAGAAGGACGTCGATCGTATTTAATATTGTGGAGGCACGTTTTCATAAGTCACTCCCTCCTTCAATATCTATAGGTAGTTATCAATGAATGAATCAATGGAATACTATACATTTCGCTCGTGCATCAATCACTTTCACTTTTTATATACATTGTACAGTTTTGAAATAGAAATAATTAAAAAGTGTATCTAGTTGTAGATCAAAGTCATCAAATCAACATGAAACAAGAATATTAAAGACACATGTATTTTGTTTAAGTTTCTTTATACTCCTAAATAAACAATATTTATCTAGAGAGTCGAGTTTTTCTAGAAGAGTTCGAGTTGACTGAATCATCCTCGACGAGCCTGCATCATTGAGACTTGCATCAAGCTATCGAATTAAGCATATGAGTTTGGCTCGACTCCTGGACTCTAGTGGACTATACAACGATATCTATGATAGTACGTAAACAAAAGCTGTGTGTGCCACAAATTAAGCCTCTGCTGCTCTACATATGAAATCCTATACAATCAGATGCATGATTTCAAGTTGTCGACGTGTGAAGAGATACACGCTGATCAAGCATCTAAGCTATCTTAACATAAACTGTGCGATCTATTGTGATTACACTAAAATAAAAACCAAGTTTAAGTAATTTTTTTAATTTGGACCATACTAGTCATTTGTGTTTGGTATTTAAGCGTTCAAATTATCCGGTTTTGTTTACTGTTGCGTGGTTATAATTTATGGTTTATAACTGGTTTCTCACCTTCTTTTCGATATTTAGTTTTCTCAAGTTCGGTTTAACCGATTTATAATTTAGGTCAATTACAAATAATTAGGATATGATTGGATTATTGCAATTATGTCACGTCGATTCCTTGTACGTCAATTTAGAAATGGTCCCACTCGGTTCTTTAGGATCCACGTACACTTAGTTAATAGAGAAATTTCTAAAAGAGACATATAACGAACAGTATTAATAAAATAAACCTTGAATCTTGTGTCAAAACTATTTTACGCAAGAATCGCTTTGCTTCTCCCAACTTTTTTTGCGCTCCACGCTAGATCATTACACGTGCACATTAAGATCAAATCAAGTCAACACGTGGCAGGCAATTTTTTCGCTTCTCCCTGTGTTTGGGCTCAATTTTGAAGCTTTACTTGGTTTAAGCGAGGACGAGAGGCAAAATTTTGCTCGCCAACCTATTTCGCTTTCCCATTTTTAGTATTATGCGACAATATAAGAATGCATGATACTGGAAAGCAAATATTTTGCTCTCCTCAAGTTTTGACTCCACTACCTTTATTACTTATTCATCCGCTTTTTATTTTAACTTAATAAAAATATTTAAAAAATAATGGCCTTTTCATTTTTTCTTTGGGAGCGAAATATAGGGAGAGCAAAACAATTTAGCGCTCTCGTACTTTTTAATTAATATCATGTTGGAAAAATTGCAGCCATGAAGTTAGAACCGAATTTAAATGTAGTTTTTGTAGAACTCATACGCCAAATGACATTTTGGTAAACTAATGAATCGATAATCAAAGTCATTCCATACAGTATCTTTTGCTCTATCAAAACGGCGTATTTCTAAATTGTAGGTGGATCAAAGAAAAGCACTTGCCATTCGTTGGTTATTAGCGGCATCCCGAAAACGTACAGTTTTAGTTAATAGGTGACATCACCAACTTTTTATTCTTCTAAATGTTTGTCAAGTGGATGCTTATTCAACCAACTCCCATGTGAAAAAATGTGGCACGTAAACTTCCAACTTGCTTACCATGAAAAGGATCAAATATACTTTGTAACCATTTTCATTGATATCTTTCAAAATTTTCATACCCTTTAGTTCCTCAATTTTTTATATAATCATTATTCATTGTATATGTTGTGTATTTTTATCAGCTAACTGAAGTAACTTCATCAAACCATTTTTTATGTGTATGATTTATACACTAACACCATGTTAG
This sequence comes from Chrysanthemum lavandulifolium, assembly GCA_022545495.1. Classification (NCBI taxonomy): domain Eukaryota; kingdom Viridiplantae; phylum Streptophyta; class Magnoliopsida; order Asterales; family Asteraceae; genus Chrysanthemum; species Chrysanthemum lavandulifolium. Next base: position 2,506,461 of record CM040246.1, on the reverse strand, counting down.
CCCTGCTAATAATTGTTGTTACATGATTATATTTTTTTTGGGCTAATCAAAAAAAAAAATCATACTTGTCGCTATGGCGCTATATCTTTCATGTGTATCGAATAATATTTTTTGCTTATCTCTGTATTAAAATACCATTTTTGTCTTTATGTGTGTATTTTATAATCATTTTCGCTTTCTCTCATTTTTTAGTCCGGAGTGCAAAATTATATGTAAATACACACGTAGCACAAAACGATAGTTTAATATAAAGATAAGCAAATTTTTTACTTCGATACATATGATGTTTTTTTTATGATTAGCCACCTAATTTTTTTTATTTATTTTTTTTTTTACCTACTAATAATTTTGAATCATTTCAATTCCAATTATAATTCAACATCTCTTATACCATTTAGAGCACTGTGTGTCACGACAAGCTTACTTTTTCGGCCGCCAGCCATCTCGCCACATCAACATCACACTTTTCCACAATTAACCACAACAACCCCATCCTCACTCATAACAAACCTCAACCTCTTCTATTCGGTGGCCACTCACCATTTTATTTTTTTTTATTCAATTTTCATTTCCAAATAAACTAAATTCATTTCATTCAAATTAAAAATACAATACACAACACAATAATAAGGAAAAAAACACTTACTAATAAAACGACACGAAAAAAAAAAAAAAAAAAACGACACGGGTAAAAAAAATACAACACATACTAATAATACGTAACCTAGTCATCTCTTTCACGATATTTCTTGATTAAACGCTCGCTTATCATGGGATGATTTACGCACCGGTCGATTCGTACTCGGATCTATCATCGAAAATCCATCTCGATCTTCTCTCGAGAGTCTTTTCCTTCTCCCGCCCGCCTCGTAACAAGCCGCTTTGAGCATCGGCTTTTGAGCATATATTTCGGATATATGTCCCGAAAACTACTCGATTGACTTCACGGAGCTTGCGGTAGCTCGGCGTTGAAGTCGACTGCTTTCATGCGCTTGTTTGCATCAATCTCTTCGTGCCGAGGTCTGTCCGTCCGAACCCGAATATATCCTCGAGACATGTAATGTCAATAGGATCTTCATCCCACTGGGATAATTTTTCAAACACCCAACATTTTTCATACGCAACTCCTTCCCACCAAAACGCTGCGTGTAAAGTTAACTTTGGCATCCTCGACATAATCCTCGCTCATTTTCACCACTTCGTGGTCAAGATGTTTGTAAACAACAAGAGCTCGGCGCATCACCGTTAATCCTCGACCATTTACCGCTTATCATATTCTTGCCACCGGTTATCTGGTGGTCTTAGAATCGAACATGTCGAGAATGTCGTTCCAAAGAACTCCTCGTGACGGTCATTTCCATATCTCTATCTTGGGAAATTTCTATCCAACACCTGCAAGTAACATTTCTTCAGACTTGGTCCACTTCCTCCGTCTCACAGGTAAGCATGACTTCAACATCTTCGCCGTCCCGCGTTCAAATTTACACATGTTTTTTATCGCTCTCGCTTTTCTGGCTTCACGTGCTTTTGAACTTTGAATTGTGAACCTGACGATCAGATTCCATTTGGGGCAACCCGGAGGTCGTGACGTTAAAAACCTGGAGGTTGCGACCGTTAAAAACCGATGGTGATTGAAATCGGGCGGGTAACTTGTGAACTTTGTCAAACTGAGTATTGTTGGTTAAGCATTATTTTCATGGAGACAAGTTGGAATTGGTCGAGATGGGGTAGATAGTTCAAGAACCCGTGATTGCGTGGGTTGGAGTTAAGAGGTCACAAGACTCTCCATCATTTTTTTGGAGCATCGCGAGATATTTTTGGGGTTAAGTAAGAATGGAAGATTTTGGGTTTGAAGATGTTTGTAAATGGTGAAGATGAAGATGATATAAATAAGGGTGGTGGGTTTTAAATATTTATATATATATATATATATATATATATATATATATATATATATATATATATATATATATATATATATATTAAAGTTTCTCGTCGTCACGAAAGTTTGTGTCACGAAAGTTTCGTCGTCGTCACCACGAAGAGATAGCCACCTGCCGCCCACGGCGTTAGGGTGCTCGGCTAAGACCCGCACGAAAAGTTCACGATGGACTGAGAGAGTGCACAACGACGGCCTCAATCACTGTGCTTCTTATATACATGTAGCTAGCATATTGAATTCACTATTAGCTAGCAAATCACTTTCAATAATAAAGATACCCATATACATGTAGCTAGCATATTGAATTTCACTATTAGCTAGCAAATCACTTTCAATAATAAAGATACCCATAAGGAAGGGAGGTGATACTCACCATATTTTTGATATACGTCATCATTAATGCACAAAGATTGACTTGCATAATACCATAATCCACAATAAGAATGCACGAATAAAAAAATGCATGAGATGAGATCCCTCGTAAGGAAACATCGACTCATCCCAGGCCCAGCGTAGCATGGCCTAAGGCCTTCCTAGCTAGTCATATCATAAATACCAAAATTTAATATGCTACTATTATTATCAGCCTTTCAAAATCTAATTTTGAGGTATAATAAATTATCTAGAATTTTTGATATTTAGTTCGCAAATTCATTTGTGGCGTGGAAAGGTGTAATAGCCATATAGCCAGTTCAAAACTCTCGTTGAACCGTTGGTTGGATCAGTGGTCCATCTTTTCCTATATATAAATAAGTGCCTTGAAATACAATCATAATAGTCTCACATATGCCTTCTTTCTTCTTTGGACTAGTTTTCACAACTTGAGTCTGTTGAATCTTTAAATAAGAAACAAAAATATATAGGTTTTTGGTTCTTGTTTTGGTTCTGAAATGGATTTGAATAATGATATGTTGAGTAAGATTATCTCTCTAGAGAACCCTTCAGTGGCATTTTCCGGGGACGCGAAATTTTTGGTGCGACTTTGGGTTTCTAAAAAAGCTGATGAAATTTCCCTATCTGATTCGTCTCAATCTGCAACCACTAGCTGTATGTTTTCTTACTCATTTTATTTCTAGTTATGTAATTATGATTATGTGGTTTACCGTTTGTCTAAACCTTAGGTTACCCGCATAAGAAGAAGATTATAGCTGCACTAAAGCAGTTGACCTTCCGTGAACAACGTGTTCTTGTTCAATTTTGGTCACCTGCTCATGTTGTTGGGAAGCACCAAGTACTTACAACTATAGATCAACCATACGGTCTTGGCGCTATTACTGAAGAATTAAATTCCTATGGGAAGGACTCTGAGCGCAATTCTTATGTTGTTGATAAGGATCATGAAGAGGAAGAGCGTAGTCCTCCTGCTCGAGTATTTAGGCGACAACTGCCGGAATGGACTTCAGATGTGGCTAATTACTCGCTAAAACAATTTCCCCAAAAAGAGAGCGCAATTCACTGCAATCTCCGTGGATATCTGGCTTTACCAGTTTTGGATACACTTACAAGGTCATGTATTGGTGTGCTTGAACTGTTGACCTATTCAAAATATCACAGTTTTGCTTACGAGGTTCGACAATTTGAGAAGGCTTTAAAGGTTATAATCCTTTCAATTTGCTAATGATCAAACATGTTGGGTATTGTATTATTCTAGTTTACAATATCTTTGATAGCTACTAATTTCCAAAATTGTTTCGACTTGTAGACCCAGGATCTGACATGCCTGAAAAGATCAGATGGTCCCTCAAATGTGAGATGTTATTTTATATAATCTAAATTTTTAGTCAATATTTTTTGGATTTATTTTTTATAAATCTTGTTTTGCTTGAAATTCTTATGTGAGAGCTGTCTTATATACAGGTGCTATCTGAATCTGGAAAGAATGAGTTGGATGATATATTTAGTATCATGAAAGTTGTGTGTGATACTCAAAATATACCTCTAGCTCAAACATGGGTTATGTCGCCACTCAATACGTTCTCTTACCATGAACAAATTTTAAGGAAAAGATGTGACAGCTTCGATACTAAATGCCTTGGAAAAGTCTGCATGTCAACGGCTGCTTTACCATATTATGTTAAAGACTTGGGCTTGTGGCCTTTTCGGCAAGCATGTAGGAAACAACACTTGGACAAGTCTCATAGCCCTGTTGGTCGAGCTTTGTTATCCGGTGGTTCATGTTTTTGTGGAGATGTGACCAAACTCAGTGAAGAAGAGTACCCTTTGGTCCACTTTGCACGCATGCATGGGTTAACCAGCTCCTTTGCAATCAATTTGCATAGTGTCGAAAGCAACAAGGACTATGTGTTAGAGTTTTTTCTCCCGACCCACATGAAAGATATCAAACATGTATTGAACTTGGTCCAACAATTGAAGCAATATTTTGGGGTTGCTTCTCGATTTGAACTGGGTGACAAATCATTCATAGAAGTTGTTGGACCACCTATGGAACTTTGTGTGAACATAGAACCTGATATTACGGATACCTTTAACGATATATCAGATATTGCTAGAACTGACTTTGTCGATGTCCCAGACGAATGCTCATCCACCAGCGTAGGCAGAAAACGTAAAAGAGGCTCAAAAAATATGGTGTATGTGAAGGCAACGTATGGAGAAGATAGCAAAGGGTTCTGGTTCCCTATTTCATCGGGACTGTCAAAGCTGAAAAAAGAAGTGGCAAAAAGGTTCAAGTTGAAGAGTCAAATGATCCGTCTCAAATACTGGGATGAGGACAATGATTTGATACTATTTTCCAGCAATGACGACTTGAAATTTGCTAAGATTGCTTCAGGCGGTAAGAATCGAATCAAATTAATCGTTGAGATTGCGAGTTATCGTATTAATTGATGATATCTTTCGAAACAAAGGTTAGGGGTTCAATCCCACCTTACAGACTTAGGTGGTGATATTGTTACTCAATTGTACGTAACATCTCTATGTTTTAATTTATGGTAATTGCAATACTAGTCTGTAAAAGATTAAATGAAAGCAAAAGATATGTAATTGTCATTACTTTAATGGGAAGATCTACTCTTACTTTGGTATCATTATCAATGAATCGATGGAATACATTTTGCTCGTGCATCAGTCAATTTCACTTTTTATATACATTGTACGATACTAAATTCATGACAACATGGTTCTTTCAAAGACCATCCATTCAGATTTCGATGATTCGCTACATTCTACCTTTGCATCTCCATACGTCCAGTTCAAATTCGCTACATTCTACCTTTGCGCGGTTATGATTTATGGTTTATAATCGGTTTCTTCTTTTACATATTTAGTTTTCTCCAGTTGGGTTTAACTGATTTAAATTTAGATAGATTACCAAAAATTAAGATATGATTGGATACACATTGCATGTACATTAGTAAACTGTTGTGTCAAACAATTGATTGAAAAGTGTTGCAACTTGCAACTTAAAAATGTCATAATTGGATACACATTGCATGTACATTAGTAAACTTGTTATGTCAAACAATTGATTGAAAGTGTTGCAACTTGCAACTTAAAAATGCCATGATTGGGAAGTTAGGCTATTCTCCGCCGCGACCGCACAACCCCAGGCCATCCAAATGCCACGCCGCTTTTTTCTCCAAATGACCGGCAGACAACCCTTGACGCCTCAAATGACGATCCAGGATTTTTTTTTTTTTTTTATAATTCAAACATTTTAACATTAAATTTAAATTTCATTCAAATTAAAAACATTACATTACGAAATTAAAAAAAAAAAAAAAAAAAAAAAAAAAAACATTACACTTTAATTAAAAAATACAATCCAAAATTAAAATAAACACTACAATACTTAAACTAATAATCCAAATCAGAACGCTGCTTTGATCACGCTTTAACTTTCTCCAATTCTTTTTAGTTGGCGTGGTCAATTTTGGGTCGACGTGTTGTAGAAGATGATGCTCGACTGTTTGATACCCTCATGAGCTCCAGCTTTTTCTTTTTTCATCTCGAGCTCTTTTTCCTCAACCGTAACTAAGATCTTCTAAACCCCTTATTCTTACCTTTATCCCCTTTGACGGCTTCTTGGTGTTGAAGAAAGTTTTGGCCAATGATTTCATAAATGAGTCGATGGAACATCATCATCACGGCAGAGGAGGATGCTTTCTTCCTTTGTCACGACCGATTCGATCGTGATTCTCTAGTCCCTTCCTCGCCAGTAATCATTAACGCCTTGGGCATCGAAAGGATCACGAGCTTGGGTCAACTGCAGGTAGTGGTAGAACCCTTTGTTTTCTTCCCGACTATTCGCCTCGAAGCCGCAACTCAACGCCCTTCCAAGCAAAGATGACCCTTTAAAACCTCGTAGCACCCTCCAAAGTGAAATCATGACCAGACGTCATACGGTATTCTCTAAGAGCTTTTGTAGTGTTGTCGATATCATTCTCACCGCTTCCATGGGTATTCTTGATATTCTCCATGATTGCACAATAATTACCAATCCTATTACTAATCCCGGCCTTCCATTTGGTAGTGATGGAGTCATAGGTTCATTCTTCTGCCGCTTTTTAAAGTAGTCGATCACTAAATCCCAAAACTTGAAGCCGGCCTGGCGCTTCCTCTCGCCGCTTCCGACACATAAACCCAAGCTTTACACAAAGCACCACCTCTTCCTCCTTTGTCCATGGCTCACGCGGCTTCGGGTTTCCCTCACTTGTTTCCAGCCTTTGTCCTTGGCCTCAAGCACGCCTAGATGGTCGCTTTGGTTTGATGGGGACATCTCTTCTGTGGAAGCGGTTTTCTCATCATCGAATCATCAACGGAATGGAACCATGGAACGAACCGCGTGGTGCGAACCGTGACCAACCTTGTCCCATCGATGCATCTTGACTGGGTAGTTTTGTGTCGATACTCGGCATCTAATCTTCCAAATTCATGTCTAGATTAGTGCTTGAATCGGGAATAAAGTTGATACTATTGAGAAGGATAAATGAAATCCATGTTCGATGGTACCGACCCACCAGGTTCTTGCCGTAATCGTGGTAAACGTTGTGGTGGGACAAAGGACGGTTAAGATAAAACGCGTTTTGGTTTTGATTTGGTCGGGGTAGTTGTGATTGATAATCAAAACCTTGTGACGCAGCGAATAGGCTTGCTTTGTTGTGGTGATATCTTAGCCGCTAACTCGAAGTTATTTTCCCACAAATTCGCATCCCGGCATTTTGGGGTAGTCGTGATCGCTCGGGTTTGATTGTGGGGTATTTTTCTTTGACATTTTGAAGTTGGATAAGAATTAGATTGAAATGAATGTAGATGAGAAATGGTGGGTGGTGAATTGTGTTTGAGGTGAAAATAGTATTTATAGAGTGGTAAAATGGGTTTGTTTGTTTGTTTTTTTTGTTTTTTTTTGTTTTTGTTTTTTTTTTTTAGTTTATTGACCAAACGGTCGTTTTTTGAAATATGTATTCAATTTAATACGTTGGAACATGGGGAATAGGAAGCAATAACATCAAGCGTAAAATGGACCGATGTTGCATTTTTTGGCCTCTCGACCGATGTGCCAACCGACTACCACAGTCGAGGCGCCCGATTTTAACATCGGTTGAGGTTGCTTATTTTTGGTGCCCAACCGATTTGCATCTATGGGATGCGACCAGCCTTAGTGGTTGAGAGTAGAGAGATTCCAATTGAAAAGACCCACTTGTAGACAAACAAATTGTCTTTCGCTATCTTTGAGGAATTAGAGACACGGTTTCGATAAAGAGTGTAGTGTAATGAGTAGAAAAAAAAACAATTGATGAGAATATTGTGGATCAAGATACTTTTTATTTCGTCGAAGAGTCATTTAAGGTATAATGTTTTTATACATTGTTGATCAAGCGCTTTTTTTTTAAGACCACGATTCGAGCAATACAAAGAGTATGAAAAAGTTATTGGCTTTTTATTCACTTCTCGCAAGTTGAATTCCTTTAATGAAAACACTCTTATGTCCCATTGTAGTCATTTTGAAGTTGCACTCAAGAATAATGAACAATTTGATGTTGAAGCGAATTTTGGGTGGAGCTGTGAAGTCGAGTGGTTGCGCATGACCATTTTAGACACTAGGTTAAAACTTGTAAAACCCGAAAAATCTAAAACATATATAAAGACGAAAATACCCTTGGAACCAAGAATAATAAAATACGTAAAATACGTTTATAATAAATTACGAAATTAAAAACCTAATAAATAAAACTTAACGAATATAATTTCGTGAACGACTTTGGTACGACAAATTTAAACGATTTGCTAATGAAGTTGGGCCGCTCGCTTGTTGGTATGGGCTCGCTTCCTTTGTTTTGTTTTGCGCCAAGTAGAGGACCAAGAGGAGCCAAGAGGCGCTTGATTGTCGTGTGAGCCAAGGGTCAAGCCCATTAGGTGTTTGTTTGTGTGACCGGTTGGACCCAAGCCAACCCAAACCCAACTTATCTCCTAAACCTAAACTAAATGTTAACTATAAATACATCATAATCATTAAATTGAAACCCTAGTTTGCTTTGCCTCTTCTTTTCTTTCTTTCTTGTTCGTCGAGACCCATAACACATTGGTGTTGAGATTTTTGCCGACAAGTTAAGGTATAACGCTTATTCATCTTCTTTTAACGCACCTTGCATGTATATGTCAAGATATATTTTGTTTGATTGCGTTTTGTTCTTTTTGTTCGCGGTAGAGAGGTAAACCGAAAACAAGGAAACCCTAATCAATTTAACTTGTAACTAATAAGGAACATGTAACGTGATAAGTAATATTGAATCGGGTCATGTATATGTTGAGTTAACCTAGGCCGAAACATGCATGAGTAGGACCGAACCATATTAGTGTTCGGCTAATGGGTAAAACATTATAACTTGAATATGTAACATGTTTAGATGAGCTAGAACTTTCGTAGGACTTGCTAGCCGAAACCCTAGTTTAAGTCGAATACATATGTACATGAGATTTAGACGTGTAATAAATAAGTAAGGGTTACGTGAACATAAACCCTAGTTTAATATGTAAAGCGTATAAAGTATACTAAACCCTAATAACTTATGGTCACATGAAATCATAAGCGTGCATGATAAAGTGTAAAAGTAAAGAGGTTATTAATTACGTATTAGGTTAAGTAGCGAGTCATTAAGGCGTAACATGTAAAGTAAATGCATATTAATGAGATATTAAAGAATAAGAAAACCTAGAACATAAATGAGAGTCGATTAGTGGTTTGAGCTAAATATAAATGTCGTTATTTCATGTGAGTTATAATTATAAGCTATTTTCACATTTAAACATAGACTTTAATAAATGATATAACGAACCCTAATCTACAACATTAATTATAAAATACTTAAGTCTCAATTAATAAAACCCTAAAGTACGAAGATCATTAAGTATGAATACCAAATATTAAAAGATCATTTTAACTATTATGAAATCATAAATAACTTGGACGACCGTTAATGTCTATAGGTTACGTGAAGAGGAGTAATCCTTTGCCTTTCGTCTTTTACGCTTTTTGATCATTGCGTTGGAATAAGAATGACGATATTCGACCTTTAGGTAAAAGGCTTCTCTACGTTTTCTTTAAGTATTAGGTTTTCCTAAGCCTTTGCTATGAATCCCAAATCGATTTGTTTTGAGCTATTGCTTATCCGAACTTTCGATTTACGAATTATGAAACATCCGATTTTGAACTATCCGATATGAAAACTATGATTTTGGAAATATGAATGATTTTCTCGATAAAAGATGATCCGTGTCGGTTATGACATTCGATTTGACCTAGGATAGTTTGACACCCGAGCCAAATATTTAACTAGTCATGGGGTTCCATGTCCAGACGCTGATGACCTGCTCGATATGACTCTAGGGCGATGAGTGATGTTCGCTTGCGCTCGGATGGTGAAGCATATTTGTGAATATATAGGAAGGCGCGATGGATGCATCCTAGATCCATTATCCGTTATCTGTTATATGTTATCATTGTCGATGATTGATCTTTGCGTGCATGCCGCGCCCTTCATAACTCGTAGTCTCCCTATAAATGTTGCCTTATGTGAATATGAATAAGACCCGATATATGTTTACGGGCTCGTGGTAGTTGACTATAAACTTCATTTGAAATTATGATTTATGTTTTGAAAATGATTAAGATTTTGCTATTGCTCATTCACTTTATTTCGTGATCCGCTATCGCTTAGTATTCGCTTTTGCTTTCATATCATTCTCACCGGGCTTTGAAGCTCACCAGACTTTTTTTCTTCCGCGCGCGGTATCTAAGCATTGGAAGTCGGGTTGCTTTGGGATGAGTGCTTGAGTGGACTTACTTAGAGATTTTAGCTTTGATTTCTTATGATGCCATTTAGACTTATTTATTTCGGATATTATGTTGACGTTTATTTCGCTTCATTTGGGACCTATGTATTGAAGTCATTTGACTTGGATTATTTCGCATTTATGTTAAGACTTCTTTGGTTATGTATGTTTTGCTTTGATATGACACCATTACTTGTGATTCCTTTACCTTGGCGGGTCGGGCGTTATAATTTATGGCATCGAGCCTGTGTTTACGACTCTGTAGTCGGGACACGTGAACATAAGAACCCTAGGTTTTCCTTGTAATTTAGGATTTGACATGTGAGGATTGGGTAGACTTAGGTTTCCTTCTCATGAAATTCCATTTCGAATCTCATCTTTGTTCATTTTTGCTAATCGTTTGAATATCCTTCAGATGGTTCGAACTCGTCAAAATTTGGATGGAGACGATGATGCTCTAACATGGATCTTGCGATTGCAAATGCTCTCAACTCTCTTCCCTGGGTTGACTACACCCGAGATGATGGAGCAATTGATCAATAACATCCAGAATCGAATGGTGCTTGGGTAGTGGTGGAGGAAATCAACCCAGCAGCATTACACTTGGCTCGGCGTTTTGGTAAGCTCAAGCCTCTTTCTTTAGCATCGCCGCTACTCCAATCGTCGGTGGATCGATCACTCATGTCGGAAATTTCGTTTGAAGTATGGGCTGTGGACGAGTTTAAGACTCGTTTGGTTGCGTTAAATTGGTAGGTGATGCTTTAAATTGGTGAAACATTGAAACAAGCACGTGAGGAGATGCTTTCGTATTACTTGTACTTAGGCGGAGTTTGGACTATCTTCTATAAATTACTTCTTGATCTGATGTCAAACAAAGGTATGAGAGGATTATCAGTGCAATCTACGACTTGATCATGAGAACCCAATGAGTACATGAGTAGGTTTATGAGGTTGGTAAGCTTTTTGGAGCCGATTCTTTGGAGATGGTAGGCGCCAAGCCAAGCATTTCAAATGGGGATCAAGAAGTGGGTGTTGGACCGACCGCTTAACAACGACTATGAGGATGTTAAACGTCTGCAATGATGCGTTCGTAACATTGAGATCTTCCACGAGGGTTCGAGGTTAAACAAGCGTAATCGCGATGGTGACTCAGATTCAAGGTAGGACTCAAGTAATGAGTATAAAGAAATACCGGCGGGAGTTATGATTCAAAGTGACAAGTGGATAAGGGTTATGATCACGTACGTCGATCGGGAAGAATGTGGACTCTAGCCGCCACGAGGCGGTCGTGGATAAGCGAGCTGGTTGTAGAATGGAAATGATCGTCGAAATCAAGGTAACAATAACCGCCGTTACAACAAAGATAAGTCGGCTCGAGGATCGAATCGTGGTCGTGCTTCGGGATCTTCCTGTCGCCAGCGACATCAAGTTTTGCCTCCCCACCTATCCGCTATTTGTGGAAAGGCTCATCCGGACCGTGTTTCAAGGCGGCTGGTGGATGTTTCTCTTGTGGTTCCACTACTCACAAGATCAAGGATTGCCCTAAGAGGAACCCGGCGATTCACGGGAACTACACCAAGCCGCCAACTACTATCGGACGTGTTTATGCGACTTACTCGGGAATCAAAGTGAGCATACTTGAGTACCATTATGGGAACTCTTTTCATTGATGATTATTTTGTCTTCGCTTTATTTGTGACAGCGCCACACACTCCATCATATCTGTCATGTGCTAAGAAACTTAATATGAAGCCACAACCACTAATCTAATCACTTATCGATATCTACGCTATGAAAACCACATGATTATTGATCATAAATCGTTAAGTGTCCTCTTCGTTTGATGATCGTGATTAGCCTGCACATCGTATCCTCTCGACATGGTCGACTTTGATATCATTCTAGGCATGGATTGCTTGGCTTATCATAGAGCTTCCATCGATCGCTATGCTAGAACGTGATCTTTGGAGACGTAAAACATCCACGATTCGCTTATTATGGTTCTAAACCACTCAAATCTGTTAAGTTCATTTACGCATGAAGGCACGGACCATGATTGCTCATGGGTGTCAAGGTTTCGGCATCCGTTAAGGACACATCTTTGGAGAGTCCCAACATTGAAACACCTTTACGTTGTTTGTGAATTCACCGGCGTTTTTCCCGATGAACTCCCCGGACTTCCTCCACTCGAGTTGAGTTTAGCATTGAGTTGATTCCTCGGTGCTAAACCGATTTGAAAGCTCCGTATCGTATGGCACAGTAGAGCTGAAGGAGTTGAAGGAACAATTGCAAGAGATGATAGATAATGGATTCATTCGACCTAGTGTTTCTCCATGGGGTGCACCTGTTTTGTTTGTGAAGAAGAAGGATGGAAGTATGCGCTATGTATCGACTCACCGTGAACTCAACCGTATTATTATTGAACCGCTATCCTCTGCCCGCAGCATAGGCAGATTTGTTTGATCAACCGCAAGGAGCTAAGTTCTTTTCTAAGATTGATATGAGGTCCGGTTATCATCAACTACGTGTGAAAGAGCAAGATGTTCCTAAGACCGCGCTTACGCACCGGATATGGTCATTATGAGTTTCGTTATGCCTTTTGGTTTGATTTAATGCACTCGCGGTGTTTATGGACCCGATGAATCGTGTTTCCATGAGTTCCTCGACAAGTTCGTTATTGTTTTCATCGACCGACATTTAGTTTTCTCAAGTCTCAGAGGAGCCACGAGCAATATCTCCGAATAGTGTTGGAGATTTTGAGGAAGAAGAAGTTGTACGCAAATTCTCGAAGTGCGAATTTTGGTTAGGACAAGTCGCTTTCCTTGGTCATATCGTGTCGGTGATGGTATAACCATGGATCCGTCTCAAGGTTGAGGCTATCACTAAGTGGCCAAGACCTACGGCGGTGACTCGAGGTCGAGTTTTCTAGGACTTCTTTGGATACTACCGACGCTTTGTTGAAGGTTTCTCTCGCTTAGCTTTGCCATAACCCAATTGATGAGGAAAGGTGAAAAGTTAGTGTGGATGGATGAGAGAAAGAGTTTTGAAGAGTTGAAAGCGGAGGTTGGTTTCCGCTCCTATTTTGACTCTTCCATCCGGTTCGGAGGATATCAAATCTATAGCGATGCATCTAAGAAAGGATTGAAATGTATCTTGATGCGGCATGGTAAGGTGATAGCTACGCTTCAAGACAACGAAACCTTACGAGGAGAATTACCCAACTCATGACCTTGAGTTAGGCTGTCAGGTGTTCGCGTTGAAGATCCGGAGACATTACTTGTATGGAGAGCGTGTGATATTTTCACCCAATTATAAGAGTCTCAAGTATATTTTCACCAAAAGGAACTCAATATGAGACAAAGAAGATGGTTAGAACTTCTAAGGATTCTGACACCAACATTCGCACCATCCTTGTAAGGCTAATGTAGTTCTTCGACGCTTGGCCGGAAATCGCATGCTTGCAAGTATTGAGATCGAGCCTAGGATCATTCGTGACTTAGAGCGTTTGGATGTTGAGTTGTCGCGTCGAGGTTTTGGTGGATCTTGGGCTAGTATGAAGGTGGAGTCAAACCTTATACCGCAAATTAAGGAAGCTCGGAAAGATGACGCAGTTGTGGGCCGTAGCTCGAATGTTGAAGAAGGTAAGCAGCCGGAGTTTAAGGTTGATATGACGAATTGTATGGTATGAAGATGAGCTTTGCGTTCCCAATGATCGGTACCATTGAGAAAGTTATGGTGAAGCTCATAGTTCTCACTTTCACTATCCATCGGGTTCTACCAAGATGTATAGGGATTTGAAACAAGATATTTTTGGTGGAATGGCATGAAGCAAGATGTGGCGACGTTTGTGTCGAAGTGTATGATTTGTCGACAAGTGAAGATCGAACATCAAAGAGCTGAGTGGTATTACAACCATTGGATATTCGAGCATGGAAGTGGGATAAGATATCTATGGACTTTGTGACCTGGACTACCTCTTACTAAGAAGAAGCATGATGCGATTTGGGTGGTTGTTGATCGGCCAACCAATCCGCTCATTTCTTACCAATTAGAAAGGATTATGGTATCGGCAGATCACAGTAGATTTTTCAAGAAGAGATAGTTAGACTTGGGTACCAGACGGCTATTGTGTCGAGATATGGATCCGCCGCTTTACTTCGTTTACGGAAGGGTTTGCAAAAAGCTTGGGGTACTCGACTTAATTTTAGTACGGCTTTTCATCCTCAACGGATGGTCGGTCGAGAGAGGACTATTCGGACCTTAGAAGACATGCTAAGGGCTTGTGCTGGAATGGTGGCGGCACCGGGATGAATATTTGTGTTTGGTAGAGTTTGCATACAACAACGGTTGGCATGCTAGCATTAAGCGACATAGTTTGAACTTCTTTATGGAAGGAAATGTAGATCACCTACTTGTTGGGATGAAGTGGGTGAACGTCCCGATCGAAGGTCCGGAAATGATTGAGATCACTAATGAGAAAGTAGTACATTGCTAGAGAAAAGTTATGCCGACAAGCATCGTCGTGATTTAGATTTTCGAGTTGGTGATCGTGTGTTTTGAAAGTCTCACCTGTTTAGAGGTGTGAAACGTTTTGGAATCAAGGGCAAACTCGGTCCTCGATTCATTGGTCCGTTGAAATTCGGGCATTATAGGAGAAGTTTCGTGTCGATTAGCACTTGCCTTCCGGTTATCGCATGTTCATGATGTTTTCCATGTATCTCTCCTAAGAGGATACAATTATCATCCATTACGTTGCTTCGTATCCGTTTGATCCGATTCGATCCGATATGTCTTTATCTCGAAGAGCCAGGAAGCTATTTTAGAAAAGACAAGAAAGAGTCATGAGAAGTAAAGTTATTCCGTTCGTTAAGATTCTTTGGAAAAATCACCCGGAGGCGTGAGGCTTTACTGGGAGACCCGAAGAGTCGATCTTGAGCTAGTTATCCTCATTTCTTTGAATAGTTCGGTATGTTCTCATTTCGTTCTCGTTTTCGTTTACTTTTCATTTCAATTTTAGAGGACGAAAATTTTTTTTTAGAGGAAGAGTTGTAAAACCCGAAAAATCTAAAACATATATAAAGACGAAAATACCCTTGGAACCAAGAATAATAAAATCGTAAAATACGTTTATAATAAATTACAATTAAAACCTAATAAATAAAACTTAACGAATATAATTTCGTGACGACTTTGAGTGCGACAAGGATTTAAACGATTTGCTAATGAAGTTGGGCCGTTCGTTTGTTGGTATGGGCTCGTTTCCTTTGTTTTGTTTTTGCGCCAAGCCGAGGACCAAGAGGAGCCAAGAGGGCGTTTGTTTGTGTCGTGTGAGCCAAGGGCCGAAGCCCATTAGGTGTTTGTTTGTGTGACCGGTTGGACCCAAGCCAACCCAAACCCAACTTATCTCCTAAACCTAAACTAAATGTTAACTATAAATACATCACATAATCATTAAATTGAAACCCTAGTTTGCTTTGCTTTCTTCTTTTCTTTCTTTCTTGTTGGTAGAGACCCATAACACATTGGTGTTGAGATTTTGCCGACAAGTTAAGGTATAACGTTTATTCATCTTCTTTTAACGTACCTTGCATGTATATGTCAAGATATATTTTGTTTCGTTGCGTTTTGTTCTTTTTGTTTGTGGTAGAGGTGTAAACGAAAACAAAGGAAACCCAATCAATTTAACTTGTAACTAATAAGGAACATGTAACGTGATAAGTAATATTGAATTGGGTCATGTATATGTTGAGTTAACTATAGGCGAAACATGCATGAGTAGGGCAGAACCATATTAGTGTTCGAATAATGGGTAAAACATTATAACTTGAATATGTAACATGTTTAGATGAGCTAGAACTTTCGTAGGACTTGCTAGCCGAAACCCTAGTTTAAGTCGAATACATATGTACATGAGATTTAGACGTGTAATAAATAAGTAAGGGTTACGTGAACATAAACCCTAGTTTAATATGTAAAGCCTATAAAGTATACTAAACCCTAATAACTTATGGTCACATGAAATCATAAACGTGCATGATAAAGTGTAAAAGTAAAGAAGGTTATTAATTACGTATTAGGTTAAGAAGCGAGTCATTAGGACGTAACATGTAAAGTAAATGCATATTAATGAGATATTAAACAATAAGAAAACCCTAGAAAATAAATGAGAGTCGATTAGGGTTTGAGCTAAATATAGTAATACGTTATTTCATGTGTGAGTTATAATTATAAGCTATTTTCACATTTAAACATAGACTTTAATAAATGATATAACGAACCCTAATCTACAACATTAATTATAAAATACTTAAGTCTCAATTAATAAAACCCTAAAGTATGAAGATCATTAAGTATGAATACCAAATATTAAAAGATCATTTTAACTATTATGAAATCATAAATAACTTTGACGACCGTTAATGTCTATAGGTTACGTGAAGAGGGTAATCCTTTGCCTTCGTCTTCGCTTTTTGATCATTTGCGTTGGAATAAGGCGAGATATTACGACGCTTTTCGATAAAGCTTCCTGCTACGTTTTCTTTAGACATGGTTTTCCTAAGCCTTTGCTATGAATCCCAAATCGATTTGTTTTGAGCTATTATTGCTTATACGAACTCGATTTACGAATTATGAAACATCGATTTTGAACTATCCGATATGAAAACTATGATTTTGGAAATATGAATGATTTTACGATAAAAGATGATCGTATGGGTTATGACATTCGATTTGACCTAGGATAGTTTGACACCCGAGCCAAATATTTAACTAGTCATGGGGTTCCATGTCCGGTATCGATGCACTCGATATGACTCAGAGGCGATGAAGTGATGTTACGCCAGCGTCTCGGATGGTGAAGCATATTTGTGAATATGTAGGAATGGGCGTATGGATGCATCCTAGATCGCATTATCGCATTATCACGTTATATGTTATCTCATTATCGATGATTGATCTTTGCGATGCACGCGCCTTCATAACTCGGTAGGTCTCCCACAAATGTTGCCTTATGTGAATATGAATAAGATCGATATATGTTTCGGGCTCGTGGTAGTTGACTATAAACTTCATTTGAAATTATGATTTATGTTTTGAAAATGATTAAGATTTTGCTATTGCTCATTCACTTTATTTACGTATCCGTTATCGTTTAGTATTCGCTTTGCTTTCATATCTGCTTATTTGCTTGAACTTTGAAGCACTTTTCTTTTCTTCCTATTGCGGTATCTAGCGTTGGGTAAGGTTGCTTTTGGGATGAGTCTTGAGTGAACTTCGCCCAGAGATTTTAAACTTTGATTTCTTATGATGCCATTTTAACTTATTTATTTCGGATATTATGTTGGCGTTTATTTAGTTTATTGGGACACATGTATTAAGTCATTTGACTTTGGATTATTCAGCGTTTATGTTAAGACTTCTTTTGGTTATGTATGTTTCAACTTTGATATGACACAATTCTTGTGATTCCTTTCTGCATGCCGATGGGTACATAAGGCGGACCAAAAAAGAAAAAAAGATTGAAAGATTTATTTTTGTATTTTTTAAAAACAATTTGATATTATATGCCTCAACAAACATGTGATACAAAATCACATTGCAATTGCAGACACTACTTTTCAAATTTTTGTATGGTCTATACTTGTACACCACAGTATTGCTTAATAAATGGACCATTCAGATTTCTTGAAAATCGGAATAATTTTTAAGACTACAAGACTTTGACTTGAAATTTCAAAGGTACTCCTAAATAAACACTAATCTTCCACTATATAAACCTCAGTTAATGTATTAATGATTGAATTTATTATTTTAAACTTAAAATAAATCTCAATTAATGTATCAATAATTACACTAATAGTGATATCATTAAAATGATAATTAATGTATTACTTACATTTTTTTTACTTATCCAAATGTATATATAAAAACAAAAGCAAATATATAAACATAAAATTCAAAATAAAAATTACAGCTTTTATTAAGTAATTTTCATTCGTTTTTTCAGGCACAAGAGTGTTACAAAGTTACATTAAGTTAGATCGTAACTTTCACGAGCAAGTACTTCTCGATTCTTGAATAACTTATAGAAAACTTTAACCTCCATTACCTATTGTACATGAGTAGAATTTTATCGGCCTTGAATTTATCTAAGATAGATTATACCGCTGAGTGAGAATAGTTTTCTTGAATAGTTTCGATAAGTAATTAGGAAGAACTTGATTAAGAAAAGAGAAACAATAATCAGGTAAACACATATGCACGATAAAGTAAGGATTCTAAGTACATGGTTTTACCGATTAAGATATATTGTGTTGCGTTCAAGTAAAGGTAGGAAATATAACTTATATGCACCAATTTAATTTTGAAATGTTAAGATCATGAAATCTAGCTAATGTATTTATAAGACCATGTTACGTACAAATAAGGCATGTAGGTTCCTGTCAAATGTAAAGTTACATTGTAATTATATTAATCAACAAAGTTTTTAATCAACTCTAAGTTTATTAAAAGAAAAGTAACAACTGTAAAGTGGCGTCGTAATTATACGAACAAATATATAAAGAAAAGTAGTAAAATGTTATTTTTTCCTTTTTAATTTATTAAGATGTTTTGGAGTATGTAACATAAAAGTTTGTGCAATAATAGAAAAAGGTTTGTTTAGTGGAATTTGGGTAAGAATAATAGGACCCATTTCAAATACAATGTAACGGATCAAAAGATTAGACATATTGAGATAGAATAGACATATTGTTACTTTTCTAAGTTTATTAAAAGAAAAAGTAAAAAATGTAAAGTGGCGTCGTAATTATACGAACAAATATATAAAGAAAAGTAGTAAAATGTTATTTTTTCCTTTTTAATTTATTAAGATATTTTGGAGTATGTAACATAAAAGTTTGTGCAATAATAGAAAAAAGGTTTGTTTAGTGAAATTTGGGTAAGAATAATAGGACCCATTTCAAATACAATGTAACGGAAGTTTACCTATATAAGGAATTTTATTAAATATTTTCAAATATTCAAAATGAAAAACAAATTATGCAAAATAATAAAATTCCAACATGATTCTAGCATATATCTTTAGGACAAATTTCTAAAGCAGTTGTAAGGTTGGGTTTGGCTAAGCTTATTAAACGTAAGCTTATTTGAACTTATTTTTATAAAACTTGAATTCACGAACTATTTTTGAGGCTTTTAGAACATATAAGTTTATTATGATATAACAATGATATCACGGCAAGCCTCAAAATAAAATAATCTTATATAAACCGACAAGTCTCAGCCGTAAATTTGAAGCTTATCAAAAGTACGCCCAAATAAACTTATGTTTAATAAGCTTAGTCAAACATGCTTTAAATAAAATTACCTTTCATTTTAAGAATTCGTTTTCTAATATCTTGAGCACAAGCTTCACAATGCATGTGTACTTTTAACACCACCGTAACCACCACCGTGTTTGCGTTTTAAAAAATGACAAATTAGATCTTCCTTCGTCCGATATTAAATGTCAGGGTTTGAACTTTTCAGCGTTCTTTTATAACTTTGACTTTAAATGTTTTTGATTGTGCTATATAGCATTAGATAAAAATAATACGTAATGAAAATACATTTAAAACTCAATCTAGTCATATAATTTGCATCAAATATTATATAATACTACCAAAAATATTTATGGTCAAAGTTAAGAAAGAAAGAATTAAAAAATTCTAATCGGACATTTAATGTAGGACGGATGGATTACATTTTAACCGATAACCTCCGAATAACTAATTCAAATAAACTTGTATTACTAAATTTAAAATGATAAAATGTAAGAAGAAAATTTAACAAGTTATTCAACCCCATATTTTTTTCTTCTGGCTTGGCTGGTTCTTCTTGCTCCGGCTTCTTGGGCTTCCGACGGTTTTGACACCGGAGACAAAAGCTCAACTTTCTGGTGACTTTTTTTCGAACTCTTTCAGAAGCATCCTTTGGATCTGCTTTTTCACCTTCACTACCACCTTATGTGTCTTACAATCGGTCACAATATCTTCAACACCTATTTCATAAACCGGAGAATAAGTATTTACTATTATTTTATTAATGAAAAGAGATCAGTGAGAAAAAATTAAAATAAAAATATATATATATATATATTAGTCATAGCATTTAAATAAGAAAAATATAAAGGGAAATAATTTTTTTTCAATTCTGTTCTCATATGCTGATTATAATTTCTTGTCACATTTCTCATTATTTAAAGTGTGAGTGGTAATTAGATTGCGGTTTGCCATATTTTATTGTTTTATTCGTAATATAAAAGAAATTCTTGAAGCACAAAATAGGTCATCAATTAAAGGAAGAAAATTGCATTGCTATATGTTTTCTAAAATCAAAACCACCACCACAATCTCTGATTGCTTCATGCATCAGACTTGTCGGTTCTTGTCCCCAATCTAATTACCACTCACACTTTCATGAAAAAGGCAATAAAGCTCACACACACCAAATGGTTTACAAAATATTTTGATTATAATGCCCGAAATCAAATAGGATTGTCTTTAGCATCATTTCTATTTAATGACGTTTTTCTGCATAAACCTACCAAACCAAGAAAAAACCCACATAGTTTGAGCAACAAGATCAATTTACTATGTGAGGAACTGTCGATTTATGAAGGCGGCTAGTCACAAAATAAAATAAACACATACTATGTGTGCATACCAAAATGACAGAAATCAACAGGCGTGGCGCAGTGGTGAAAACTTGAGTTGTTAAGCAGTAGCAGTGAGTAATCACCAGGGTTGGTGACACTCGCAAAGTCTCAGCAATGGTCGCATCTTCTGTTGATATTTCAGATTGAGGATTTGTACTTAGGCAAAGGCATTTGGGGTTCAGTGCAGCAATCGGGGTTTCCATCCAGGACGTTCTCCAAAGTAAAACTTGTGTGGAGGCGGTACGGTTCATCTGCACCCTTGCTAATCGATGTCAGAGAACGGTAGGTTAAAACCAATAGTACAGTCGATGTGGAGGTTAGAGTACATTGATTTGAGAGGTGGTAAAGCGCAAGTTGGAAAGATTCATGTCGAAAAAAAAAAAAAACCAAATGACAGAACATATCTTCAAAACTTTATGTACAAACATCAATAATACGTAGTTTTGTCGCATCGACTATCAGGTCGTATGATGTAAACGGTCATATCTCATACGAGTTTAATAGTTTGTGTATATATTTGTGTATAGGTTATTATGAACTTTTGTTGTTCCGCATATATCTATGACACATATATCTTACATGAGATAAATCATTTATAAGAAAACATGTATCTTTAGAATGGCCTTTTTTTTTATTAATAACCTTTGTTCTAATGTTTTAAGGATTGTTGACACAAGGGATAGAAAGCACATTCCTGTTGAGAAACGACGCTGTTATGGACGGTAGTTGTGATGATGCTAGCATTGTGGGTCCAGCCACTTGAAATAAAGAAAGGGGACCATTTTAGCGTCATAATTCCATTAGCCAAACTCACAAACTTTCACTCACACAATTTAAGCCACGTAGCGTCATATATACGCTTAAAATAGAAACTAAAATGACAAAAACTATCAGGGTTCATTTGGTAGAATAGGATGAAATAACAATTGAATATAATGAATAATGTAATAAAATAAATTATGTAATAGAATGACTAACTATAATTATTAATCGTGTTTGGTTGATATAATAAAATGTAATGTAATCAATATAAAAAGATTAAAATATTTTATTTTTGAAAGAACTTTTTTAGTATAATGAATATTTAGAAATAGGTTACTATGTAATTTGATTCTATTATAAAATGTAATATAAAAAAAGGGGCCCTATCATTAAGGTTTATATCGAATAAAAAACAGATAATGTACCGGGGCAACCTATCATTTTATGAACTAAATTCTTAACGAAAAAAAAAAAAAAAAGGAAAAAAGAAACAATTTTTGAACATGTGTCTGTTAACAGCTAATACAATACACGCATTACAAAAATACTTATTCTTGGCAGCTTATTTCTTCACGGTGTGGTTAAGTGTAAACATTTTTTATATATATAATAATTTTCTTCACGTTAATATGTCATGAAATATTTTAAAATTAATCTATATATATAAGTGTGTAATCACAATAAAGCTATACACTTATATATGTGTCTTAGAAATGTTTCATACTTTTTTATTATAAACGTTTTTTGCAATTTTGTCACACTTTTAGGTGTGAACATTCAAAAAAAAATTTCACACTTTTAACTATAGAAATTTTGTAATATCTCCACACTTATATGTGTAATAAAAAGTTGTCACACTTATTATTAACACACATGAAAAAAATATGAAATCAATAATTTTATACATTCTTAACTGTGATCATCTGATCATTAAAATATGAAAAAATTCAACTAGTTTTTGTAGTGACGATATGTACATGTCAATTTCTTTGTATATATTTTAGACTAAAATATGCGTTGGTCAAAAACTTGGCGTGATGCGTCGCGATGGAATGACTCGCCTCTTTTCATCGCCATGGGTCCAAACCTTGGCCATTAAATCTTGGATTAGTCGCTTTGGTAAGTCAAGTCGATTTTGTTTTTTAATCGATGGTATTTAAGTCATCTGCGTTTATCTTTTATAACGTTTATATTTTATCCTGCGCATATTTCATCGCGTAAATCGTCTCCCGATATCATCCATTTCACAACATCAACGAGAAGATTCAGCATTGGGTTAAATTCTTAAACAGTTGGTTAGGTTTTTCTTCATCATTCTATATCTGGTAAACTTTTTACGAATGAATGATGACGTTTTTATTGATTGGTATACTTTAACTAATTAGCTTAGTCTTTTTTGTAGGGTTTTTTTTAGGAAGCATCAGGCACTGAGCCAAGCCTTATTCAAACACAGCTAAATATCTCTTAAGTTAATTAGTGATTGTTGAAAACATGTGCAGTTTCAAACTGTAATGGAACAAGTTATAGCAAATGTTGATATATATTTTTGTTTCTGTTTGTTGTTAGTAATACTAATCAATAACTTGACCAATACATCATACTTTTGGAATAAAAGCACAACTTATCACAAGATATTCAAACTTAAGGTTAAAAGCAACTAAGCAAGTAACATTATAGTAGAGCCAAAGTTGATTAAAAAAATCATGACAAAAGGTAGTCTTGTATTCTTTCAGAAAAGATACAAGATACTTCAATTCTCTAAGGATGTTCCATGTAAGAAATAAAAATCTTCCATTACAAATTGAGAAAACTACTGTAAAAACGATAAAATGACCGGCAGCAACACTCTTCATCCTTGTCTTCAATAAACCTGCACACACACAAAGAAAATTGAATGATTACAGTCTGCAAAAGTTCAGGCAAGGATCTACACCAACTGAAGAGCAAAAACTTTAAATGAAAAGACCCAATGACACTAATAATCAACATGGAAAAATATGAAACCCACAAACTTCAAGTATAAACTTTGCACTGCATTTCTGTTTATCAACCATTCACACACAAGTATTTACGTATGTATCCTGAAACCATCTACAACTCACATTTGTTTACTTGACAGAGGAACTAACACAAGAACACATAAATATAGGCAAAATGTATAACCTTTAAATCTTGATATGCAGGATAAACCTTATTACGAAAAACTTGTTTGTTTTATAGATATAACCATTATTAATATATCTTGTAGAACCTCTAATAATGTTAATGTCGACAAAGAATCAAGAACCAGTATCATGTTTTAAGTTTGAAACTTTTAGTTATGTTTAGTTTATGTGGGTCGAACTTATTTACTGTTTGGATCACAAACTTGATCCAAACTCAGCCCGTTTGTTATTAAGTAGGATAAACGGTTATCAACAAACAAACCGTTGTGTTTGTTTGTAACCGTTGTAAGTACTAGTCATGTCGTTTAGATTAGATAGTGTCGTATCAGTATGTATAAATATGCCTTCTTAATAGAAGCATATTAACACGTTATATATCAATACAAGTCTTTTATATTCATTGTATCTCTATCATTCTTATCTCAATACAAACCCTAGTTTTACATTCGAATAACCAGAACCAAACATGGTTAATTACAATCACATCTTGAAATCCTCAAACGTTGGCAAAGAACCTGGAAAACATTGGTATCAGAGCGTAGGCTCTCGATCATGGGATTTGCCAACAACAACACAAAGTCGTGGAGGTTTTCTTAATGGAAAATATCTGCTAAGGGAAACCCCTGCAAGAATTGGCCAGTGGAGTTCAAGAAGAAAAAGTGTCTTCCCCAAAGCAAAGGAGATGCTCGTTAAACAAGTATTGGAGAATCAAACGTTCAATGAATGCAAACTGAATCAGAAGAAGGAAAAGATGAAATCGAAGCGAGAAAAACGATCCAAGTGTTATATTTGTAAAGAGAAAGGACATGCCTTTTGGGCATGTGAAAGCAGGAAAAAGATTGCATCAGTAGAATCCAAACAAGATGATCTCACAACACAAATTCTCCAAAAGGAAATAAACTACCCAGAAACTGTTCATGTCATTAGTGATTTCGTGGTAGAAGGAACACAACACAGCCCTTGGAACGAGATTTGGTACGTGAGCAGTCATTACAAGTTTCATTTGTGCCCTAGACGAAACCTATTCAAAAGAATCAAATATTCATTTAAGATGATTGGAAAGGAGGAAACCGAGAAAAAGTTTATATTCTCGTATGGTTTGGGAAGTGTCGTGATCAATACAGACGAAGGAGAGATGGTGATACCCAACGTACAATACACCCCAGAAGTCTCCCTTAATATACTCAGTTACGACCTTCTGGAAGAACAGGGATATTTGATAAAGGTGGACAATACCAAGTGCACCATCAGGCACATGTACGAGGAAGAGGAGATGTTACACGAGAAGGATGAAAAGACACCAATCTGATTTAAAGGCGGGAACAAAACAAGGCCATAGATGACCACAACAAGTATCTTGACACATATTTTGAGTCAATCGATCAAAGGAAGAATGCTCCCGATCAAAGGCACGGAGGAACCGAATGGGACAAGGATGATGTACGGTTATATTGATAACGAATACTTAAGTTGGAATGGCACTCATGCGCCTTGAAGGTTAATTCTTTCAACCGATTTGTTTCATTCATTAACCTTCTTAAAAATGATGCAATCGTGTACAAGCATTGGGCGTGTTCACTCGAAATTTCATGATATGATAAAGTGGTTCTATATGGAGTACTTAAATTGTGAAAGCATGGAAGAAGTACCACCAACAATTGGGAACATAAAGATCGATTTACTTGCTTTGCATAAAGCGATCGAGAACCCAGGAGGTTATGTTGCGGTTTCTCTAAGCGAACAATGGAGCACAATTGCCATTTACAAGGCCTAACAACCGAGGAAGGAGATGCCATCAAAGGGTGTTTCAAACATTTCATAGACTTGATCATGGTGTACCATGAAACTGCCCAGACACTTGGACAATGGACAAGCCGAGAAAAAGAGGGGAAAGCAGTTGGACTGCAGAATGTAGGTACCCACAGGGCTTGGAAGATTGTGCACCGAGAATGGACAAGATGATCAAGAGAAGCGGCTTGGTGTTAGTGACAAAGGAAAAGCAATTGCGAAACATGCAGCGATGAAGAAGATGACTTTGAAGTCATTTTGTAGAAGAAAGGAAGCAAGGATGAA
Source organism: Chrysanthemum lavandulifolium (assembly GCA_022545495.1). Taxonomy (NCBI): domain Eukaryota; kingdom Viridiplantae; phylum Streptophyta; class Magnoliopsida; order Asterales; family Asteraceae; genus Chrysanthemum; species Chrysanthemum lavandulifolium. The sequence continues at coordinate 2,480,531 of CM040246.1, read as the reverse complement.
GAAGATCGACATTAAATCATTAGGGGGGAAATGTAGAACCTCTAATAATGTTAATGTCGACAAAGAATCAAGAACCAGTATCATGTTTTAAGTTTGAAACTTTTAGTTATGTTTAGTTTATGTGGGTCGAACTTATTTACTGTTTGGATCACAAACTTGATCCAAACTCAGCCCGTTTGTTATTAAGTAGGATAAACGGTTATCAACAAACAAACCGTTGTGTTTGTTTGTAACCGTTGTAAGTACTAGTCATGTCGTTTAGATTAGATAGTGTCGTATCAGTATGTATAAATATGCCTTCTTAATAGAAGCATATTAACACGTTATATATCAATACAAGTCTTTTATATTCATTGTATCTCTATCATTCTTATCTCAATACAAACCCTAGTTTTACATTCGAATAACCAGAACCAAACATGGTTAATTACAACTCACATTTGTTTACTTGACAGAGGAACTAACACAAGAACACATAAATATAGGCAAAATGTATAACCTTTAAATCTTGATATGCAGGATAAACCTTATTACGAAAAACTTGTTTGTTTTATAGATATAACCATTATTAATATATCTTACTAAGTACTTGTTTGAACAACGCAACATGCACAAGAAACTAACAATCACTAATTAACTTAAGAGATATTTAGCTGTGTTTGAAAATATAACATGCTACTATTATTATTACCCTTTCAAAATATATTTTTGAGGTGTAGGTGTAATGGACAAGAGGTGTAATCGAAAAGGTGTAATGGACAAGAGGTTGACGCCACAATTTCATGGAAAATGTATATAGCCATATAGCCAGTTCAAAACTCTCGTTGAACCGTTTGGTTGGATCAGTGGTCCATCTTTTCCTATATATAAATAAGTGCCTTGAAATACAATCATAATAGTCTCACATATGCCTTCTTTCTTCTTTGGACTAGTTTTCACAACTTGAGTTTGTTGAATCTTTAAATAAGAAACAAAAATATATAGGTTTTTGGTTCTTGTTTTGGTTCTGAAATGGATTTGAATAATGATATGTTGAGTAAGATTATCTCTCTAGAGAACCCTTCAGTGGCATTTTCCGGGGACGCGAAATTTCTGGTGCGACTTTGGGTTTCTAAAAAAGCTGATGAAATTTCCCAATCTGATTCGTCTCAATCTGCAACCACTAGCTGTATGTTTTCTTACTCATTTTATTTCTAGTTATGTAATTATGATTATGTGGTTCACCGTTTGTCTAAACCTTAGGTTACCCGCATAAGAAGAAGATTATTATAGCTGCACTAAAGCAGTTGACCTTCCGTGAACAACGTGTTCTTGTTCAATTTTGGTCACCTGCTCATGTTGTTAGGAAGCACCAAGTACTCACAACTATAGATCAACCATACGGTCTTGGTGCTATTACTGAAGAATTAAATTCCTTTCGGAAGGACTCTGAGCGCAATTCTTATGTTGTTGATAAGGATTATGAAGAGGAAGAGCTTAGTCCTCCTGCTCGAGTATTTAGGCGACAACTGCCGGAATGGACTTCCGATGTGGCTAATTACTCGCTAAAACAATTTCCCCAAAAAGAGAGCGCAATTCGCCGCAATCTACATGGATATCTGGCTTTACCAGTTTTGGATACACTTACAAGGTCATGTATTGGTGTGCTTGAACTGTTGACCTATTCAAAATATCACAGTTTTGCTTACGAGGTTCGACAATTTGAAAGGCTTTGAAGGTTATAATCCTTTCAATTTGCTAATGATCAAACATGTTGGGTATTGTATTATTCTAGTTCACAATATCTTTGGTAGCTACTAATTTCCAAAATTGTTTCGACTTGTAGACCCAGGATCTGACATGCCTGAATAGATCAGATGGTCCCTCAAATGTGAGATGTTTATTATATACTCTAAATTTTTACTCTTGATTTTTTGGATTTATTTTTTTATAAATCATGTTTTGCTTGAAATTCTTATGTGAGAGATGTCTTTTATATACAGGTGCCCTTTGAATCTGGAAATAATGAGTTGGATTTGGATGATATATTCAGTATCATGAAAGATGTGTGTGATACTCAAAATATACCTCTAGCTCAAACATGGGCTATGTCGCCACTCAATACTTTCTCTTCCCATGAACAAATTTTAAGGAAAAGATGTGACAGCTTCGATACTAAATGCCTTGGAAAAGTCTGCATGTCAACGGCTGCTTTACCATATTATGTTAAAGACTTGGGCTTGTGGCCTTTTCGGCAAGCATGTAGGAAACAGCACTTGGACAAGTCTCATAGCCCTGTTGGTCGAGCGTTGTTATCCGGTGGTTCATGTTTTTGTGGAGATGGACCAAACTCAGTGAAGAAGAATACCCTTTGGTCCACTTTGCACGCATGCATGGGTTAACCAGCTCCTTCGCAATCCAATTGCATAGTGTCGAAAGCAACGATGACTATGTGTTAGAGTTTTTTCTCCCGTCGCACATGAAAGATATCAAACATGTATTGAACTTGGTCCAACTGTTGAAGCAATATTTTGGGGTTGCTTCTCGATTTGAACTGGGTGACAAATCATTCATAGAAGTTGTTGGACCACCTATGGATCTTTGTGTGAACATAGAACCTGATATTATGGATACCTTTAGTGATGTACCAGATATTGCTAGTACCGACTTTGTCGATGTCCCAGACGAATGCTTATCCACCAGCGTAGGCAGAAAACGTAAAAGAGGCTCAAAGAATATGGTGTATGTGAAGGCAACTTACGGAGAGGATAGCAAAGGGTTCTGGTTCCCTATTTCATCGGGACTGTCGAAGCTGAAAAAAGAAGTAGCAAAAAGGTTCAAGTTGAAGAGTCAAATGATTCGTCTCAAATACTGGGATGAGGACGATGATTTGATAACTTTTTCCAGCAATGACGACTTGAAATTTGCTAAGATTGCTTCAGGCAGTAAGAATCGAATCAACTTAATCTGTGAGAGTGCGAGTTATCGTATTGATTGATCACACCTTTTGAAAAAAAAAGGTTAGGGGTTCATTCCACCTTACACGCACTTAGGTGGTGATTTTGTTACTCAATTGTAAAATCTCTATGTATTTTTCATCTGGTGTGTACTTGTCATTACTTTGTGGTAATTACAATACTACTGTGCAAAAGATTAAATGAACGCAAAAGGTATGTAATTGTCATTACTTTAATGGGAAGATCTAGTCGTACTTTATAACTTTAACTACTTGGAGGCAAGATTGTGTGGGTTATTTTTAAAGAAATAGATAAATGAGATGATAATAAAAGTAATAACATAAATTTGTTAAATTTAAAATATGTGTAGTCGCGATCGATTCTGACCATCAGCGTTGCTAATCTAAAATAGATCGATTCGAACATAAAATGATGTGTGATTTTAATGATCAATTGAGTTCTTAACAAACCTCAACATTAAAAATAATGAACCATAGTATAATATAACGTGATTACACCAATGATACATACATGATACAACATAAACCTTGTTCAAAGACCTTCAAGTACTTCTTTATAAACGACATTTGTTGTGGTTTTGGAGAGATTGCCATCCTGATCACAAACGATAACCTTCAAACCCCGCTTGCTTTTTACTCTTGATACGGCAATGTACAGTTGTCCATGTGTGAACACAGGATGGGGAAAGTACAAACCAACTTTAGAAAGCAATTGCCGCTTGGCTTTTGTTGATTGTCATGGCAAAGATCGATATCGGATATTGTTTCACGACAATTTTAAGAGGCAAACGCTTATCGACGGAGTAATCATCAACCTTGGAATAATCACCTTTTTTCGGTTGGTTCCGTTAATGATCTGCTTTGAATAGAGGTTCTTGTTAATTTAAGTACTTGAAGTCTTGTACCATTATATAAACTATTTGATTGGTCTATGTTTCTTAACAACATAATCGACACTCGACTTTTAAAGCAAGCTGTGGTTTGGAACACACGAGAACTTCAATCCATTTATAAATTCGAAGCAAGAAAATAGACGACCGCGTTCACTTTTATCCACGTTGTTACAACTTAAGTAGACCATTTCTTCTCCTGAAATTTGGCCAACAAATGTTCATTTATAGTCTTGACTAACTCATTTGTGGGTGCCAAAATCGCCTTTCTTGAAGTAGGCGGATCATGTATGTTATCCAACATGTTCCATTAATATATGAAGGAAACAATGAGATAATCGTGAATTATTCGATAATTAATTGAGTTTGTAGCAAGTAAAATAATAAACGTCCATGTGTTGTCGTCTTCAAATTTGACGGTCTTACGCTTATATTCAAAATCACGTAATCACTCCTACAACCCGTTTCATTACAGTTAAATATCTTACGCTTATATTCAAAATCACTTAATCACTCCTACAACTTGTTTCATTAGGGTTAAATATCTTACGCTTATATTTAAAGTCACTTAATCACTCCTACAACCCGTTTCATTTTAGGTGTTTACCATCTCCTACAACCCGTTTCATTACAGTTAAATATCTTACGCTTATATTCTAAATCATTTAATCACTCATATAACCCGTTTCATTACAGTTAAATATATCTTACGCTTATATTCAAAATCACCTAATCACTCATACAACCCGTTTCATTAGGGTTAAATATCTTACGCTTATATTCAAAATCATTTAATCACTCCTACAACCCGTTTCATTGCAGTTAAATATCTTACGCTTATATTCAAAATCACTTAATCACTTCTACAACCATTTCATTTTAGCTGTTTACCACTACTACAACCCGTTTCATTACAATTAAATATCTTACACTTATATTTTAAATCATTTAATCACTCCTACAACCCGTTTCATTACAGTTAAATATCTTACGCTTATATTCAAAATCACGTAATCACTCCTACAACCCGTTTCATTACAGTTAAATATCTTACGCTTACATTCAAAATCACTTAATAACTCCTACAACATGTTTCATTGCAGTTAAATATCTTTCGCTTATATTTTAATAAGTGTTGAAAGGAAGTGGTTATTCCAATAAGCAATCCAATACACACCCTATAAAAAGTTTCAATAAGAAATCTGAAATAGCACTCAAATGTAATTAATTTAAGGAGGAATTGCATATATATCCTTCCAAAGCCTCATAAATGCATATATATCCAACCAAAACTCATAATTGCATATATATCCTTCCAAAAGCAATCAAATACAACCCATATAAAACTGTTGTACATGTAAGTTCTCCATTTATAAACACGTGAGGAGCATGACCCGTTGACCGCACCAATAGTTTGTTATGCTCCTCGTTTCTCAAAAAGGATTCACAAGAACCAACTTCAACACTACAATAAGAACATCTATTAGAGAAAAAAATGCTACACACTATAACAAATCATGTCAACTTGGATACATTTAAAAACACATATCCCTTTGTATTTCCTTTTTTTTCCTCTGTTAATCCAAAAGAACAGATAGCAACTATTCTGATCATGAATTTTATTTAACTATTGTAGAAAAGAAATACCTTGCTCATTCAAATGACATACATTTTTAGATTTTGTAGCTTGTTGCATAAGTGTATTGGAAATAATTAAGATAAGACTAAATGCTAAGGACTAATGTTATCGTAGAAATGGATGAGCTTTTACTGATAAAAGAGTAAAGAAAGGCTATGACTTATTAATTAAGAACATAACAATAAAAAACACACACACACACACATACACACACACAAAAACCCTTATTAGGCACATAATCTCTATGCTCTTATGATTGTTGCTTCCATGTTTATTTACTTTTATTGCCTAAAATAAGAACTTCAGATAATATATGCATCATACATGGAGATAATATATGCATAAATGATGAGCAAACTGGTGTGTTGTTGCTTCCATGTTTATTTACTTTTATTGCCTAAAATAAGAACTTCAGATAATATGTGCATAATATACATGGAGATAATATATGCATAAATGATCAGCAAACTGGTGTGTTGTTAATGAGAAATTAAAGAAAATAGGAGAGTTATAAGAAACCTTTACTTTTGGCCTTCAGGAAGATTTTGTTCCAGAAATGATACCAAAAAAGGCAAATGCAAAATGTCCCATGATGTCCACTCCTTTATTAGCCTGTATATTTTCACGTTAATAGCACTTGGGGGATGCGCCTACACCCACAACAAAATCACAACCCACATGCCTTTAGTAAAATATTGCTAATTCATATAGTGGTCTTGGAGAAAAGATTAACTTTATTAACCTCTTTGAATTCTGATTCTGGTCTCACATCGAGAATCACAAAGTTATTTTCTTCTTAGAACTGAGCGCTTCCTTTACATCCATGCTTGAACCGCAACATTTAAACATTACCATAATTCATGATTGGAATATCTGCTCACCATACATTTATTTTTACAGTAAGGAATTTGGGAACTGATACATGCAAACAATTTGTGATTACATGTCCTAATATTAAAAAAAAAAAAAAGAAAAAATAAATCAAAGTAGTAATATCACCTTTTCATCACATGAGTTTTTTGCTGAACGGTCACATGAAAAGACTTTTATAATGTAAGTTTAAATCGTGATTTCAAATAGAATCGACCAATAGGCGGATATGTATGAATTCCCTAATTGGTCATTTACCATATCTTATGAACATATCGTTATAAGCTAATCCTAACACTCAAAAACCTTATTAGCTCAAGTTCATACGGTATAAGCTGCTTAATCAAAATAAACTTAACCCTTAAAACCAAGCTAATCCAAACACCAACTTAATTTCATATGTGCATATCTCAGAGGAAAATAGAAGCATTAGGACACTCTCACAAATCTAAAACAGATAAAAATGGGCTTATTTTTGTTCTCTAAAGTGAATAAACCCAAAAAAAGCTAATCCATACACCCCTTGTAAGTCATTTTACATAAGCTTATGAGCTTATACGTTATAAGCTAATCCAAACACTCACAAAAAATCTTATGAGCTGAAATTCATACATTATAGTTAAGCCATAAAACCAAGCTAATCGAAACACCAACTTAATCTCATGAGTACCTATCTTAGAAAAATAGGTGCATCTCTCACAAATCTCAAACAGATAAAAATGGGCTTATTTTGTTCTCTAAAGTGGTCAAAGACACACAAAAAAGCTAATCTAAACACCCCTTATTGGTCATTTTATCGTAGCTAAGTGAAACACTAAAAAAACCTTATGAGCTCAAAATCATAGGCTATAATTAAGCTACTTAATGAAAATAGACTTAAGCCATAAAACCAAGCTAATCTAAACACCAAAATCTCATGTGTACGTATCTCAAAAATAGGTGCATTAAAATACTCTTAAAAAAAAGTCTTATTATGCTCTCTAAACTTAATAAAGCCCAAAAAAACTAATCCAAACACCCCCTAATTTGCTTCTAACATATTTAGGTATACATCAGTTATACAAAACATAGCTAACAACAACTATTCCAGCTGACATTAATTTGCTTCTAAAATGTTCCTAACAGGTACTTGCGTTGCAGTAACTCACCCTTGTTGGATCAATGATTTCGGCTGACATTAAATCCTCATATTTATTAGTTCCAGCAAATCCAAATCTGGGGTTGTCATTCGCCAAAATCCTATGACAACGAAAAAAGAGATAGAAAGAATAATCAATCACATGATCCAAGTGTGACGCGATTACATATTTTAGAAAAGCGAACTATAAATCATAAAGCAATATAGCATTCCACTTTTGAAAGCGCCAATGACATATGCATTCTTTTCAATCAAATTAAGAGGATAACTCAAAGCCCTCTTAACAATATCGGCTCCAACCTGCAAATTTTATCAAGCATCTTGCCCATGTTGAGTGATAAAATTCTATCAAGCGTCTGGCGATAAGGTTTTAAAAGGTACCATTTGAGGGTCATTTTAACCCTTATTTGATCACTTTTGTATCCGTTATTGCTTAATATCGTTCATTTTCACTTTTAGGTCTCTTGAAGGCAAAATCTTTGGAATGGCACTTATTTGGACGAAAAGCGCGAATATCTGAAGGAAATGGCCAAAGTCGAATCGAGACACTCAAAGCTGAAAGCAGGCGGCATCATCATAGCTGCTGGCCCGTCGGAGGAATTTAATGACGGCTCGGAAGAGAAAATAGCTTGTTACGAAGGGCGGTCGGGCTTTAAAGGAGTAGACCGTCGCAACTCGGCGGCCTAGATGCGACCAGACGGCGTCGAGCGCGAAGAGCGGCGTCACGGACATAAGGTGGCGCCGTCGCAAGGTTAACGTGGCGAGGCGAAACCCTAATGGCGGCGACACGACGGCGATCACAAAACATAAGGTGACGCCGTCGCATATGTAATATTATATATAGAATCCAATTTTTCGGTTTGAAGAGTCTTTTTGGAGTAAAACCTAAAACCGAACCAAGGGTGTCTTGTCACGGTATTTTAGGGTTTCAAACCCTATCTTACATCATGATAAGTATTTACTTCATCAATTCAATTATGTCTTTGATTATTTGTGTATGCGCTTGCATGTTCTCCATGTCCGGCTAATTTATTTGTGTGTTTGCTTAGGAGTATGAAACTTAATTATTAAATATTGATTGGTTGTTTCTTATCTTAGTTGATTAATGATCTATTAATGCGATAGGTCATTCGTTGTGTATAATGCTTGATTCATCTTTGTGAACCTTAGAATATAATTACACGAGTGGTTGTAAGCTAAACCATCCAAAAGTGCCTTAGGTAAGAGTTTATTATCACTAGTGGGTTTGTAGGCGAGACCGCTTTGGTAAGTTCAAAGAGTTTGGGAGAAACGCATACCCTACAACTTTAGACACAACACAACTAAGAATAAGGAGTGACAACTTAACCATCAATAGGAGATAATTAAGGAGTAGTAAAACCTAAGTAAACACATCTTTAAACTATCATACGACACACATTAATTAGACATAGACTACCGCCACCTTAGTTTAGATAATTAGATAATAGTAGAGTAATCGGTAGAAATACCAACCCCAAATCCAATACCGAGATTCGTATTTTCAATTTCCAAAAACATAAAAGATAAAAATAATCTTCTCAACCTTAACCTTAGCGTAGTAACTTCTCACTAGCATTCCTATTCCCTGAAACGATATCAATACCGTGGCTTACCACAATACTACACTACAACGATTGGGTTTACGCCTAGGGTGTTGAAAAACTTGCTCGACGAAAGGAAGTTCATTTGACCCCAAACGCCGAGTAAGCGTATCAATTTTTGCGCGCATTGCTTGGGAATAGAATAGCTAGTTAGTAGTCCACTTTCGTTTAGGTTCTTTGCTTGATTCCTATCAGTAAAATTTTTCTCATTTTAGCTTCCTCTTGATCTATCCCCTTCTTCGTGACCTTTGTTCGTAACGATCACTTTTCATCATGGAAGGTGATAACCAACCACCACTCATCAACCCGCGCAGTGACCGCGAGCCCGTACTCTTGGTGAATACTCAAGACCAAGCCACCTGGGCTATAGGAACACCATTGAGCTTCCGGCGCCCAAACTACGGCCTGTGATCAAAACCATCCGGTTGGTGCAAAGCGGATGTGCATTCCATGGACTTCGTTCGAAGATCCAAATCGACATCTGAGGATTTCCTCAAAATTGTCAATTCCATCGACCTTGATGCTATTAATCGGAGACCACGCGCTGCGTCTCTTCCAATTCTCTACGGGACCAAGCTAGTAATTGGCTTGAGCGACTTCCGCCGGCTCCATCTCGAGTTGGGATAATCTTACCTCTCGTTGCCTTGCTCGATTTTTCCCAGGGAGAACCACTAAGCTTAGGAATGACATCTTGATGTTCCAACAACGTCAAGGTGAATCTCTCTGAAGCATGGACCGATTCAAGGACTTACTTCATAAAGTCCTCATCACGGCATTGATCTTTGGCTCCAGTCCAAATCTTTTATGATCATGTCAACTTCCCCTGGCGATCCATTGACCAGGCGGCGGTGGAAAACTTAGTGATCTCACAGCGGAAGAATCATGGGGTATAGTAGAGGACCTTACCTGCGACAACGAAAGTTGGGATGATCCCGTGAGCTACCTAAAAGCCGTCAAGGCAATCTCCTTGCCTAACATCGACTCACAACCTTCCGACCGTAGGATGATCGAACTTGAAGATCAAGTTAAATTCCTCATGAGTTCCTACGAAAATCCTAAGTCTTCACACCATGTGAACAAAGTTTCTTCCTCGTGCGAGCCGTTTTGTGATCCTCATGACGCGGCGCTGGCACCGATCCTCGGAACACGCTTCCGTTGAATCGCGTCCTCGCGTATTAATGGAGCGGGAGGAAAATTCTAACACGGGACCTAGGAATTTCAATGAAACCCGTGAGGCATGGAAAAGCAAGCCCGACTTCTCTGGGAAAAACCAAAGAATTCACCTCTAATGATTTCTCATGGCCCCACTAACGGTCTAACCAACAAAACATCGAAGGATGTTGCAAAACCTAGTTGCATCCCAAAACCTAAATGGCTAAGCTCTCGGACCGCTTTAACCATCAACAAGCCGAGATGGATAGGAAGATAGACAACCTTTTGAAAGCCATAGCCAATAGTGATAGGAAGGTTAGTGCTATCTCAACTCCGAACCTTGGTATAGAGATTAAGGATCGAGCAAGCTAACTAAGCACGTTCGATTACGTCAATACCATCGCGTTAGTGAGCACGATATAACGGATGGCGAAGAGGACCATACGCTTGAATTATGAAACACAGGAAGTAGATGAAGTAGACATTGACTATTTCAACAAATTTCCTACGGAAGAAGAACTATCTAGCCACCCTCGGTTAGTGTGTGACCTCAAGTCATGTATGTTAGGAAAAGCCCTAGAATCAAGTTTGGGAACCCTTGGAATCTTAACATACCATGTTGCATAGGACACCTTTTTGTGGCAAAGGCCTACATTGATCGCAAATCCCAATCAACATAATGACTTTTCACTACAATTGGATAATGAAGAAGCCTATCCCACTAGGCAAGACCCCGATAATCCTAGGGATAAGTGCAACTTTCTTGGTAGAGTTAAGGGATTGCCGAGTCTATGTTGGTAGTTTCACGTTCCTACGGACTTCATAATTGTGGATGATATTAGCACGACCATAGACTACAGCTTGTCCCACGTTATTCTAGGAAAACCTTTCATAAAGCACCGGGATGACCTATGACCCTCGTTAGGAGTAGTGCGATTCAAGGATGAGACCAAGCGACATAGCTTACCAATGCCGTTTAAGATTAAGAAGTTTTCTTCACTCTACAATGATGAAAAGGAACTTAAGTCGGTCTATATAGGAAGGATAAGGATAGGGAAAGGGGTAGATTATGTTATGACTAAGATTTTCGGGTTCTATAAGGATTGTTTGAACTTAGGACGAAATTTAGGACCAGAGTGGGGAGAGGGCGAACCATAGAGAGGTGCATCATCTGGCGCTTCTACAACATGGAATCCTGGTAGAGACCGTCAGAGAGGCGGTAATGAGAAAGCGTGGGATGCGACTACGAGTCTAGCTACAAGACTCTTAAATAAAGAAAAGCGCTTCGTGGGAGGCAACCCGTGCTTAATTGTTTGCTTGTTAGTGTCATATATCTTTTATTAATTGTTTATCCTCGTGTTTAAATTTGTAAAATGCTTTATTTTGTTTTTAACCTCGTCTTAATTGCATATAAAGGTATTTTACATAAGGGATAAGTGTAGGGAGGATTACACGCGTTTTCAAAAGCGTAAACATGAGAATAAAATTAACTAAAAGATATATATGTGTTTGTTCGAGTCAAATGCTTGTATCAGTCATAATGGATGTTTTGCGAAATTTTCCAGTTCTAAAGATGTAAATTTTCCGAATTTTTTGAAAATCGCGAACAATTTTGTCGAGGATAACTTTGACGGCGTCGGGATTGCAACTGACGGCGTCGGGAAGGAGTAAAACATCGGATCACTTTTTCTCGTTTTACGAGCTACTTATAAATTTTTGGAATTTCTGGTCTTAATTTTCTTAGAAATTCGTAAACATCCATTCATGAGCATTATATCCTAGTTTAAATCGAGTCTTATATATTTTATTACCGCCGATTATCTGCGAAGGTTTCGTTCGTTTTGTTCAATTCTTGCGAGTTTAGTTTGTCAAGAAGAAGTTACACAAGATTGGAAGGAGCTTTTCACGATAATTCTTCTTGGAAGGTTTTAACCACCATTTTACGGATCTACCGAGCTAATCGGGGAGTATTAGTTTCTTCGTTTTGATTACCTTCTTTGATCATAACTTTGATACTTTCGGGGAACATTGGGGACAATGTTCAGTTTAAGTGTAGGGAGGGAAAATAAAACGGGAACTTTGAAACTATGCTTATCCTTGATTATTTGCTTTGTCCAATTTCATTTGTGTAATAAACCATGAGAAAATGTCGGTTAGGGTAATTTTGGCACCAAATTTAAAATTTTTCATGACATATAGGAGTGGGCCATTAGTCTTAACAAAAGCGTCTCATTGATAGGAAATTGCATGACTAGCACAAAAAACCCTTTACCACCCAAATTCCACCCAAAATGTGAGGATCGCCCTTAGATTAGTAGGAATTTAAAGCATTCATCTTTAATGCTTAGAGTGTGAACCGGTAGTATATTAGATTCTAGAACTTGTTTTGTGATGCATTCCGAGATCGCAAGTGAGACTACACTTGTGTAGTTAGGAATAACTAAATGATAAGAGGCATTAGGATAACCCTTGTTTGATACCCATGATATAATTACTTCTTTCACATCGGTTGAGTAATTCCCCACACCACTGCGTTGTACTCATCTTTAGTACACGATACACTAGTTAACCCTCGAGCCTATCCTTTTCGCGGTTCTCGTGATGTTTGGTTTTCGGAATATCAATGAAAGCATTATTTACACCCACCCCAAATATACACCCAAATCGCCTTAGCCTACCCTTATGCACTCACTTTTAGTGCAAATGTTTTATCACCCTAAACCCTTAGTTCAATTATCTGGTTGCTTGCATGAGTTGCTAAGTCGAGTCATATCCTTTGTATACAGTTTTGGGACGATTGGGAATCATGGGAAAAGTTAAAGTTTATGAAATAACGGGAAGGAAACGTTAAATTCAAATTTCCTTTGTTTGCGTAATAATGTGCCCCAAGGTTTTGATCTTTTCAATTCGGGTCAAATTAGTGTTAGAGTAATAAAAACTCAAGTGTAGGGATGTGCCTATAAATCCCTATCATTTTGATGTTACCGTAGGAGATGGTAGAGTTAAAGTGTATGAAAAAAAAAAAAAAAAAAAAAAAAAAAAAAAACATGCGGCTACCATCCTACATCTATCCTTTAAATTTATGTTTGTTTATTTCGTTACCAAGAGTTTTAGAGTGTCGAGTCTTGGCTTAGCAACGCCATTCTTATATGCATTTAACATAGAGATTTTGACTTGCTACCACTAAATAGCCTATCCACCAAACCGCTTGTTTCCGTCTGTAAGCCTAACATTACAACCCTTTAAAGACCTCTTTGATAGTCTTTCCTAGGTGCTTACGCCAAAGCGATGGAGGTTTGATCTATTCTCAAGCCTATGGTAATCTATGTACTAGGACCGGTTAATGAGTGTTTATCTTCCATTTCCTATTTGTTATATTTCATATATACACCGAGAGATGTGAGTATCCAAACACCCCATGTGAGGTGCTAGTATGTAATTCCGTGCTTGTTATGACTTTTGGGGCTTATATGTGTTGTGGACCGTTTTAAATCAATGTTTCATGACCCCAACTTATAAATTAATTGGCTAAAGCACATTTGCTTGAGGACAAGCAAATAACAAGTGTAGGGATATTTGATAAGGTTTAAAAGGTACCATTTTGAGGGTCGTTTAACCCTTATTTGATCACTTTTGTATCCGTTATTGCTTAATATCGTTCCTTTTCACTTTTATGTCTCTTGAAGGCAAAATCTTTGGAATGGCACTTATTTGGACGAAAAGCGAATATCTGAAGGAAATGGCCAAAGTCGAATCGAGACACTCAAAGGCTGCTGAAAGCGGCGGCGGCGTCAATGTAGCTGCGGCGCCGTCGGAGGAATTAATGACGGCTCGGAGAAAATAGCTTATTACGAAGGCGGTCGGGCTTTAAAGGAGTAAACCGTCGCGACTCGGGCGGCTAGATGCGACCAGGGCGACATCGAAGGCGAAGAGGGCGGCGTCACGGACATAAGGTTACGTCGTCGCAAGGTTAACGTGGCGAGCGAAACCCTAATAATGGCGACACGGCGGCGTCACTAAACATAAGGTGACGCCGTCGCATATGTAATATTATATATAGAATCAATTTTTCGGTTTGAAGAGTCTTTTTGGAGTAAAACCTAAAACCGAACCAAGGGTGTCTTGTACAGTATTTTAGGGTTTCAAACCCTATCTTACATCAAGATAAGTATTTACTTCATCAATTCAATTATGTCTTTGATTATTTGTGTGTATGCTTGCATGTTCTCCATGTCAAGCTAATTTATTTGTGTGTTTGCTTAGGGAGTATGAAACTTAATTATTAAATATTGATTGGTTGTTTCTTATCTTAGTTGATTAATGATCTAGTAATGCGATGGGTCATTCGTTGTGTATAATGCTTGATTCATCTTTGTGAACCTTAGAATATAATTACGAGTAGTTGTAAGCTAAACCATCCAAAGAGTGCCTTAGAGTAAGTTTATTATCCCTAGTGGGTTTTGTAGGCGAGACCCTTTGGTAAGTTCAAAGAGTTAGGGAGAAAGCGCATACCTACAACTTTAGACACACAACGCAACTAAGAATAAGGAGTGACAACTCGACCATCAATAGGAGATAATTAAGGAGTAGTAAACCTAAGTAAACACATCTTTAAAGTATCATCTGAGCACACATTAATTAGACATAGACTACCACCACCTTAGTTTAGATAATTAGATAATAGTAGAGTAATCGGTGAAATACCAACCTCAAATCCAATACCCGAGATTCGTATTTTCAATTTCAAAAAAAACATAAAAAGATAAAAATAATCTTCCTCAACCTTAACTTTAGCGTAGTAACTTCACTAGCATTCCTATTCCCTGAGAGCGATATCAATACCGTGGCTTACCCCACTAATACTACACTACAACGATTAGGTTCAATTTCGAGTTAAGTATCTGCCATTACGAAAAAAAGAATTAAAAAAAAACAACTGTTATATAAAAAAAACGTGTTAAAGCTTAATTGTCTTAAGATTATTTATCTAACATTCAAACATGAGTAAAAACAACTTACTTTCATGCTGAATTGTCTACAAATTGGAGAATGGAATCAATAATCA
Source organism: Chrysanthemum lavandulifolium (assembly GCA_022545495.1). Classification (NCBI taxonomy): domain Eukaryota; kingdom Viridiplantae; phylum Streptophyta; class Magnoliopsida; order Asterales; family Asteraceae; genus Chrysanthemum; species Chrysanthemum lavandulifolium. Next base: position 2,465,199 of record CM040246.1, on the reverse strand, counting down.
AAAGAAACTACAAGTGCAAAAGATTCAATCATGGGCACAAACATGAGCTTTTACACCAACACGCCACCACACACCGCAAAAGATTCAAGCGTTAATGGCTCCCTTGTCGATTAAGCGGTTGCAAAGAAAATATTAAATTGGCCATTTTATTGATCACTTACTAATATGCACTATACATAAATCTTTAAAGCGCATCGATTGATTAAAATATATGTAAAAAAAAAAAAAAAGCGTATAATATAAGCTGGTATCATTAGGCAATAAACTTAATACCTTAATAAAAATCCTGTCTATACCAAGTAAATTATATGCTTGGCACACAATGAACAATCTAAGAACAAATAGTTTCATTTAAGGATCATCGGGATGCATAATGGTAACCTTGTATGGATTGCGTAGAGCGCCTCGTCGAACTCTCAACGTCTTTAGGTCATGTTGCACTCGATAGAGTTTATGCATCTAGTCCGATCGTAGAAGCGAAACAAAAGTCAAGTATCATCGAAATGCCATCACCTTAGACTTGATTTGAGATATGTGGTATTGAATTTTCTTTTCATTTAAGCATTTCATCAAACATGTAGTATGCATAGATAAACTACTCAACATATATCACACTTTCAATTAAACAATAATTCCTCAATTGCTCACCAAAATTTTATCTTGATTTGGAACAATGGAATCACAAAAAATAAATAATAATAATAATCAAACACATCGTCTATTATTACGAGCATAATCGACCTTAATATCATATCAAAAAAAAAAAAAAAAAAAAAAAAAACTATATGCTTAATTGAAGATCGTTTGAATTGAGGATCTAATCCATTACCTTTGAACAAAAAGCGACTTGAGCTATTCATTACCTGCATCAACCATTATTAAATAAATAAAATATTACAGTAATTAATTATCCACTCGGTAATGCACAACGAACAGGAGAAGCAATAAATCAAAACAATTGAAAAATTGAAACTGAAGAATTGACATCGAGATTAAAAAAAAACACATAAATTATGCATTACCACTTATATGGACTCGAGATGAAATCATTATCGTGATGTTAATCTTGAATGATGTTGGTATTTTAATTTTTTTTGTGTGTGTGTTTTAATTTGGAATTGTGACTGTGAATTGATATTGAATGTAATTTTGAATTAGTATTGAAACTGATTTTGATGAATCGTGTAGAGGAAGTTATGCTATGTGAATTGAATGTCTTGCATAAAACGTCTTGCATAAAGTAATTGTACTTAGAAGCTAAATAAGGTAGGGCATTAAACCAATTTTTAATGCAGGGTGCTTAGTAGGCTTGTACAAAATCTTATTTTATTATAGATAAAGATAATAGATTAACACTTTCGAGTTACCCATTACAAAAAAAAAAAGAATTAAAAAAAATTGTTATATAAAAAAAACGTGTTAAAGCTTAATTGTCTTAAGATTATTTATCTAACATTCAAACATGAGTAAAGCAACTTACTTTCATGCTGAATTGTCTTCAAATTGGAGAATGGAATCAATAATCAAAAGAAACTTCAAGTGCAACAGATTCAATCATGGGCACAAACATGAGCTTTTACACCAACACGCCACCACACACGCAAAAGATTCAAGCGTTAATGACTCCTTATCAGTTAAGCGGTTGCAAAGAAAATATTAAATTGGCCATTTTATTGATCACTTACTAATATGCACTATACATAAATCTTTAAAGCGCATCAGATTGATTAAAATATATGTGAAACTAAAAAAAAAAAAAAAAAAAAAAAAAAAAAAATCTAATATAAGCGGTATCATTAGGCAATAAACTTAATACCTTAATAAAATCACATCTATACCGAGTAAATTATATGCTTGGCACACAATGAACAATCTAAGAACAAATAGTTTCATTTATGGATCATAAGGATGCATAATGGTAACCTTGTATGGATTAAGTGAAGCGCCTCGTCAAACTCTCAACGTCTTTAGGTCATGTTGCACTCCAATAGAGAGTTTGTCTATCTAGTCTCATCTGTAGAGCGAAACAAAAGTCAAGTATCATCGAAATGCCATCACCTTAGACTTGATTTGAGATATGTGGTATTCGAATTTTCTTTTCATTTAAGCATTTCATCAAACATGTAGTATGCATAGATAAACTACTCAACATATATCACACTTTCAACTAAACAATAATTCCTCAATTGCTCACCAAAATTTTATGTTGATTTGGAACAATGGAATCACAAAAAAATAAATAATAATAATAATCAAACACATACGTCTATTATTATGAGCATAATCGACCTTAATATCAAAAAAAAAAAAAAAAAAAAAAAAAAAAAAAAACTATATGCTTAATTGAAGATCGTTTGAATTGAAGATCTAATCCATTACCTTTGAACAAAAAATGACTTGAGCTATTCATCACCTGTATCAACCATTATTAAATAAATAAAATATTACAGTAATTAATTATCCACTCGGTAATGAACAACAAACAGGAGAAGCAATAAATCAAAACAATTAAAAAATTGAAACTAAAAGAAATGACACCGAGATTAAAAAAAACACATAAATTATGCATTACCACTGATATGGACTCGAGATAAAATCATTATCGTGATGTTAATCTTGAATGATGTTGGTATTTTAATTTTTTTTGTGTGTGTGTTTTAATTTGGAATTGTGACTGTGAATTGATATTGAATGTGATTTTGAATTAGTATTGAAACTGATTTTGATGAATCGTGTAGAGGAAGTTATGCTATGTGAATTGAATGTCTTGCATAAAGTAATTGTACTTAGAAGCTAAATAAGATAGGGCATTAAACGAATTTTAAATGCAAGGTGCTTAGTAGTCTTATACAAAAGCTTATTTTATTATAGATAATAGATAATAGATATCATTAATTCATTATCAATGAATCAATATATGGAATACATTTGCTCCTGCATCAGTCACGTTCACTATTAATATCATTATCAATAATAATTAAAAAGTGTATCTAGTTGTTGATCAAAGTCATCAAATCAACATGAAATTAACTAACATAATCAAATCAACATTCAACAAGAATAATATTATATACATATGTATTTGATTGAAGTTTCTTTATACTCCAAAATAAATACTAGTAATTTATATCTAGAGAGTTCGAGTTGATTGAATCATCCTCGTAGAGCCTGCATCATTGAGACTTGTCAAGCTATCGAATTAAGCATATATGAGTTTGGCTCGACTCCTGGATTCTAGTGGACTATACAACGATATCTATGATAGTACGTAAACAAAAGCTGTGTGCAGTGTGCCACAAATTAAGCCTCTACTGCTCTACATATGAAATCCTATACAATCATTTGTGTTTGGTATTTAAGCGTTCAAAATTTATCCGGTTTTTTTAGTGTTGCGCGGCTAAGATTTATGGTTTATAACCTGTTTCTCACCTTCTTTTCGATATTCAGTTTTCTCAAGTTCGGTTTAATCGATTTATAATTTAGATAGATTAAAAATAATTATGATATGGGGAAGTTAGTTGTTGAGTTGAGACTTGAGACTAGAGATGAAGTACTCTAGTTGAAAAAGAGAACTTTGAACCCACTTGTGTCTAGACACGGACAGATTGTGTTTTAATTTATTGTCTTTTTCTTCCTTTAGACGATGATTCTCACAAACATGATATGAAATAATGTCAGGTCATTGTTTTTATTATACCTACTTCTTTTTTCGCTGTCACTCAGATGTTATAACTTAATTAATTCTTCCTCGATTATGCTTATTCAGTTCCATATATAGGTTTTATACTTATATGTTTTCCACTGAATTGATGAACTGACATTAGTGATTATTGTCATATTTTTTTTTTTGAACAAATTATTGTCATTTAAGAGGATGTGTTTGGTAAGTTATGTTACAAAGCATGCACGCAAGGTGAACACAAGCATTGACCTGTTCTTTTCAGTAATTTATATTGATACTGCATGTATTTGTTACGATTTACGAACTATGCGTAGACATTACTTCTATTAATTATTAGTCTATAATTATTCCATTTTTAGATTTTATAACGTACTGTTCTATGTTTGTTGCCCGCGAATCGTAAGAGTAGTCCAATTACAGATTTTATAACGTACTGTTCTATTTTTAGATTTTCAACTAATTTAAGTCAAAAAGTAAGGGAACAAATTTTCGATCTTCTGTTGACACGTCTCCCTCGGCATCTATCTATCATGTCGACAGTCACATGGTCCACTTGATCCCTTTCACACACATTTATCACATCTTTTTTGTTTATCCTTTATGTCTTGCAATGACGCAATTACTTTTTGTTCAATGAATGGTGCTTCAAAGAAGAAAAAAACATATATATGTCATAGGCGTGCCAAGTGAATGTGCGTTAAATAGAAATTACGAAACATAAAATATAAAATTTGACTACAAATACAGAATAAAAACTCATAAAAAACAAATATACGAAACAGAAATTGATAAAAATTGTCCTATACCGTTAATAGATGAAGTAAAAGTTGGCCAAAAGATGTAAAAAGTGACTAATAATGTATGCATAACAACACCCTTGAGTTATATTGAAACTAAAGTGGAGAAGTTCGATTTAATTCAAAGATCAAAGTCGAAAAAGGTGCTTAAAGTTATCGCCTTTTGGCAACATTGATTGTAGTTCTAGAGAGTTGGTGAGATGAGATATCGTATTTTGGTACTTTTTATTGTTTTGTTAAGTTTGACTTAAATTGTTGGTGAAGACTCATCTGACGTTAAGTGAGCTACAAAGGATGAGTACTTATCGTAGAGTCGTAGGTTTGAATCTGAGGGTTAAGTGTTGATGTGCTATTTCATCCTAACTTTTAATATTTATAAAACTTAAATAACTTAGGATATTCTTTCATTTACACAAATTAACAAAGTTTTTTTTATCGACGACAAAATAGCAACATTCCTTTCATAAATTTTGTAACTTTGATGCACATATCATAGAAGGCTAATGTAGTCCTAATTTGTCCTCATTTTAATTTTAAACGTATTAAATCATTTTCAATCTTGTTCAAAAGAAGAAGAAAAAAAGCCATATTCAAAAGATGGAAAATTTTCAACTAATTTAAGTCAAAAAGTAAGGGAACAAATTTTCGATCTTCTGTTGACGCGTCTCCCTGGGCATCTATCTCTCATGTTTGACAGTCACATGGTCCACTTGATCCCTTTCACACACATTCATCACATCTTTTTTGTTTATCCTTTATGTCTTGCGCAAGACGCAATTACTTTTTGTTCAATCAATGGTGCTTTAAATAAGAAAAAACATATATATATGTGTAGAAGTATGCACTAGTTTTATCTTCTTTTAACAAGTTGTAAATATTAGAGGGTTAGATTTGTAACTTTTTGTAATTCAGTTAGTAGCAGTTACTAGGCGGGATTCCCTTTAAGTATCTTGTAATCTTTCATTTCTCAATAATGAAAAATAGAGTTTTCTCTCATATCTGCTAAATTCTATATGGTATCTGAGCTTCTAAACCCCCTAGCTTTGATCATCAATGGTAGAATACAGTTAGTTATCATATTGATCTAGCTTTAATTGTCCTGTTTCTTAATCACAGTTCATTGATTCATCACCATTTTTGATTCGTTAAAGTTAGGGTGTAATTCTGTTACAAAAACCGTTACACAGTATTTCTTGATCTTTAACAATGGTGGAAACTGTTGTTGCTGTTGACCCAAATACACAAAACACATTCAATTCAATCAATGATCCTTTACACCTTGCTAGTTCAGATCATCCTGCTATGGTGTTAACCACCACACCATTCAATGGAGGAAATTTTCTTAGATGGAGTCGCAATGTTAAAATGGCATTAGGTGCAAAATTGAAACTAGGATTCATTGATGGTTCTTGTCCAAAACCACCTGTTACTGATGTGAATGTGCAAAGATGGATCCGTTGTGATTACATGGTTACTTGCTGGATCTTGAATTCTATGGTTACTGAGTTATCAGAGGCTTTTCTTTATGCTCAATCTGCTTGTAAGTTGTGGAAAAAAATTGCTGAAAGATATGGTCAAAGTAATGGTCCATTGATCTATCAGTTAGAAAGAGAATTGAGTAAGATCGATCAAGGTAATATGAGTATTGCTGCATTCTTCAATAAGTTGAAAAGATGTTGGGATGAGTTGCAAAATTTAAATGGTTTGCCTGTTTGTGATTGTGGTAAGATGGTTGAGTGTACTTGTGCGGTTCTTGATAAGTTTGTTGAAAGGGTAATCATTTGAAATTGATCGATTTTTGATGGCCGAATGATGATTATGAAAATGTTAGAAGTCAAATTTTGGCTATGGATCCACTTCCCGATGTGAACAAGGCTTATTACATTGTTCAACAAATTGAGAAACAAAAGCAAGTTACTAGTCATGTTTTTGATCCTACTGCATTCTTTGCAAACACTAGTAACAACAGGCAGAATGGTAATGTGAGAAGGGATTCAAGACCAGTTAGAACAGATTCTAGAGGTGATCAAAGGAAAGTGTGTACTCATTGTGGTCAAGAGGGGCATGTGTTTGATCAGTGCTTTGAAAGAATTGGGTATCCTGATTGGTACAAAGGAAAGAAAGTCAAGAAAGGTGCTAAAATTGCTGCTCATGTTAGTGCAGGATTGGAGGAGATGGCTGTTGGAGATACACCATTTGATATGGGGCATGAGAATGAGATAGAGCTTGGTCAAGGTAATGTGGATCACAAGCTTGTTGCAACTGTGTGTAGTGAGATGATGAGGATGTTCAAAGGAAAAACTCCTATGGAAGACACTATGAGGAATTATGCTAGTACTCCTGCTCATGCATGTATAATGTCCTGTTGCACAGTTTCTTTTGCCTTATATTGTCATCCACAAATGAATATTACTCTGGATTGGATCACTGACACTGGAGCTTCTGACCACATGACTCCTAATTTTATCCTTTTCATAACAGTCAAGTATCTAACCACACCTATTATGGTTCATTTACACGATGGTAGATCACTTAAGGTGACTATTGTAGGGAAGTGGCCTTAACACCTTCATTAACCCTCACCGATGTCTTCTATGTACACGAATTTCGATTAAACTTACTATCGGTTGGTAAGTTAATTCAAACAAAAACTTGATCTTCGAATTCTTTCCAACTGCATTCATGTTTGGGACCTTACAACTAAGGAAATTGTTGCAGTTGCAAAAGGATCAAGGTGTTTATACATCTGCAAGCCAGTTTCTGATCCAACTTCTTTCTCTGCTACTCTCACTGAGTTTTATGAGTCATATAAACACTTAGTTCCTTTAATTACTTTGAATAAAGTTGCTTATAGCAATGTTGCTAGTGCTAAACCCTCTGTAGATATTCACACTTTTCATGCTAGACTAGGACACACTTCTGTATCCAAGCTAGTACATATTCCTGATTGTAAACCTTTTGATTCCTCTAAATTTCACTGTGAAAGTTGTATGTTGTCTAAGCATCATAGACTTCCTTTCTCAACTAGTCATTCTATTTAAACTGTTCCTTTTGCCTTGATACATGTGGATTTATGGGGTCCATATAAGCATCCAGCTCTGAATGGGGCTACTTATTTCTTTACCATTGTGGATGATAAGAGTAGGGCTACATGGACTTATTTGGTTCATAATAAGGATCAGATATCAGACCTGTTGGCTACTTTTTTGACTTATGTTGTTACTCATTTTAAAGAAACTCCCAAGTTTATCAGATCAGACAATGGCACTGAGATAATTAACAAAAGTTGTTCAAATCTTTTCAACTCAAAAGGCATTATTCATCAAAGGTCTATAGCTTATACACCTCAACAAAATGGTGTAGTGGAAAGGAAACACAGGCATTTGCTTGAAACTGCTAGAGCTATTAGATCTCATGCCAATTTGCCAATAAGATTTTGGGGTGAATGTATTTTGGCTGCAACTTATCTTATTAACAAGATGCCTATGAAGAACTTGGGGTGGAAATCACCATTTGAAGTTTTGTTTGGTAAATCACCTACTTTTGATCATTTAAGGGTGATAGGATGTTTGTGTTATGCTGCTGTACTTAAACCACACAAGGACAAGTTTGAGAACATGGGTATTAAGTGTATCTTAATAGGTTATCCTTCTAATCAGAAGGGATACAAATTGTATGATTTGGAGACTAAACAAATTTTCATGAGTAGAGATGTTCATTTTGAAGAAAAGATCTTTCTTTTTAAGGAGTCAAATGTCCCTGTGTCCATATCTCAAGAGTTCTCTTTCCCTGTATTTGGATATGATGTATCTGAAGCAGACCCATTGATCACACCACAACCAATCCCAATCATTAATCCTGATCCAGAACTACATGTACAACCTGAAACTGAAGCATCTACTTCTCAACAAACCAATGTACCACATTCTTCTTAACCTACAAGTTCTTTACCATCCAGATAGTCTTCAAGAGCTTCCTCAAGACCTGCTTGGTTAAAGGATTTTGTGATTCCTAAGTCTGCACATAGCTCAGTAGCTTTTTGTTCTGCAAAACCACAGTATCCTTTATTTGGCAAAGATGATTTCAAAGATGTTCCACCTGCTTTTATAGCTTTTCTAGCCAATGTTTTTGCTCATCTTGAACCAACTAGTTACAAGCAGTACGCAAGCGAAAAGGTTGGGTGGATGCTATGGATTTGGAAATTGCGACTTTGGAAAAGAATGGTACTTGGTAGATTACTACATTGCCTAAAGGTCACAAAGCTATCACTTCGAATGGGTGTTTAAAATTAAATATCATCCGGATGGAGCTGTGGAAAGATTTAAAGCTAGGCGGTGATTAGAGGCTTCAATCAAAGAAGGTGAAGATTATAAGCATACTTTTCTCCGGTGGCAAAATTAGCAATCATTAGAGTTTTAATAGCCTTGCAACTGCAAAGGAATGGGATTTACATCAATTAGACATAAATAATGCTTTTCTTCATGGTTACATTGATAAAGAAATCTACATGGTTCCTCCAGAAGGCTATAAGAAGGTTGGTCCCAATTAAGTATGCAAACTTAAAAAATCCCTTTATGGTCTCAAACAGGCTTCTAGGCAATGGAATTATGAGTTGACTAAATTTCTAGTCAATTTGGGATATGTGCAATCTAAACATGACTATTCATTATTTGTCAAAAATAAGAATGGACTGTTCACTGCAGCTTTGGTTTATGTTGATGATATGCTTATCACTAGTAACTATCCTGATGAGATTCAGTTTCTTAAACATTCTCTTGATCAACAGTTCACTATTAAAGATCTTGGTTTAGCAAAATACTTCTTGAGAATTGAATTATGCAGAACTCATGTTGGCACTTATCTTAATCAAAGAAAGTATATTTTGGATCTTCTTACTGATGTTGGTCTCACTGCTGCTAAACCCAAGGAATTTCCACTTCCAACTCAACTCAAATTGTCACTCAATAAGGGTACACCTTTAAAGGATCAAGGATCATACAAAATATTGGTTGGCAGACTTTTGTACTTAACTATGACTAGACCAGACATTTCATATGTTGTCCAGCACTTGAGCCAGTTTGTATCTGCCCCCAAGGATGTACATATGCAAGCTGCTCTACATCTTCTAAAATACTTAAAAGGGACATTGTCTAAAGGATTGTTTTATCCTGTTCAACCACACCTCAAATTGACTGGTTTTTCAGATGCTGATTGGGCTTCATGTATCATGACAAGAAGGTCACTTACTGGTTATTGCATTTTCATGGGACATTCTTTAGTATCTTGGAAGACAAAGAAGCAAGCTACTGTCTCTAGATCGTCCACTGAAGCTGAGTACAGAAGTATGGCTACAACTACATGTGAACTTGTGTGGTTAAGTTACTTATTAAAGGACTTATACATACCAGTTCAGTTTCCTATAACTCTTTTCTGTGACAACAAGTCAGCTCAACAAATAACTGCCAATCCATGTTTTCATGACAGAACCAAACATTTGGATATTGATTGTCATTTCACATGGGACAAAGTTCAAGATGGATTCCTGCAAACTGCATACATTCCTACTTCCTCTCAAATAGCAGATGTTATGACAAAGGCTTTGGGAAAAGTTCAACACAATTTCCTCATCAACAAGTTGGGTCTTTCAGAGCCTCCAACTTGAGGGGGGGATGTGAAGTATACACTAGTTTTATCTTCTTTTAACAAGTTGTAAATATTAGAGGTTAGATTTGTAACTTTTGTAATTCGGTTAGTAGCGAGTTACTAGGCGGGATTCCCTTTAAGTATCTTGTAATCTTTCATTTCTCAATAATGAAAATAGAGTTTTCTCTTATATCGCTAAATTCTATAATATGTCATAGGCGTGCCAAGTGAAAGTGCTTTAAATAAAAATACGGAACATAAAATATAAAGTTTGACGAGAAATACGAATAGAAACTCATAAAAACAAATATCTGAAGCAAACCGATAAAGCTGTCTATACCATTAATAGATGAAGTAAAAGTTGGCCAAAGATGTAAAAAGTGACTAATAAGGTATGCATAACAACACCCTTGAGTTATATTGAAACTAAAGTGAAGAAGTTCGATTCACTTCAAAGATCAAAGTCGAAAAAAGGTGCTTAAAGTTATCGCCTTTTTGGCAACATTGATTTGTAATTACTAGAGAGGTTGGCTGAGATGATATATACGTATTTTGGTAATTTTTATGGTTTTTGTTAAGTTTGACTTAGAATTGTTGGTGAAGACTCATACGAGCGTTAAGTGAGCTACAAAAGGATAAGTACTTATCGTAGAGTCGTAGGTTTGAATACGAGTGTTAAGTGTTGATGTGTTATTTCATCCTACTTTTAATATTTATAAAACTTAGATAACTTAGGATATTCTTTCATTTACACAAATTAAAAAGTTTTTTTTTATCGACGACAAAATAGCAACATTCCTTTCATAAATTTTGTAACTTTGATGCACATATCATAGAAGGCTTAATGCACTTCTTAGTTTGTCATCATTTTAATTTTTATACGTATTAAATCATTTTCAATCTTGTTCAAAAGAAAAAAGAACCATTTTCCATCTACGGAAAATTTTCAAGTAATTTAAGTCAAAGGAAGGGAACAATTTTGTTGATCCTCTATTGACGTGTATCTCTCGGCATCTCTCTCTCATGTACATAGTCACATGGTCAACTTGATCTCTTTCACGCACATTCATCATACGGAGTATCTTTTTATCCTTTATGTTCTTGCAAATAATGATGCAATTACTTTTGTTCAATCAATGGTGCTTTGAAAAAAAAAAAAAAAAAACAAAACCATATATGTCATAGCCGTTCCAAGCGAATGCGCTTTAAATAAAAAATACGAAACATAAAATATAAAGTTTGACGAGAAATGCGGAATATTAATTGATTAAAAACAAATACAATACAAATCACACTAATAAAAAATTGTCTTATACAATTAATAGAATGATTAAATCGGGCCAAAGCAGGTAAAAGGTGACTAGTAAGATATGCATGATAACACCCTTAAGTAATATATAACATTTTGATGTTTAGATTTAGTATATATATATCATCTAAACGTCTTAAATTGGTGTTCTTGAGTATTTTAAGATGAAAAGGTAGGGATGGGAAGGTGGGAGAGAGGAAAGTTACGGCCTTTTGTGTGTTGATTTGTTCCTCTTATTTTTTGAGAGGATTAGGAAGGAAAATGAGTCACCAACATAATAGCTTGTGTTAAATTACAATTCTATCATCACTTTTGTTGTATTTGCGCAGTCAATTGTCACTGCATAATATGTTTAGAATTGTGCAATCAATTAATTACACGTAATGTGATGAGGAGAAGAAGAAAAAGTAAAAAATAAAAGACCGACATAATGGAGAATGTCACAAGACTATGTTTTGGTCCAAAATGCTTTCCAATAACAACTATGGTGCCTTCGCTATTATGTCATCCAATAGGTTAAACAAGCGGTATTGCCCGCGCGTTGCTGCGGGATGGCCGCGTTTATGTTTATTAGAATTATGTTAACGTTTTTTTGAGTAAGCAATGGGGTAGTGACAGTATGTAACGAAAGAGTAGATATGAGACACATATTTAAAAATTAGTACCTAACAAAAGGAAAGCAAATTTGAAAAAGTGACGGATCATTATAATATAAGAAATTTTGATTTTAATTTTTGTGAGGCTTAAATAATTTTGAAATAACCGTAACGACTTTTATAAATGAGGGAGGCATATCTAATTTGAGTTTGTATAGAGAGTTAAAGGGGAAACTTAATGAGCGAGTCTAAACTTTTGTTTCATTTTAAGGTTGGGCGTAATAAAAGGCCTTGACTCAGACGGTTTCCGCCACCCGACCACATCGATCTTATTACACTTGTGGTACACGACTCAGTCGTTTACGCAAGAAAAGGAGAAGTGGGTCATGTATACCACTTGATAACTAAAGATTATATTTGGACGGAATGTTGTGTAAATTACATAAATATTCTTTATCATTTGGTCATAGATACATGAATATTATGAGTAGATCATGACAAACCTATAACTCTACATTTTGAGAAACCACAAATTGTATGAACATTTATAGCCGATTGGAAAAAAACCAATGACAATTTATTTTGAGAACTAATAATATCAACATACTTACAATTTCCAAATACATAATCAACATTACCCAAACACTACCACTTGCTCTCTTTCCATCCTCCAGATTCTTATGCATAAGTTTTGGTTTCAACCTGTATTCATGAAATATAAGTGAAACTATCAAAGATCTGGTCACTTTGTATATTTACGTTAAATTTTCTAAATGGTTTAAAGTCAGAGACTACGTACCCTTGTGGGAAAGGTGACACCAACTCGGATATCTCCACAACATCTTTCGCTACTATCCACAACACGGCACTTCTGAGGATGTAGTTCTACAGTTCCTTCTCAGTTCCTAGTTCCAATAGTTGTTTCAAGTATATCCCGAATTCATAGATTAACAAAAATGAATATGTTTGAAATTCGGCAATTGAAGTATCATTGGTAAATTTACAAACATTTTGTGAAACCGCATAAGGAGTTTATCATAATGAAGGTATAACGTTTTTTTTTTTTTTTTTTTTTTTTGGCGGTGGTCAAGATCGGTGCCTTGTTGCAACATTGACTCATGTGATCCCACGCAGCAGTAAAAAGTGCGAATTTTCGGATATGGAATGTTGGGGTGTTATTGTTCTGAGAATCTTTCAGCTATGTAGCAACTCGATTTGCTAATCAGGCCACAGAACCTGCATTTAAGCAAGAAAATAGACGTGGGTGAGTCAATTTTCACCTAGTTACTATATTTAAAAGCATCCCCTAACATGAACCACTGACATATTTGGAGAAGATTATATACATACTTCTTTCGTTTGTATACAATATCGTAGCTATAGTTAATGAGGGAATAAAGTATAGGCGCGTGGTTAGGATAACGAACTTGAAGCGAAGCCCGGCGTCCCTCGTGAGTGGTTGGTAATAACAACACTGCATTTACTTTGAAGACTTTGAAAGTTGTTTACATTCAGGAGTAATGTGATCTGACCACTTGTTTGTGGCTTTTTTAGTATATGAAACAACACTTTCAAAGGTTTAGAAACTCTTGAAACCATATTTTATATCTTATACCGATTAAAGTTTTATTATTGCTAACGACGTAATTACAACTACATACTTGCATTAAAGTAGATTACCTCCGATTATTCTTTGGTAAGTGGCTATAACGGGTTGTTGTTCAAACATCCGTTCTTGAACGAACTAAAGCATCAAATAATTATTCTCTCCTGGTTCCAATCTTGCTTTTTGCTTGGAAGATTTTCTCTTCTTCAACTCGCTACAGGGTCTATTTCTCGCCTCTTCGACAGCAATTCCTGCACTTGGGTTAAATACTCAAGTAAGCATACCAAAAATTATGTAATGGTCAACCTGCTAGAAATCTTTAGCTTGCCATTTATTTCTCAAGACCACTCAAGTACCAAGTTATTATAGCACAATTAAATAGCATATTTAAGAAACTAAAGACTCTACGTATCACATCATAAAAACCTCCAAGTGGTGCTAAGAGTTATGAAACCACAGAATAATACTCGTAGGCGTGGCCTATATGCAGATAACTCTTTTGTATAAAGGTATATATACAACTATCATTACACGAACCATCTAAAACATTCCAAGAATTAAGCAACTCTTAAATCATCAAAGGGAAACTAAAACAGATCAAACAAAAAATGCAGCATGCAACTTGTATGTCAGGTTTTAACCTGTATGTCACTTTTTTAAGTTACCAGGTTCCCATACAAAAAACACCAATACAGCCTCAAAAGTTCTCGTGTTCTCTACACTGCGACACACATGAGCGCAATTCCACCAATACATGTTATCTAAAGGGTTCTGCATAGTTACTAAAAATACAAAAGTAAGTGAATGAGTAACTGAAAAACTCCTGGAACCCAAATAATAAAAATAAAAAAAGCACCGAGAAAATTTAAGAAAGAAAAAATAAGGGTACCGATAATCTCACTTGAGATAAAAATAACTGAATAGGATAAACCCGATTCCCGTTATTTGGCAAGCTATCTTATGTTATTTTGGGCCAATTTTGAATGGATACAATTATGGTGTCACAAATCCACGAATCAACTAATAGCATATGGATTATATTTGTTAAACAATCATCAACCCCTAAACACTTCTGTATTTGATCAAAGTAGTTGAACTGCAACGCATCTAGAAGTATAATTGTTTGGGACAAATTCATGATAAGATATATACCTTAATGTTATCGTAAGTTGAACCACATACTCTGAATCTGTCAACGGTTGGTCGTACATACCGGCCATATTTTCCAGCCTCTACTCGATTTTCTACGAAATTGTAGCCGTTTCTCTAAAACCATGGTATGTTTGTACCGGAAAATGCAACACCAACAGAGAGAAACAACAATGACATCAACCCATTGAACGTGTTCCGAAAAATAGTGTTTACGAAATGAGGTTGGAAATATCATATGTCAATATTGGTGCATATAAATTTATAATCTTACTATAGCCAGAGTAAAGTATGTGTTTTAGGTTGGATGCCTCTTCTTTCTAGTTAATCACTTTTGGATTATTTTGTGGGTTTTACGATTGTGTTTTGACCAAAGTTAAATCATAATCAAGCATAAAGATTAAAAAAAAGGTCACACATGATCAGAAGTTTCTAAAAAAAAAGGCACCTTTTCCTTTATTTGATGACTGTTGAGTACACACAACCTCTCATAATCAAAATTTTCATCGTTCTCCTCTTCGTGAGTTCTATAAATTTTGAAGAAAGTAATTTCCGGTGGCCAAGATTGGGGTCACCGGAGTTTGGTGAAGATTGGGGTCATCGGATTTTGGCTTTATAAATTTGTGGAGAAGAAGGATCTAGAGAAAAAGTGAGGCGGTGATTTTTTTTGGGGTTTTAGAAATTATTTAAATGTATTTTGTATATAGTATAATACATTGGTGGAGGATGAACAGTAACTAAGCCAACACATATTGACCAATAGTAATCTGCCACATAGTGATACAATTTTTATATCAATGGAATGAACCAATAATATCTGGACAGCATAGTGTGTATTATACGATTTTGTATACACCCAACAAACGGTGGTTAGTATATATTATAATGCTTTTAATTATGGTTATCTTCTTATACCTTTGTTTGTCCACTAATGCAAAGAATATTGTTTTATTTATGTTATGAATCAATGAAACGACTTGCGTCTTTAGACAATGATAACTGTGTGTCATCATCAATAGCAAAAGTTCATACCATATTTAGCTACTCCATTATTTAATGTGTGTGATCAATACAAATGAAACTCATGTCGATGATCTTTGGTTGTGCGAAATTAATTAACCTATATAGTTTTCGGGGTATATTTGTAATTTGAGTAGCTTTATATCGTTTCATTGCTACTTATAAATAAAAACTCAAGAATACATATTGAAATAACCACTTTTCTCTTTATGTTTTTTCTTTCTTTCTTACTGTCCCATTTTCTTCTTTTAACAAAATTTAGATTTGAGAGCAGTGTAAATGTTCAAATTATCCGGTTTTTTTAGTGTTGTGCGGTTATAATTTATGGGTTATAACTGGTTTCTCACCTTCTTTTTGATATTTAGTTTTCTCAAGTTCGTTTAACCGATTTATAATTTAGGTAAATTACAAATAATTAGGATATGATTGGATTATTGCAATTATGTCACGTCGATTCCTTCTACGTCAACTTAGAAATGGTCCCACTCGGTTCTTTAGGATCCACGTACACTTTGTCAATAGGTGACATCACCTGCTTTTTATTCTACTAAATGTTTGTCAAGAAGTAAATGTCAAGTGGATGCTTATTCAACCAACTCCCACGTGAAAAAATGTGGCACGTAAACTTCCAACTTGCTTACAATGAAAAGGATCAAATATACTTTGTAACCATTTTCATTGATATCTCTCATTCATTGTATATGTTGTGTGCTTTTATCAGCTAACTGAAGTAACTTCATCAAATCCATTTTTATGTGTATCGTTTATACACCATGTTAGCTCCACCAATAATTGTTGTAACATATGATTTTTTATCACAATCTTATGTATTAGCCACCTATTAATGACTTTTGTTCATTTCAAATTTCCAATTATAATTCAACATCTCTTATACCATTTACATGTAGCTAGCATACTGAATTCACTGTTAGCAAATCAGTTTCAATGAAAATACCCATGAGGAAACATCGACTCATCCCCCTCGAGTAGCATGGCCTAAGGCCCTCCTAGTCATATCATAAATACCAAAATATAACATCCTTTCAAAATCTATTTTTTAGGTATAGTAAATTATCTAGAATCTTTGATATTTAGTTAGCAAGTTCATTGGTGGCATGGAAACAGTGACGGAATTAGGGGGTGTCCCGGGACACCCATGGATTTTTGTGACTTAGTGTTAATTTTGTTAAAAACATCTGAGTTTTTTTAAAATGCATCCGGTCCTTAAAAATTGTGTTTTTAATATTATTTAATTTATTCTAAGTGCACCTGGTCGATTTTTGTCCTGGTTCCGCCCTTGCATGGAAAGGGTGTGTGGCGGTATAGGTGTAATGGACAAGAGTTTGGAAAGGTGTAATGGACAAGAGGTTGACGCCAAAATATCATGGAAAATGTATATAGTCATATGAGTAAGGATCGAATAAAAATAAAATTAAGATGAGAAGGATGAGAAAAGCTACAACCGTCGGAGGTGGTTCCGGTGCTTGACCCGGGTACCCTTCTAACGAGTTCTTTCATGTTTGTAGCTCACTTCATGCTCGGGACAAGGATGAAGGCACGTGGAAGTCAAGACTAACCGACGGAAATATGCTTCAGCGAGGTTTAGGTATAGGTTTTGGTTCTTCATCTAGTTCTAAAATGGTTTTGAATAATGATATGTTGAGTAAGAATATCTCTTTAGAGAATCCTTCAGTTGCATTTTTCGAGGACGCGAAATTTCTGGTGCGACTTTGGGTTTCTAAAAAAGCTGATGAAATTTCTCAATCTGATTCGTCTAAATCTGCAACCACTAGTTGTATGTTTTCTTACTCATTTTATTTTCTAGTTATGTAATTTTGGTTTCACTATAAGATATGTAATTCTGATTATGTGGTTCACCGTTTGTCTAAACCTTAGGTTACCCGCATAAGAAGATTATAGCTGCACTAAAGGAGTCAACTTTCCGTGAACAACGTGTTATTGCTCAATTTTGGTCACCTGCTCATGTTGTTGGGAAGCATCAAGTTCTTATAACTATAGATCAACCATACGGTCTTGGTGCTATTACTGAAGAATTTAATTTCTATCGGAAGGACTCTGAGCGCAATTCTTATGTTGTTGATAAGGATCATGAACAGGAAGAGCTTAGTCCTCCTGCTCGAGTATTTAGACGACAATTGTTGGAATATACTAATCATAACAAATTATAAAAGCAAGTAAACATCATCAAAGCATGCAGCGGAAGTAAATAGGAATAATACATGTAAGTAATTAACCGAATAAGAAAGTGCGTACCTTTTAGCAATTCAAGTAAACCAAACGATGTTTGAACAAGAACAAAACCTAAAACCCTAACTTTAGGGTTTATACAATTTGACACACACAAGATCGACCACCAAGGAATTCACAAACACAAATGTGTTTGTTCTTCGTTCTTGTACACACGTACTAATAGCGATTTGATGTGAAAAGCTAGGTTCTTGAATCACAAATAAAACCAAATACTTAATCTTGAGTTAAGCAAATCGAAACCCTTATGGTGAGGGTGTCGACCGCCACACAAGAAAGGGAGAGAAAAGAAATTAGGTCTATTGGTGATCCAGGTTGGGAGAATAATGAATACAAGGGTTTGTATTTATAGTTTCTCAAAACTTGATGACCAAGAAATCCACTCCTTGGGTTTGATAGCCCACGACCGGCCATGCTCCCCAAAGGGATTCTAGATCCTTCTTGTCCACTAATTTCATTCTTAGTCCTCGTAGTTTATATTTAACGACCGTTAGTCAAACCCGTTAAATATTAACTATCGTTATGTTTTATTCGTGACTAATAATTAATAATAACATTTTATATATTAATTATTAACATCAACTCTCATACGTAATGTGTGCAATCCGAAATCTCGAGTTCGAATCCGGACAACTAATATTTAAATATCCATAAAACCTTTCGGCTCCAGCTTGGATATTACTAAATATAGTAATGACATTGGTTTAGTCTAGCCTAACACGCCAATGCCCCGGATCGAATCGAGTTTGGTTTCTGGAAAACCATTTAATGATTCATCATTTTACTTATCCTTTTGTTACTAATACTACATTAACTATGAATATGGATCAAGTCATTTCATAAGTTAATATTACATTTCGTTGTATTCGATTGAACAAGATTACCAAATCATCCGAGCGTATTCGGATAAATCTTGGGTATGGCCATACAAACATCTTGTCAACTCTACGAGGGGCCCAAATATAGTATTAAGCTTTGAAACAAATTCAAAGGAACAAATTCTCTTGACTACAAACATAACTCATGAACTTTGTAACATACGAAATAGCCCTTATAACTACCGATTCACGGATAGCGTTAGACTATCTTACACAAATACACTACATTCATATCGGTTATCCGGTATCTCAAGTCTGAGGATAAACACTTCATGATATACTTAATGACAAAGATCCATAAAGTATCATCATGTAAAGTTGGGATGAGTCCTGTATCCAATTGATTGAATATCATGTGAATCTGGTATGTCCCGCGCATCAATATACTTTAAAAGTATATTCTACCAAAACTCAGATTTGTCTTAATTCAATGACATTCTCACATCATTGATCGACAACGGACTATTTAGAATAACATAAGTTATTCACGGATTAAACATGCAAATATAGGATATAATATTAATGAAATGAAAAATAAACATAAACAACTATTTTATTTCATTAAAGTAATATTTGTTCATAACATCCTTTATCCAAACACTAATCACAGATCTGCATGAAACTACTAGCTAAACGAAGTCCTATCCCATCAGCATGGTCAATAAGTTTTTCTTTTGGCAAAGGCTTCATAAAGGGATTAGATAGATTATCATCTGTATGAACTTTGAGTAGATTGATTTCACCTATGTTGACTTGTTCTCGAACATAGTGATATCGACGAGGAAAATGTCTGGCGCCCTTCATGACTCCAGGCTCATTGGCAAATGTTATTGCAGCGAGTTGTGACAATACAAATTTAAAGGTAATTCGATTGAGGGCATTACTCCGAGTCCCGAAATGAATTTCCTAATCAACGACTTCCATCGCGACACGGCGGCTATGTACTAAACACAAATAGACGCCATAACGTTGTTTGCTTCTTGCTCTTCGGTCAAATGCTCCTCCATTAATGACAAAGACATAACCCTCCGAGACTTCGTATCATCTTTATCGATTTGGAATGACGCATCGCAAAAACCAGTAACATCAAGTTACGCATCTGGATTTCCTCCATACACTAGAAACATTTCTTTAGTAGCCCTTAGATACTTAAGAATGTTCTTACCGACTGCCGATGTTTCACACACTGGTTACTGTTGATACCGACCGGTGATATTACGTACAAACGCCACATCGTGCCTTGTACATCTCACAACGATACATGATAGATCCTACAACCAAGCATAAGGAACTTTATTCATGTGCCACCTCTTCAGGTGTTGACGCGCATAGTATATTACTTAAGCCATGTTCAACTTGCATCGGCGAATATCTTCGCCCATAGTTTATTACTTAAGCCATGTTCAACTTGCATCGGCAAATATCTCTTCTTGGAATCTTGCATATTGAATCTCTTCAATTTTTTATCAATGTAAGCATTTGGCTTAGTCCAATTAACCGCCTTGATCTATCTCGATAGATCTTGATTTACAGAATAAATGCTGCTTCCCCTAAATCCTTCATAGAAAAGCACTTTCCAAGATAAGACTTTACATCTTGCATACTTGGAATGTCTTTTCCCATGATCAATATGTCATCGACATATAAGATAAGGAAAATAACATTACTCCCACTAGCTTTGTGATACACACATGGCTAAGATTTTGAGTGAAACCAAATTTCTTGATTTCTTCATCAAACTTCTTGTTCCATTGCCTTCATGCTTGCTTCAACCCATAAATGAATCTTTGAAGTTTGCATACACGCAAACTTCTGATCTTCCAGGGAATTTGGATGCCTTTAATGCCATGTATGGCACCAAGCTTCAAGGACCTAGGAAGTAATTTTCTTTCATTATGTCCTATGTTATCATTAGAGTAGTGGTTTGTTTTCTTGTTTAGAAAATAGGTAGTATCTTGTTATGTAAGCTTTATGCCTATGTAGCAGGTGAGATATGGGATTTCACTCATATCCATTGTACTTAAACGTTTTTGGTTAATATATTTACCGAGTGCGGGATTACTCCCTTTACCAAAAAAAAAGTTTGCATACGCTTTGAAACTTTGGATTCACAAACCCTTCAGGTTGTGCCATATAAATATCCTCATCTAGGCGACCGTTTAAGAAAGCGGTTTAACATCCATTTGCCATATCTCATAGTCATAGTACGCACTATGGCTATAAAATTCTAATAGCTCTAATATGCCTTTCTGGAGAAAATGTCTCCTCGTAGTCTACCCCAAAGGTTTGAGTATACCCTTGAGCTACAAGGCGAGCTTTATAGGTGTGTGCATTGCCATCCATGTCGGTCTTTATCTTAAAGAGCCACTTACTTCAACTACCTTAGCATTTGGAGGTAAGTCAACCTCTATCGAAACTTCGTTATCTTTCATGGATTGCATTTCCCCATTCATTGCAACTCGCCATTTTCCTTTTCGGGACTCATCATGGCGACTTTATAGTTATCGGGTTCACCAAGATCCCCAAACAAATTTTCCTCGACTTCTACGTTGAGACATAGGCGCTCAGTGCATGCGTGATCCTTGAAGATCTACGAATAGGAACCACTTCAACTTGGTGGGCGCGCCTGACTTCGAGTTCTACTTGAGGTTGGCTAGTGTTTCGAAGGTGTTGTATCTTCTTGATCATATTCGGATCATAAACTCTCCCACTGAATTCATGAGATATGAGATCCCTTTCAAGGAATTCTCCATACCTAGCAACAATTACTTTGTTTTTTCAGGTGGAAAGTAAAAGTAGTAACCCATAGTTTCCTTTGGATATCCTACGAAGATACACTCAACAGATCTTTGTTGTAGCTTATCAGCAGAGTCACATTTAACAAACGCCTCACAACCCCAGACCTATAAGTAAGACAAGTTGGGAAATTTCCCATACTACACTTCATAAGGAGTCTTATCAACCTTCTTAGTTGGAACTATATTCAATATGCGAACAGTAGTTTCTAAAGCATAATCCCAAAAGGATAAGGGAAGAGTTGTAAGATTAAACATTTATCGCACCATGTCTAACAATGTACGATTTCTTCTCTTAGATACACCATTTTGTTGTGGAGTATATGGAGATGTGAGTTGATGGACGATACCACACTCAGCTAGATAATCTTTAAACTCTTGGCTTAAATATTCACCACCTCTATCGGATCGAAGAGCTTTAATCTTCTTTCCTAGTTGCAGTTCTACTTCACTCTTAAAAACCTTAAATGTTTCAAAGACTTCATGTTTATGTTTAAGTAAATAAACATAACCATAACGATTGAAATCATCGATTAAAGGTTAAGTAGCTAGCACCCTTCCTTGACACATGTCTTAGTGGTCCACATACGTCGGTATATGTATCACACCAAGAAGATCGAAGCCCTTTCTAAACTATTTGTAAAGGTTTCTTGGTCATCTTCCGGATATGCAAGATTCGCATTTATCAAATGATTCATCATTGATGTCTTGCAAAAGCCCATCTTGTTGCAGTGTTGCATGCGTTTCTTGCCTATGTGAGCAAGTCTACAATGCCAAAGAAATGAAGAATCCAAATCACCTTTGATTCTTTTATTATTGATGCTAAAGATGAATTATTTTTATCAATCATATTATCATGCAAATCAATTTCAAACACACCATTCTTTGGAATAACATTAAAGTAAAAACACCATTTAAACAAACCGAAATTCGATAATCGGTAAATGTATGAACGAAACCAATATCTTTTAACAAGGAAATGAAACGACACCCCTAACAATGGAAGGTGCGTGTGACAATCGTTTAATGACAATACTAAACCCGAAGGTAAAACTAAATCAAACGTGCCTATAGCTTCAATGATTGCATGTGCTCCATTACCCACGTGCAGGTATTGTTGTCCATCGGCAAGCTTCCTTGCTCCTCTAAGTCCTGCGATGTATTACAAATGTGAATACCACATCGATATCATATACCCGTGAATTTATTTTATGAGGAAAACAAATAATTCTATCATCAAAAGAGTACACGAAATCGCCACATTGCGGTATTTTATACCTCTTATTGCGCAACTCATCAAGGTAGAGTGGACAATTCCTCTTCCAGTGTCCTACCTCGGTGCGGTGATGACAAGCCATATCCTTCTTCGGATTCTCACGCTTTTGGGAGGGTACTTCTTGGGTTCTTGTTGATAAGTCATAACTTGTTTTCCTTATCAACTTCACCCTTTCCTTTCTTTCTTGTTCGCTAGTGGCTTATTAGGCTTAGAAATCCTACACTTGGATGGTCGGACCCGCGGTGTAGGGGCCTTCTTGGGCAAAACTTTCTCGTAATCAATGAGCATTGCATGTACCTCATTGACTGTCTTCCCGTGCAATGCATATTGTAATTGCACGAAACCATCAAACTCCTTATTAAGGGATCCATTGATAAGGCCAATTTGTATGTCATTGGGGTAGACATAGTTAAGTCGCCCTAGGCGGTCCATGTAACTCATCATTTCCGAGCAATGGGCGCTTACAAGTTTCCTTTCTCCTTGCTTGCAACTATGAAGAGCATCTGTCGGATCATACTGACTCTGATCACGGGCTTTTCAAACAACCTTTGCAATTCTTCAAGCATGAGGTTGGGAAGTAACTATCAAACCGATTTTGTAAGTTTGAGTTCATACTTCAAGCATAATACAAGCGACCTCATTATACTTATCATACTCAGTTGCCATGCGGCTCGTGCTTGCGGTAGCATCATTGCGAGTTAAGGAGGACAAGGCGTGGTCAAATAATCTAGTCTTTTGGCAACCTCAAGACAATTACGAGTTGCCGATACCAATCATTGAAATTCGGCTACCGGTCAATTTCTCTCGATCAAACATAGATTTGAGCAGCGAGGCTAGTCACGATGGATGCAGCTTGAGCCATTTCTGAAAAATAAAAGTTCAAAAGTTAGTACTTTCGATAAGTAAACATTCAAGAAAATAAAATACCCTTTGGTCAATATTCATATTAACCAAAGTATTTTCCTTAATTTTGGATCCTCGTTATCATAGTTTCACCACATCATTGATGCGCTAGTGGTGAAAGTATAGAATAGGTAATTGTTGAAAAACAATAATTGACAAACAAGTTTTCAATTCCAAAAGTTATGAGATTTACAATTTTGCCAAAACAATTAATGCAAAGCGTAAGCATGTTTTATCCCATCTTATGCCTTAAGTCATAGGTCTCACTAACTAACTTAATTAAGTTGTCTAATTTAGAAACGCAAATAATTAAGGCGAGGTCTCACACAAAAAATAATTCACCTTGTTATTGTAATCTAGATCAAGGTCGCACATAACTAAATTACAACTTCAAGTGTTTCATATCATTAGATGACATAAACTTAAATTTAAAGGGTACAATTTTGACGTGTGATCAAAACTTATGTATAAAGAAGCATGCATACAACTTTATATCATAATATTTTGAAAAACTTACATAAGATTTTAATTGCTAAGATTGAATTCTACAAAGTTTTAATCGATCGTTGAGAAACTTACAACTTTGCACTAAGATGCTTCATTACATTTAATGGTTATACTAGGTAGCTCCAATCGAACTTCACAGGGGGAGGACCGGGTAGTAGCAAAAGCATAACCTTAGACATCCTTTCGAGTGTGATGCGCACTTCTTAATTAACCCCTTTATAGTTTGTTCTAGTGGGTGAGCCGTTCTAACCATTTAGTACAAATCGCATCAATCGATTAAAAGTTCAAGAATAATTCTTAGATAACAAATCAATTTCGCCATTATTTAGTCCATTTAATTTTCTATTCATAAAAAACCCTTTTTGCTTACTAACATGTCAAACAATATATAAACAAAAAAACATTTTAATAAAATTAAACACACTCAAATAATATAAACATATAACTAAACAATTTAACATATGTAAAAACAATTAGCCACATGCATAATTATTTTGATAAAACCTAATAAACAATTCTAGGCGTAAATAAATGCATACATTAACTAGGGCTTTCACCTACAAGTAGATGAGCCACATACATCGACAAGTCGATTGCGTAAGCCAAAGTTAATAATATACCAATTAGCACAAAACGAATTTTTATTAGTTATAATTGAGCTATTCCCCAATTCAATAATTATCAAATAAATAAAAAAAACATGTGTGTATCACTAAACAATTTATTACAAACAATACTCCATGGCAAAACATGCATGTTCCACCATGGATTCCGCATAACAATTATCACCCAAGATACGCATATTACATGGCATATAACAATTATTCATTAATTAACCACATAAAATTAGCATGCAACCTAGGGTTTCTACAAGTTTTACAAAATTAAAACCTAATTAATATAAATTAAGGTAATCGACCCATAATAAATAAAATTAGGGTTTCGAATTCAAACCCTAGAAACCAAAAAAGCATGCATATAATCATAAAGATCCAATTTTATGTGTTTGTAATTAATTACATCATATTAACGGCTCGTGATGCCCTTGTTGGAATATACTAATCATAACAAATTATAAAAGCAAGTAAACATCATCAAAGCATGCGTGAGTAAATAGGAATAATACATGTAAGTAATTAACCGAATAAGAAAGTGCGTCCTTTTAGCAATTCAAATAAACCAAACGATGTTTGAACAAGAACAAAACCCACAACCCTAACTTTAGGGTTTATACAATTCGACCTACACAAGATCGACCACCAAGGAATTCACAAACACAAATGCGTTTGTTCTTCGTTCTTGTACACACGTACTAATAGCGATTTGATGTGAAAAGCTAGGTTCTTGAATCACAAATAAAACCAAATACTTATGGTGAGGGTGTCTGACCGGCCACACAAGAAAGAGGAGAGAGAAAAAAATTAGGTCTATTGGTGATCCAAGGTTAGGAGAATAATGAATCTGAGGGTTTGTATTTATAGTTTCTCAAACTTGGTGACCAAGAAATCCCACCTCCTTGGGTTTGATAGCCCACGACCGGCCATGCTCCCCCAAAGGGATTCTAGATCCTTCTTGTCCACTAATTTCATTCTTAGTCCTCGTAGTTTATATTTAACGACCGTTAGTCAAACCCCGTTAAATATTAACTATCGTTATGTTTTATTTCGTGACTAATAATTAATAATAACACTTTATATATTAATTATTAACATCAACTCTCATACGTAATGTGTGCAATCCCGAAGTCTCGAGTTCGAATCCGGACATACTAATATTTAAATATCCATAAAACCTTTCAACAACTGCCGGAATGGACTTCACATGTGGCCAATTACTCACTAAAACAATTTCTCCAAAAAGAGAGCGTAATTCGTTGCAATCTCCTGGATATCTGGTTTTACCAGTTTTGGATACACTTACAAGGTCATGTATTGGTGTGCTTGAACTATTGACCTATTCAAAATATCCCAGTTTTGCTTTACGAGATTCAACAATTTGAGAAGGCTTTGAAGGTTGTAATATTTTCAATTCAATAATGATCAAATATATTGGGTATTGTATTTTTCTAGTTTACAATATCTTTCGTAGCTACTAATTTCCAAAGTTATTTCAACTTGTAGACCCATCTGACATGCCTAAAAAGATCAGATGGTCCGGCCACAAATGTGAGATGTTTTTTTTTTTTTTGATGTAATCTAATGTTTTACTCATAGTTTTTTGGATTTGTTTTTCATAAATCTTGTTTTGCTTGAAATACTTATGTGAGATATCTTTTGTGTATGTACAGGTTCCCATTGAACCTGGAAAAAACGAGTTGGATGATATATTCAATATCATGAAATTTAATATTAAGGAGTTAGGAAGTTTAAAATATTTTCTTGGTATAGAAGTTATTAAAACTGGAAATGATATATGCTTATCTCGGAGATTTGAATTACTTAAAGAATTTAGTTTATTGGGCTGCAAACTTGTTTCTACTCCTTTGAAATCAAATTTTGTGTTACCTTTTGTCCCTTCTGCCAGTGATCCACTTCTTGATAACATTACTGGTTATGAGAAGTTACTTGATAACATTACTAGGCCTAATATATCTTACTCAGTTCATTGTCTTGCCCAGTATATGCACTTTCCTTGAAAGTCTCATTTGACTTGTGCTTTCAATGTTCTGAGATATCTTACGGGTGCACCAGGTAAAGGGTTAAGGTATGCTTGTTATGACTGTGTTAACAGTCTTGAAGGGCATAGTGATGCAGATCGGGCAAAATACTTAAAAACTAGAAAATTTGTCATTGGGTACTGTGTATTTTTCAATAACTGTTTGATCTCTTGGAAAATTAAGAAGCAAAATACACCCTCTAAATCTTTCACATAGAATACATATCCATGTCTTCTGCTGCCTGTGAGCTCATTTGGCTTTAAAAACTTTTAGGTGATTTACACATAAAATACTTTTTTCCTGTAAACTTGTACAGTGATAATAAGTATGCTCTGCAATTAACTATTAATCCAATATTTCATGAAAGATCTAAGCATTTTGAGATAAATGTTCACTTTATCTGAGAAAAAATTGCAAAGGGCATATTGAGTTACTAAAAAGATTGGTTCTCAAAATCAAATTGCAGATACTCTTACTAAACATTTACGTGTTTATCAGCACAAGATTTCATGTGAAAAATTCAGAATGTTTGACATGTTTAGTAATCAGGTTAACGGGGAATGTTCAAATAAGCCGAAAATAAGCTCATAATCTGAGTCTAAACATGTTTTGTCTATTATGTATTTCTTATTCTTTGGTTCTAGTATTTTGCTGTTTTGCAGATTTTCCGAATTGAAGTCTAGGGACTGAAGCTGGTTTTATTGAAGTTATCTTGCATCACATTGAAGTCTCAAGCTAAAGTGTTAAAAGTATAAGGACCAAAGATGAAACTTTTGAGGCTATATATACAATAAGATAACACCCTTCTAGGTAAACCTGTTAGATTATTATCTCATTTATAATAATCAGTTGTATTTCATAATTTGTAATAATTCAGTTGGTAATCACAGCGACTGATTCATGCTATATTTTTTATTCAGATATTTGTTTGTAGTTTAATATTGATCTTTGATACCATCGCACAGAACGAGGCAGAAATTGTAAAAGAGGCTCAATGAATATGGTGTATGTGAAGGCAACTTATGGAGAAGACATCACAGGGTTCTGGTTCCCTATTTCAAAGGGACTGTCGAAGCTGAAAAAAGAAGTGACAAAAAGGTTCAAGTTGAAGAGTCAAATGATACGTCTCAAATACTGGGATGAAGACAATGATTTGATACTATTTTCCAGCAACGACGACTTTCAATTTGCTAAGGTCGCTTCAGGCGGTAAGAATCGAATCAACTTAATCTGTGAGAGTGTGCACCATCGCGTTGATTGATGATATCTTTCGGGAAAAAAAAGTTAGGGGCACAATCCCACCTGATGCACTTAGGTGGTGATTTTGTTTCTAAATTATTAAATCTCTGTAAAAGATTTATTTTGTTACGTATCCAACAATTTATGGTAATTACAATCCTACTGTGTAAAAGATTTAATGAAAGCAAAAGGTGGTATGTAATTGTCATTACTTTAATAGGAAGATCTAGTCTTTCTTTAATATCATTATCAATGAATCAATATATGAAATACATTTCGCTCGTGCATCAAAATTTATATTCATCAAATCTATAATTAAAAAGTGTATATAGTCGTAGATCAAATTCATCAAATCAACATTCAACAAGAATATTAAATAAACATGTATTTGATTTAAGTTTCTTTATACTCCAAAATAAACAATTTTTATCTAGAGAATCGAGTTTTTCTAGAAGAGTTCGAGTTGATTGAATCATCCTCATCAAGCCTGCATCATTGAGACTTGCATCAAGCTATCGAATTAAGCATATGAATTTGGCTCGACTCCTGGACTATACAACGGTATCTAAGCGCCTACATCCATGAAATCCCATACAATCAGATGCATGATTTCAAGTTGTCACCTTCTTTTCGATATTTAGGGCGTGTTTGTTTCATTAAGATGTTTTGGGTGCAGAATCTAACTACTAGCATCTTCTTGGTAAGAGGTGGTAGAAAGTCTAATCTGAGCGAAATAATGTTGTTTGTTTTGTATAATTGTCCGAATGATTTTAAGTGCTCGTTTTGAAATTTGTTTATTAAACCAACGCAATGCGATAATAAGTAACTTATGTAAATATGAAACAAGACTTTTATCATAAATATAACATAGTTAATAAACAATCAAATATATTGTATAAAGTTTGCAAAAGCAGTAAGAAGCGATAAAAGAGTCCACCTCTTCTTGAGTAAGATGTTATGTGTCTGGCGGCCTGCTGCTCGAAGAAAAAACAACAATAAAAGCGTCTGCCCACTCTTCTTGGTAAGAGTAAGAGTCTAGTAAAACTTTTTAAAAAACAAACACACCCTTAGTTTTCTCCGGTTCGGATTTAACCGATTAAAAATTTAGATACAAATAATTATGATATGATTGTATACACAATGCATGTAGATTAGTAAACTTATAACAACTTAAATGACCCCATGATGGGGAAGTTAGTGGTTGAGATTAGATATAAATTAGTCCAGTTGAAAAGAGAATTTGAACCCACCATAGTTTTTGTGCATTAAAAAGAGCGTGTCAGCTGAAAATTATAAAAATGTTTTATAAAAGTTTTATCTTGTACATCCGATCTTGTGAATTTTTTTTGGAATTTTTGGAGAATTTTTTTAAAATCTTTTTACGGATATTTGTCTTTTTATTTTAACTTTACCCGTAAATTATAAAACCTATGTATGTATTTTTCCATCTTTTGGGTACTTAGTTTTTTTGATTATGGAATTAGAATCCTACTGTGTAAAAGATTTAATGAAAGCAAAAGGTGGTATGTAATTGTCATTACTTTAATAGGAAGATCTAGTCTTATCATTATCAATGATTCAATATATGGAATACATTTCGCTCGTGCATCAAAATTTATATTCATCAAATCTATAATTAAAAAGTGTATCTAGTCGTAGCTCAAATTCATCAAATCAACAGTAAACAAGATTATCAAATACATGTGTATTTGATTTAAGTTTCTTTATACTCCAAAATAAACAGTTTTTATCTAGAGAATCGAGTTCTTCTAGAAGAGTTCGAGTTGATTGAATCATTGAGACTTGCATCAAGCTATCGAATCAAGCATATGAGTTTGGCTCGACTCCTGAACTATACAACGGTATCTAAGCCTCTACATGACAGCTACATCCATGAAACCCATACAATCATTAAATTTAGATACAAATAATTATGATATGATTAGTAAACTTACAACTTAAATGACCCCATGATGGGGAAGTTAGTGGTTGAGATTAGATATAAACTAGTCCAGTTGAAAGAGAGAAATTTGAACCCATGCACGTGTGGCTAGACAGGGACAGATTGTCTTTTATTATCTTTTTCTTCCTTTGACGATGATTCTTTCAAACATGATATGAATAATGTCGGGTCAATGTTTTTATTATACCTACTTCTTTTTTCGCTATCACTCAGATTTCTTGTCCACTTATCGTTTTTGAATATTGACTGAAATATGACTTGGAAAAAAAAGTGGACAAGAAATCGACGTGATATAATTATCTTTGGCCTGTTGGATAATGGGAGAAAACGGAATTGTGGATGTAGTATTTCATTGGAAAAAGATCCATCGAGAATAAAAATTAAATGAGAATGATAGGTAGAAATTTGTTAATAAAAAAATGTGAATATTTCTCTTGGAAGCAAAGTTATGGGAACTATATCCATATTAATTTCTCGTTATTAGCGTAAAGGTAGATAAAATATGGATGGAATTACATGCAAAAAACGATCACAATGATATCATAAAATCATTATATACAAACTTACAATAACGATTCTTGTTGAAGTTTTGAACGATTCTCATAAAAAACACTGACGTTCAATTCATCCATATTCTTTCGTTTCCAAACGTTTACAAAGCATGCACGCAAGATGACAAGCATTGATATTTGACCCAATAAATGACATTTGACCTTACTCTAAACATTTTAAAGAAAATAATAAAAAGCAAGGGTTATTTATGTTAAATAATCATACACTTTGTCCTATCAATTATCAATGTGTTAGCTAGGTGATTGCATTGGTGCATCAAGTTGCACGCATCACATAAAAAAGTTTTGGTAATTTATGTTAAGCATTGATGTGTTCTTTTCAGTATTTTATATTGTTACTTCATGTAATTTGTTATGATTTACGAATTACGAGTAGACATTACTTCTATTATTATTAGTATATAATTATTCCATTTTTTTTTTTTTTTTTTTTTTAAAAAAAAAAAAACTCTAAACAAACTCTCTCGGTGAAAGCAGCGACCACAAGCCTAACCATTCTAAATTCGATTCTACTAATTTTACGCCTAAACCTTTATGATTCTTGCAACGATTTGTATTAGGTACTAACTAACATTCGTGTTATTTAGTTTTCTTCTGATTTGTTGATTGGTTCATATGTTTTGGTAGATTGATAGTAGATTGATCGTAATTTTTTAGGGTTGTTTTTAAACTTGAGTTTATTGATCGCTACTATTCTTATTTGGTTTCTAAGTCGGTTTTGTGCATTCCTCTACATCTTGTTGGTGTTTCGGACTTGTGTCAATCGATTTAACATATTTATCTTATGATCATCATGGTGGGTTCTGGATAGTTCTTGGAATCTATGGCGTATTAAACCACAACTTTTAGTTAGGGTTTCGTTTTTAATTGTTCTAAGTTGCTCCTTCTTTGGTTGAATTTTGTTTGTGTGTGGTGTTTGTTTGGCTTGTGTGTGGGTTTTAGAGATGGAGAAAGGGTTTTAGACAAAGATGGTTCATTGAAAATTTAAGCGACCACCAACTTGCCGATCAAGTTGGTGTAAACACGGACACGAACTTCGTATCAAAGGGTTGATATTCGGGAGTTGGAAGCTAGGTTAAACGTCTCCAGGTGAGCGTGGTTTAGGGGTGACTCTGCGATCACGAGGTGCGTAAAAGGCTAGGGTTGGTCTTAACCTAGCGCGTGATGTTCATTCGGATTCTATTTGGGGTAAAATGTAATGGAAAATACAAGTTATAGGAATAAATGCGTGGGTGGTTTGGATTCGAGCACTAAAGTTTCTTCGCCTTATGCTTGATGTGTTGAATTACGGTCTAACATGGTGAATGCTTACACTTGAGTCTAACGTTGAAACTAACAGTAAGGTCATTTGCTAATGTATTAAATCCGGAGCGTGTCTACAGGAAAGTGAATTTTAGTGCCTTGGTGAATGAGGCGAATTGAAAATCATGATACGGTGCTTCCAAAGGTCGCTATGGAAGGTGTATTCAACAGTTATGAAAATACACTTGTTGGCTTCTTTGTTGGCAAGAATGTTGCTTTTCATTTGGTTACGAACTCGTCACCAATACATGGGGTAAGTTTGGTTTAAGAAACTAATGAAGAATGATGATGGTGTTTTCCTCTTCAAATTCGATTCTAAAGAGGGTGTTGAGAGTGTTCTTCAGCGGGGCCCATGGATTATTCGCAATTCTCCTCATTCTCACTAAATGGACTCGATGTGCTATTGTCTAAAAGTGAGGTAACTAGACTTCCGTTTGGATTAAATTGCATAATGTGCCATTACTTGCATACTCGGAAGATGGGTTGAGCTTAATTGCTACTCGGTGGGCGGCCGATTATGCTAGATGCTTTACTAGCTCCATGTGTGTTGATTCATGGGTCGCATTAGTTTTGCTCGTGCTCTTGTGGAATTATCATCGAATTTGAGCTTAAACATGTGGTGACTATGGCGATCCTAATAAGGATGATCTTGGTTTTACTACGGCAAGTATAAGGTGGAATATGAATGGAAGCCGCCACACTATGTGGAATGTAAAGTGTTTGGGCATGATCTTGCTTGTCTAAGAGTATTAAGGAGCATAATGATGCTCCTCCCGGCTCAAATGTGGACGGGCGATGATGGTTTTAAGGTGGTGCGAGAATCGGAAAGCCAAGCCTAAAGGTGCGAAGGCAGTGGTGGTATTAATATGGGTAGGGTCCTAGATTTGCACCTAGGAAGCGAGTTTATGTTGCAAAGCGAAGACACCGGCGGTTGCTAGTGGTAATGCTAAAGATACACCGATTACTACGTCTAGCGCTTTTGGGACTCTTGAGGTGGAAGATGATTGTCTTGTGGATGATTCTTCACTAACAAGGACATGGTGGGGCGTCTTCGATACTAATAAGGAAGCGGTATTGATGGATCTCGGGCGGACTCCGTGTTGATATTGGTGGCGTCTAAGCCTCCGGAGGCCAGGACTTCTTCGCGGCCAAGCTTGTGAGTGATTGATGGGAACAATGTATGGTGGTTCTACTCCCATGGGCGAGAAGATTGGTAAGCTTGAAAAGCTAATTATTGATGGAAAGCTACTCGTGGATGATGATGGTCTTCTATTCCGTCACCTCTTCTACTAAGAGAGTTAACCCTTTTTCTAAAGTGGGAGAGATTGTGGTGTCGATTACGAAGATGAGGTTGTTCTTAACTTGGTTTGATGAGTCTGCTAATATTTTAATTGGGGCCAAAATTTGAAGATGATTATGATATTATGACTTTGATGACTATCGAAAGCAGGTTCGTGATCTTCGAGAATTTGGATTCCTTTAATGCCATGTATGGCTGCGTTTCAAGGTCTAGGAAGTAATGTTAGTGTTGTGTCATAAAATATCGTTTGAGTAGTGGTTTGTTTTCTTGTTTAGAGAATTGGAAGTATCTTGTTATGTAAGCTTTTCTTATGTAACGGGGTGAGATATGGGATTTCACTCATATCCATTGTCTTAAACGTTTATTTGGTTAATATATTTACCAGGGTGCAGGATTACTCCCCTTTACCCAAAAAATAATTATTCCATTTTTTAGATTTTATAACGTACAATCCTATGAGTAGTCCAATTACAACTTTCGCTTTGTTCGCTATCATATGTCCCGACCTCTACCTTAGCTTATATATTACTCGGTACTAGTTCTCTAACATGATAAACATCGTTTGTGTGTGGTATTGTTTATACCAGGTTTAAGCTCGCCAAATATTTATCAAACATGTCCATCATTATTCAAAATTAGTAACAAAATATGTATGTAATCTATCATTTAGTTCAAAGCAAATCAGAGCTGCATGCATCAAGAAACAAATTATGCTAGAATACTTATACTTTACAAATTAAATATTCTTTCATTTCCACAAATTAGCAAGGTTTCTTTTTGACAGACGACAAAGTAGAAGGCATAATGCACTCCTAATTTGTCTTCATTTTAATTTTTATACATATTGAATCCTTTTCAATCTTGTTCAATAGAGAGAGAAAAACCATATTCAATATCTGGAAATTTTTCAAGTAACTTAAGTCAAAAGAAGGAAGGAATTGAACCATATTCAATCTCTCTTAGAGGGGACGGAGTGGAGTCGGGTTGGGGGCGAGTTCATGAAACCGAACGGCTACACCATACCGTGTAGCTCGGGTAAGGGGCGGGTTGGATTTGCGAGTTCGAAGCCGAAGGTGAGCGTTGCAAATTTAAGCGTTAGGTTTGTATTTCTTATTTTATTTTGTCTTTTTTTGCTTGTTTTGCAGTGCGGGAACAAAAAGGGTACCACTCAGGAAGAAGAAGGTACCACGGTCGGTAAAAAAAAAAAAAAAAATAAAGGGTACCACTCCGTCCACTTAGGGTAGTGTTAGGGTAGTATTGGGGTAGTTTTGAGTTGGGAGATTTTTATTTGATAGAGGTGACGTGGCACCCTCAGGGTATTAGGGTAAGAAACTACCACTCCTCCCTAGAGGTGACGGAGTGGAGCTCGGGTTGATGGGCGAGCTCTTGAACCCGCTCGGCTAACCATTCCGTGTAGTGCGGGTATCACAATCGAGCTACAAATTCGAGTTGGGAAGCCGCATTCGAACGTTGCAAATTTAAACGTTGGCCCAAATAAAAAAAAAAAAAAAAAAAAAAAAAAAAAAAATCTTCCTATTTAACACCTACACTCATCTCTCAAAAAAATAATTACCCTTACATTTCAAAAAAACACACTAATCTCTCAAAAAAATGTCTACCGATTCTTGGAATTCGTTGTTCGCCTTCGTCGACGAGCTATCCACGGGTAGCTCGTTGCAAAATATCTTCAACTAGCGGCTCGATTATTATGAAGACACGGCAAGCTCTAGCCAGAACTAAGCGTAATCGTCATCGGGATATAGGTCTTGAAACTTTAGAGAATGATTGGTTCGTTGAACAGCAAAGACAACAATTCTTTAAAAAAAATTCGAATGGAATAGTATGTTTTTATTTTAATCTAGTTATTTTAAGTATTATGTTATGTTTTTTTAAAGTATTGTGTAATGTTTTTATTTTAATGAAATGGTATGTTTTATTATAAATATTGTATGTGATTTTATGTATTAAAAAAAATGAATTAAGATCTTAGTGCAACTTAGCTAGTTAGGGTAGTGTTAGGGTAGTATTGGGGTAGTTTTGAGTTGGAAGGTTTTATTAAATAGAGTGATGTGGCGGCGCCGAATTATTAGGGTAGTAGTCACCACTCACCATCGTCACATGGTCCACTTTTGATCTCTCATATTGACAGTCACATGGTCCACTTGATCCCTTTCACACACATTCATCACGTCTTTTTTATTTATCCTTTATGTCTTGCAATGATGCACTTACTTTTTGTTCAATCAATGGTGCTTCAAAGAAGAAAAAACATACATGTCATAGGCTAGCCAAGTGAATGTGCATTAAATAGAAAATACAAAAGATAAAGTATAGAGTTTGAGTAGAAATACAGAACAAAAACTGATAAAAAACAAATATATGAAACAGAAATTGATAAAAACTGTCTTATACCATCAATTGATGAAGTAAAAGTGGGCCAAAAGATGTAAAAAATGACTAATAAGGTATGCATAACAACACCCTTGAGTTATATTGAAACTAAAGTGGAGAAGTTCGATTTTTTTACTTGATCATATCAGAACTTCATAATTGGTCGAACTAGTTATATGTCAATAAAAATCAAACAACAAGATATAGAGCCATCAGCCATGTATTAGACATTCAAAGGTCAAAATAGAGAGCCATTTTTAACTAAATACTATTCTTTATATCTTATTTAGTAAATTTAATCACTACATGCATGTCTACATCTGTTAAGTTGTTTGTCTTAACAATATAAAGCATAAACATCATTTTTGGTGCTTATTCTTTCATAAAGTAACAAATTCCCTTTGATTGATCCACTACTACACAAAGTATTTTTTTGGTACGCTCTTTAAGTACGGTTATATGAAAACCGTATCAAAAAAACCATTTGATGCGATTTTTAGAAAAACCGTACTAAGAAAAAGCAATTTGGTGCGGTTTTTAATTTTCCTTTGTTATTTGGTACGGTTATTTTTAAAACCGCACCAAATAATTTTTTTTATACTTTTTCTTAGAAACCGCACCAAATAAACATTTTTTGATACGGTTTTTTTAGAAACCGCACAAAAAACAAATTCAAAATAAATGTCTCCCCAACGCAAACTTGCTGCCAAATCTCCCAACACCCACACACTCTCATTCAATACACCACATTTACTCATACTCATACTCATACTCATCCTCCCCCTCAAATCAAATTTTTCAAAAATTAAACACCCATCAACAACCACAATAAATTTAACTTAAAACTCACAAAACTACAAAAATAAAAAGGTAATAGTTATATTTTTATTTCCTTTTACTTATTATAATTTTTTTTATGCTTAACTAATATATTTTTGATATTTATATAGGTACAAACTTCTTCATCATGTATCTAAATTAGAGCTTTCACCTCATTTTAGAAAAGTTCGCATCATAAGGTGAGTTTATAAACTTTTTTTTTGTTATTTGTAACATTATTTATCTTTATGTTGTTAGTTCTAAACTTATATATGTATGTATGTAGTTAATATGTTTATTTGCGTATATATAACATGTGCATCTAGAAGTTATAAGTAGATCCTTATATGAAATTAGTTGATACCCGTCCGAAACTAATCTAATAGAGATTAATTTCGGGCAGTCCCCGTTTGGGACTGCTTTTTGAATATTTTGTCTCATTTAGGATGCGTATACATTATAGTATGTTGACTATTCAAGGAAAAAATGGTATACATTTCTCTTTACTCCTTCGAGTTTGCGTTTATACACATACTTGGGGAGTTGAGGGGAAATGCTGACCTTTTTTTCTCTCTAAATAGTCAACCCATAAGAATGTATACGCATATGAGATAAAATATTCAATCAATGTGATGTACGAGAAGTTACTTTTGTTCAATCAATGGTGTTTTAAAAACAAGAAAACAACATATATATATATATAGTAGACGTGCCAAGTGAATGTGTGTTAAACAGAAAATACGGAAGATAAAATATAAAGTTTGACGAGAAATACGAAACATAAACTCCTAAAAAACAAAAATACACAACATAAATCGATGAGAAACTACCAAGTCGAGCTCGAGTTTGACAAGGCTTGAGCTTAGCTTAAAACAAAAACAATAAGCTTGAGCTTGGCTTGATAGCTTGTGAAGCTTTAATCAACCAGGCTTGAGCTTGGTTTAAGTATGTTTCGAACAAAGCTTGAGCTTGGCTTGAAAAGCTTGAATGTATAAAAAAAAATTGTTTTATGTGTACAAAAATATTGTGTTTCATAACCAAACTCAACAATAAATATATTTATAAAGTAAAACAAACTAAAACCATATTTGAAAACCAAATTAAATTGATTTAACAGTAATAAAACCAAAAATAACATTTTCGTACCCAAATCGAACATTAGAATGAAACATAAGCTAAAGTGCTAAATAAGGTTCTAACGTCTAAATATTTTCTATAAATAAGGTTCTCGTACCCAATTCGGTACAGTAGCACATCTTTTAAATCTATATTTTATATAAATGGTTTATTTTTTTCCATATAGACGATATTCAACACATAATATAAATATCGATTAGACTATAAATATGTTTAGTTTTTGTTGATGTTAACACTTAACATTATCAAATAAAAGTTGTTGATAAGTAAACTTACAAATTTTTCTGAAAAAATAAAAAAGAAGCTTATTTGGTTGTTGAATGATCGGAGAAGAGACAAGAGATGCAAGAATACAAATTGTTAGATTACTTAGAGCACTTGCAATCATAACTTGAGTTATGGTTTAACATCCTGCCACGTCTGCGCCACATCAGTTTTAACATTTCACCTTAAATCACCAAAAAAAACACTCGCAATTATAACATTCCCAAGGTTAAACCTTAACTCACCAACAATTTACAAAAACAACCCTTATTTAGGGGCGGAAATGAAAAAAAAAAAAGAGAAAAAATAAAAAAATGAAATAACGCCCGTTATTGGGGCAACTTGGGAGTATTAACACCGAAATAACACCGACCACGGTGTGGTTAATACCGGATAACACCGAAATAACACCCAAATAACTTCTACCATTGCAAGTGCTCTTAGGGTAAAAAGTCCTTTTAGAATACGTTATTCATTTATTTATCAAATAAGTCCTTATAATTAGGGTAATACTCAAATTAGCCCTTAAATACTTATATAAATTTATTATGAAAAAAATATATATATTAAAGTTTGAAAAAGCTTGATAAGAACTCGAGCCGAGCTATCAAAAGCTTAAGCTTGACTCGTTATATGTTTCGAGCTAATATTTGGGCTTGAGCTTGATAAAAGCTTGGATTGACCGAGTCAAGCTCGAGCTCGAGCTCGAGTTGCTTGATAAAACTTTGAGTTGATTGCAATCCTAGCCATGTATTAGACATTCAAAGGTAAAAATACAGAGCCATTTTTAACTAAAAATTCTTTATCACATATTTAGCAAATTTAATTACTAAGGTTGTGTTTGAGAGGATGCTTATTGAGGCTTATAGGGGTTTAAACTTCTAAAATAAACAGACTTATATTAATAGATTCGTTTGGCATAAAGGCTTATAAAGGATTTTGAAATTAGACAAAGCTTCTTTATTTAGCCGAGTAAATGAGGCTAAAAACTTTCAACAGGGTATCTAGTATGTTAAATTACTTAATTACCTACAGAAATATCTAATATATACAAAACCCTTAACATTTATTAATTTAATTATATGTTATTTTTACTAATTTTACAATAATAAGCTCCAACTTAAGCTAATTTGCCAAACAAGTTTATAAAAATAAAAAATTCTAATTTTGACTTATAATATGTGACCTAGTCCCAGCTCAAGCCCCAACCCCAACGCATTTTATCAAACATGCCCTAAATGTCCACATCTGTTAAGTTGTTTGTTTAAACAATATAAACATCATTTTTGGTGTTTATTCTTTCATAAAGTACAAAATCCTAAATGACCTAATTGATCTTTTCTTGTCAATTATCCCAATTATAAAATGAGCAAATTCCCAAACTAGGCCAAAATGTCAACCATGGTCCCTTTTGTGGTCACTTTCATGTGCCTTTTTCCATTTTAGTTACGTCTTTCATTTCAACCCGCTGACTCCACTCTTTTTGTGACGTGTGTCCATGCAAGTACATGTGTTAGGTGAAGATTCTTTTTACTTTTAAACTTAAATGACAAATATACCCTTCTCTTAAAATAAATCACTACCTACCCCGCCACCTACCTCTCCTTTTCTTATCTATATTAACACAAAATCTTATCCACACAAACCAATTTCGGTGAAATCCGACGATTTTTCGTTACAAATCCAACGACCGGATCAAGCGATTTATTGTCAAATCAGCGGCGAATCTCTGACGATTAAAATAACAGATAGATCCGGCTACCATTCGTCACAGATCCGGCTACCATTCGTCACAAAGACCAGATTCGTCACAAAGAAAGATAAAAAAAAGATGAAGAAAAGAGAAACAAAGATGAAAAGATAGAGAACCACAAAGAAAGAAAGATCTCCAGTGATACTTTGTTATTATATTTGTACTAGACAATAAGGAAATGATTTGTCTTTTTTAAAGATTCATGTTCTTGGACAAAATTTGTTAACGTATGGTTATTATCACTTTGTTACATTTTTTGGTTTTTAAATTGCATAAGTGTTATTATATTGTCCAATCTCACATCAAGAAAAGGAAAAATGATTTTATAAATAAATGAACTCTGATCGAGTAAAGATGGAAAATGATCTTTATATTGTCCAATCTCACAGCAAAAGTGTTGTAAACGACTTGGATGATTGGTAGTGAAAATGTTACGTTATGTTGTTAGCCTTTTTTTCCTTAGATATTCTTTGTAAAAGAACTACGAGCGGGTAAAAAGAGACCGTTTTTTTTTTTTTTTTAAATATAGTTTGGAGGTGATTGTAGTCGGAGTGGTGGTTGAGAAGTGGTGGTTGAGCAATAGTGGTTGGCGGAATCTGCGAGATGAAGGTGGTGAATCTGCAGATGAAGGTGGTGAATACGGTTGAGCGGTGGTGGTTGGCGGTGATGGTTGGCGGTGGTGGTTGGCGGTGGTGGTTGGCGGTGGTGGTTGGCGGGCGGTGGCGGAATCTGCGAGATGAAAACGTGGGTGTGAAATGTGAGAGAACAAGGAGATGAGGTATTTTAGACAATGTACTATCATGCATAATAAAACAAATATCAATCATTTGTAAAATCTACCTAACTTTTGTACTTGCACTTGACATGTGTCATAATTTGGATGGAGTCGAGCATAACCAAAATAGGAAAAGAGACATGAAAGTGACCACAAAAGGGACCATGGTTGAGTTTTTGGCCTATTTAGGGAATTTGCTCTTATAAAATTTACATTGACAAACATCATCAAATGAGTTGTAGGGTATAAGAGTTACTATGTACAAATTTAAGAGTGACAAGTGTAATGGTACTATATGAAAAAACTGAACAAAGAAACTTTTATCCATATTCTGCCTACACGTACAGAAAATGATGTCTAAGAGCATGTTCAATAATAACGCCGTAACGGCGTTAAACTAAATATAACG
This sequence comes from Chrysanthemum lavandulifolium, assembly GCA_022545495.1. NCBI lineage: Eukaryota > Viridiplantae > Streptophyta > Magnoliopsida > Asterales > Asteraceae > Chrysanthemum > Chrysanthemum lavandulifolium. Next base: position 2,424,190 of record CM040246.1, on the reverse strand, counting down.
GCTTTAAGTCCGTTAAAACCGTTGTGGTAACGGCGTTAAAGACGAGTAAGGGGGCCAGCGTTGATGTGGTAACGCGCGTTAAGGGGAAGAAAAACAAATTCACTTTACCCCCTTGCAACGGCTACTAGCCGTTATGTTTTAAAAAAAATCAAAAAATACCCTAAATGGCTACTTTTTATTTTTTTAAAAAAAATCAAAAACCTTTTTTTACCACTATAAATACCCAATTAAAACACCATTTTATTTTCACACTTCCACTACTAAATCCTCTCAATACTCTCAATCTTTCAACTTCAATTAACTGCAAAAAAAAAAAACAATGTCGGGAGGCAACGATGATATTTTCTTCAATCTTCTTGGTGGTTGGTGGAATCCCAAAGCCGGGTTCATCATCTAACCCGACGGGTTCATCTTCATACCCCACCCCACTGGGCTTCCGAGCCGAAATGTATCAACAACATCAAACATTTACGTATTGGCAACAACAAAACCAACAAAGCACCTTAAACTCCAACTTTCAAAATCTACATTCGCACAACGGTCGCAACAATCACAAACCCGAAACACATGATGTTGGCGACACACCCACGTCTCCTCGAAAAAAGGAAAAGGTCGTATGGCGAAAATCAAAAATCCAAAGACCCGAGCCCGAACCAATTGATTACGATGAAGAGGAGGTTTTCGTTCTTCGCGTTGGACTTGACGGAGGAAGCATCACTGCAGGTGTTACATAGCATTTTGAGGATCCGAAAGTTGGAAAGTGCCAACCCGCAGGTGCGTTTTGGTATCGGGTCGAAATGAGTTCAATAGAAACAACTTTCAGCGGCGCACCAGGACATGATGTCAAGCAAATGGAAAGCGTTGAGCGGCATATGCACAAAGTTCAACGCTTGTTACATACGTGCGCAACGGGATCAACGAGCGGGGAAAGTGGCGGGATGTGATGAAGCAGGCAAAGCAATGGTATCGTGAGGAAACCAAAGGAGCACCGTTTGGTCTCGATGACGCTTTGGAGGTTTTGCGTCATTATAAAAAATGGGACACGCAGGAGCCGGTTGATTTAACCGCGATGTGCCAAGCCAAACAAACGAGGCTTTGTTTGGTAATGATGAACAACCACGCCCATGGGAAAGAAGCGTGCTACCAAAAAGCAAGATCAGAGAGCACAACAAGTCTTGGGGAGCAAGCTGGAGGACGAGCTCGTCGACTTATTTCACCGAAACTATGGTAGCAGTATCGTTTGAAGCGTGAAACCGCCCGGCGGCGTGTCGGGCCCAGCGGAAAAAGATCTCACAATAACAAGGTTGGAAGAGATAAAGTTTTTGATGGCCTTATTGAAGGCGAGATCCGATGGTGGTGGATTGGATCGATGACGAAAAGATCGAATCATCAAAAATATAACTGAAACCTCGTCGATGAGATCGTATTCTCGCCATTTCCTTTAATTTGTTGTAACGTTTTATTTGCGGTGTGTTTATTTCGTTGTAATTTTTTTTTAATCTCGTATTGTAATATGTTTTCAATTTTAATGATATGTTTAGTTTAATAAATGAAGTGTTTGTTTTAGTTTAGGAGTTGAAATTAAAAATATGAAATGTTATTGATGTTATTGGGATGTTATTGTTGTGAGTGTTTTTTGGGGATGTTAAGGTGAAATGTTATAGCTGATGTGGCGCTGACGTAGACGGTGTTATTGATGTTATGGTGTTATTGTTATGCATGATCTAAGTGCCAGAATAATTGGATTGAATCGCTATATTCAATCATGTATTTGCTAAATCTTCAAATAGATAGCATATTTGAAAAAGCTGTTGAGGAATCAATTTAAGGAGCCCACATTCTCTCTCTCCTAACCAAGCATATATACATTACAAAAATGGCGCAAATATAATCAGATAGCTTTGATCAAGCGACATTATCATTTACCACCGGATTGAATACAACTTTTTCTTCTTCTTCTTCTTCTTCATCCCCAATCGATTAAGGTTCGTTTTCTCTCTTACTTTAACTTCTTTATACACTCTGTCTGTTCATAGCTTCTTATGTTTTCAAGATGAACTAAATCTAACAGTAATTATCCTTTTGAAAACCCATTATTTAGGATCATGTTTTGCAAATCAACAACTAATCACATATGTATGGTTATGTTCATCTGGTCTAGGATCCGTGTTTTTCTCGGTCGTGAAAGTAATCTTGTTTGGGTACGCGGGTTTTTTAATATAGTAAATCAACTAATCATCTAACTATATTTCCTCCATGTTACCAAAAAAAAAGTAGAGTCGAATGATTTTGTTATCTTTCTAGGTTTCAGATTTTTTATATATATTTTTAACGGTAGCATAAACAAAAAAAGAGAGGATAACTAGTGAGTCAGTTTTGGGCCGGATTTGATTCACCAGATTAAGTAAAGAAGTACAAATTGGAATGTCAATTGTACCAACTTTCAAATCCAAATTAGGAGATTCTTTCATATCATGATCTATGTTCGCATTCAGTATCAAAATTTTCCCCACTTTTACTTTTACTTTAGTAGAAGATTAATAGTGCATTTTTTTTTAGTATGTATAATTGTGGAGTAAGTTAGAGCGAATAAAATTTGTGGTTTAAATTAATACAGAGTATCTAAATATTTAACCCTTCACGCACTATCCACTAAGTTAATTCTTAAAAAAATCTTTACTCACCAACCCAAAGATCTTCCATATTTTATTCTCTAACAGAAATTTATTTTAATATACTAGGAGTTAAAGTTAGCTATAGAACATTCATAAATTCAACAAACTTTATTGTTCCACTTATTAAATTAACAATAGAACTTTAAGGTTTGTACCTTTAACATGATATTTTTAACTTCTTTGTTAACAACACTCATTGGTCACAGGAATCTGACCAATGGTTATGCTGGTTGTGCTTTTTGACTTTTTGCTTATGTAGTTTCTTGCCATTTTTGAAGTTATTGTTTGTTGGATTTAGTTGATCATTCATAGTTTTTTGATAAGTAGGAGCTAAATGTTTGTAATTTCTAATGGTATGCAGCAAAACAAGTCCATTTTCATTTTCAACCAGTCGCATCGGTCGGTCACCACAGGTATGTATGTAGTATATAATTTTCTATGTTTGTAATTCTAATCGTACACATGCATGACCCCTTCTTGATTCACAAAAACACACTTTTTTGCGTGTCCACTAAATGCCCTTCTGAGTTTGACATGATCACGATTAATGAATCAAACTTGATTTTTATGAAACAATGCTTAATTATAATATAAGACTTATTATCCCAGTTCAGATTAGAAAACGATGGATTAGTTAATTTTTTATAAATACTATAATAATATCTTGCTTGCTTGCAATTTATCAAAATAAAAAAATGGATCACTATCAGAGAAGTCCTTTTTCAAAACATATTTCTTTTGAAAAGCAATAAGTAAACAAGGATTCAACTTTATTAAAGTTTTTAGATGTAACGTTGAGAGAAAGGAGTGTTGTCTTTTGATGGACTTATAAGCTAGCTTATCTTTTTGGACTTATTAATTAGTTGAGTTAATAGGTTCAAAGCTTATAAGCTATAAAAAAATGAGTTTTGGTAACTTTGCAATTTCTGTATAAACTCATAAGCCATGAAATAAGCTAAGACAGATAAAACTTACCATTTGGTTTAGAGATAGGATTTGATTTTAGGATTGCACTCATGGAAAAAAAAAGTAAACTAAAGTGCATGATAAATTGACAAGCTGTTTAGTTTATGTCATTTTTGGAATTGAACTTTGCTATAGATGTTATTTTAAATATGAAATGAAAAATATTAAATATAGTACAGGACCCATACAAATTAAAAAGGAAAGAAAATTTCAAAAGAGAAAGTACCAACATGCACATTTTAACTCCCAATTATTGTGCTAGGCATCACAAAAAGTAGGATTTTTAGACATCATGCCAAATCTGAAACTTATACCCTCACACCAAAAATATCTTCAGTCTTCCTTATAGACACGTCATTCTATTTCCCAACAAAACCAACTTTACTATGTACAATTGTAATAATAGAGTATGGGCCTATGGGGGGGCATAAGGTTCTTAACTATTACGAGTATGTTTGTTCACATACTCATCTTACAAAACGGGTTAGTTTGAGATGGTTTTTTATGTGAACCCATGTCAATGATGTCATAATAATTGTTAACATAATTGAGTACCATGTATACCGTATACGTACTCAAATTTTATGTTAATAACTGTTGTAGCGTATACTGTAATATTGTTCATAACAATATGTCATTTTGCATTTGATAAACGCTAAATTGTCTGAAATGTTCAAACTTCATGAGAGAATCATTAGTTGAAGAAAAAATGTTTCTTACAAGTATAGCAAGCATCCTTGAGATCAATAAACTAAGATGCCATACAAACAATCTTACCAAAAACGTATTGTAGCTTTGTAATATGAGTTCAAGATAATCATATGACCTCATAAGACCAAGAAAAATAAAAATGCCGGTAACATGTTATCTTAAAGAGAGAATCTTTTTTAACCTCATGTATTAAGGTGGATGATATGGGTCTTAGAGAGAGGATCAACATCCATCGGCAAATTGGGAACACCAGCCCCTTATCCTGTTTTTTCCTTGACAACAGACCTTTCTTTTTGATAATTAAAGAGATAGAAAGTATTTGCAAACGCGCTATGTGTGATTTGTATGTGTGTTTTGTAGGTATTCGATCTTATTAATAGAAAATGAGAAAATTTTTAATGAATGAGAGCGAGTGTTGCACACAAATTGTGATAAAAAAAGTATAGGGAAGTGAGAACTATGAGACGTTAGGGCCACACTCTAAATGGAAAGGTTTAATGCGAGTGATGAAATTTTAATTCAAATGTACATGATCAACCAGATTATCCATAATAATTTTTGAATCCTATCCCTAAACACTCTTAAAATATTTATATAAAAGGGTTGAATCAAAGAGCTCTACCTACCACTCTGCCTCTTGTCAATTATTTATACTTATAAACTTATAATCGTTTTGAATAACTAGATGTGTACGTGTGAATGACGACGAGATTTTATAGCAGCACGTAATTATAGTTAGGATATTGTAGTTAAGTGTTTCGTATAACGTTTAACAATTAACGCTGACAACTCTTCATTATCATTCGAGATGACAACAATATCATACCAGTTCTCCTTTAACAAATTTTGATTGAAATATGAATCGAGAATGAAAACAAGCTGTGATGAATTTGTAAAAAGAAAAAAGAAATAGTAAAGATTAGGTAATTTACTATTTTTAAGTTTTTAAGGAAAGAAAACATATTTGTAAACCCATATTCCGTTTTTAACAAATTTTCAAAAGAAACACTCCAATAAAATAGGATTAAAAAGCAAAGGTGGGGTCCACGGTTGTTCCTCTGTCCTCCCGCCTTTCCTTAACAGGAAATAGCCGCTGGGGTTTATGATCAGACATTTGGGATTTACTGTGACCTAATCATTTTCACCTTTTTTGTGAGTTAATTCTTGCATTTCCCACATCAACTATTATTCTATTAATGTATATAAATATTTTTTTATTTACAATGATTTATTCTTATGTATGGATCCGTTGTTATCTGATAGTATTATCTTTGGTGGTTATTGCCTTATTGGTTAATCTGTTATTATGCTGTTGTCTAGCCGATCTCCCCGAATTTTATTTATTTGTTATATGAGAGCGAACTAAGTTAATTTGGCACTTAGGGGGTGTTTGTTTAAGCTTATATGTGGCTTATAAGCTTATTCTTTTTTCGGCTTATATTTCATAATCTCTAATTTTCCGGCTTATTTGAAGACTTGTGGTCATAATAAACTTGTATAACCCACAAGTCTTCAAATGAGCCAGAAAATTAAGGCTTATGAAATAAAAGCCAAAATCAAATAACCTCATAAGCTTATATATAAGCTTAAACAAACACCCCCTTAATCATTTGTTGAAGTAGTAAAATAGTGTAATCGAATGAATTATTTTGTGATTCTAGTGTTATTACTATGTCAACTGTTTTTTTTTTTTTAGATACAAATCTTGATTTAGGTGAGACAGTTTGCAGTAACACGTAAATTTACGGAATTATGGAAAGTCTCCAACCAAAATAATTAGTAATACTAAAGTCATAACGGTTTTGTTCTCGAGTTTAACTTATAAAATAGTTGAGAAATCTGTTATGTGGCCCCCCTACTTTAACTTTATATATTACAGTAGTTTTTTGCTATTAACATACTTTTTGATGCATAATCTTGAAATTGTTTGGTATTAGACTAGAATAGCTAATGCTGGACTACCTGACTCCTTAAGCATTGCGGTAGTTAAATGTCCTAAAATGTTTAGTCCCCTGTTTATGGTTGACGTATTAGTGTCGATGTTGTGCATAGATTTGACTCGATAAGATAAATTTAATTATTCCGGAAAAGAAATTTAATTTGGTAAACAAGGACTTACAGCTAAAGATTGAACTAGACCTTCACGAATACATCACTTCTAATAATAGAATTTTGAGGTAAGTGAAATGGATAAGTTGTCTTTTTGGCTCTTTTTGTTTGAATTTACTTGATCTTCTTGGTTGGATTTAGTTATGCTGTTAAACAGAAGGCTAGTTTCTGTCTCTATATAGTATAGGAGACTATTATAGCTTAAGACATACGTATTGCACCTGTGTTTTGTAGAATAGTGTCAAAATAGGTCGTTGAGAATTAAGATATTAGAAACAAAGGAACATTGCTGTTGGGATAGTGGCAAATTGGCATGCGTTTTTGCTTGCACTATTCTTGTTTGATGTGTTAAGTTCCCTCCTGAATTGTAAATATACATGGTAGGCTTGGCATTCTTCGTTTGTGCTATCTAATTTGTGCAGATCAATGCTATAATTGGTTATTATATAGCTTATGAAACACATCCTATGTTTTAAAATAGTTGAAACAAAAGTCATCTGTCATTTGCCATACATTTCATCATATTATGTTCTTGTTCAAATTTCAAAATGATTAACAGTTTAATCCGGAACAGCTAATAAGTAGTCTCTTTTATAAACATCTTTTAAGGCCTCCTTCACTGACACGTCTTTGTTCAGTTTTGGTCCAACAGGCTCCTACTGGCACAGTATATATAGAAATCCAGCAACTGATCGAAATGTGCCTGATCTCTAAGGACTTTCCGGAGCAGTTCCAATCAGGTTGTGTTTCAGGTTATGGTTTCGGTTTGCTTGGTGGTAAGATAACACGATTGGTGAAGAACAAGATAGAACAACCGACACGTCCATTTTCTGGTGATGCGAGATACTTGACACTCCTTTGTGTTTCTGGTAAAGAAGAGCCACAGGTAGAAATAAAGGAGAGAGTAAGAGCAGCACTGAAGCTCATAACTGTCCTTGAGAAACATGTCCTTGTTCAGTTTTGGTCGCCTCGTGATGTTGGGAAACACCAAATACTTACAACTCTGGATCAACCATTTGGGCTTGGTGTAGCGAATGATGAACTTTGTTTTTATAGGTGGAGCTCTGAGCATAATGCATTTTATGTGGATAATGATAACAAGGAAATAGAAGAATACTCTAGTCCTCCAGCTCGAGTATATAGGAAGCGATCACCAGAGTGGACTTCTGATATAACTAATTACAAGTCAAAAGATTTTCCACAACGAGACTTAGCAATCCGTTGCAATCTTCGTGGATATATGGCTTTACCAGTGTTTGATATTGCTAGTGAATCATGTCTTGGTGTGCTTGAGGTTTTGGTATCTTCCAAACATATGCCTTTTGTTCATGTGGTTAAACAAGTTCACAGTGCCCTGAAGGTTTCCATCTAATCTCTTCTATTTAGAGTTTTAAGCACACCTGAACTTTTCTCTCTTTTTTTTCTTTCACTGCTGCTCATTTCAAAATTGTTGTAATCTTGCAGAAACAAAGTCTGACAAGTCCACGAGCATTTGTTAGTCCTGCTTCATATGTAAGTTGGGACTTGGGATCTATAATCTGAATTCTATCGCTCTAAGTTCAACATTTGTGCAAAATATTCTCAAAATCTTGTTTTCTTTGGAGCTCTTATGTGGTAGATGTCTTTTAATACAGGTTCCTGATGAGTACGACAAAATCCATGGTATTTTGACAAGTGTGTGTGACAGACACAATTTACCTCTTGCTCAGACATGGGCTGTTTCCCCATACACTAGTTTTGTTTCACATGATAAAATTATAAAGGAGAGTTGTAGTAGTTTTGGTACTAAATGCATTGGGAAGGTCTGCATGTCCACGGTTGCTTTGCCTTCTTATGTTAAAGACAATGGCATGTGGGATTTTATGAAAAAATGTAAAAAGCAACACATGTACAAGTCGGAGGGGGTTGTTGGGAGGGCATTATCATTCCAAGGTGTATTTGTTTGTAGAGATGTAACCGAGCACAGTGAAGTAGAGTATCCTCCGTGCGGTAATAAGGTAAAAAGCTGCTTTGCAATTTCCTTGCATAGTGTTGAAGGAGATGATGAGTATGTTCTAGAGTTTTTTCTTCCAGTGGGCACCAACGATGATAGATTTGTTCAAGATGTGGTGAAAACTTTGAAAATTGAGGTCGCCTCTGAATTTGTACTCGGTGATCCATCATCTATGGATTTGTCTGGTACGAATCGAATTTATACTATTGAAATGTTCATGAATATGATTGATGACAGATCCATTTTTCATGTAGATAGTTCAGATTCAGAGTCACGTGTGACAGATGTTTCTAAAACTACTTGCTCTGTGAATGACCCAGAGTCTTCCACCAGTGTGAATATGGAGAATCGACATGCTGCTATCTTTGCTGATGATGGAGAAACAAGCAGCCCTTTTACACAAGGCGTCAAAAAGCGTAAAGCAGACCATAATCCAGATCTTTACTGAGTAGGTAAACTTTTGAAAAGTATTTCACAAACTTGCTATAGGGACAAAGATGATAATTTGATGCCCGTTGGTAGATTTTTGCCGAGAATAGGTGTATTATGTCTTATCAACTTATACTACCGTCTTTTTATGTATGGTTTTTGACTATAGATGATATTTCTCAGAATATTTCTGAGTTAAGTTGGATCATATGCCATTCGCATGAACACTGTGTTATGTGATTACTTTACAGACCTGTAGTTTTATTTTGTTGCTTATATTTTGTTGCTCCATCCTTTGATTTCTGTTTCCTTTTGATAACTTGTCATGGGATTAACAGGGTCGGGGGTAATTATATGGATTGTGTAGATATGTTTCCTTATGTAGTTAATGTGTATTTGTATGCTCCTAGCCTTAATTTCTATATGTCACAGAAACTTATATGTGTCGAGAGCTTGTATAATTGTATAAATGAATAATATAAAAATTATGTGAGTAGGATCACCAATGAATCATTCATAAGTGGTTGATGAAATTATCGTCCTTGTCCTACGTTAACAGAAGGCGATAGTGGTAAAAAAGTTAATCTGTTGAGTGCTAATAACATCAACACCTTTGGTTTTTGGTAACTAAAGATAGGAAAGAAATTACTCGGTATTGAAACAACCTTTCATGTTAATATAGAGTTCTCATCGTAGAAACAAAATTTATTCGCATGGTGTACATTTAGAAATGGTCAGGTACTTAGGTTACTATCCTGATTGCAGTAGGAGATATTGTTACGGCGTGTGTTGTGAATTCTGAATTAGTGAACGAGTATTTGTCTGTTGTCGGACGTACCTGCAGTCAAGTTCAACCAAACTTGAGAGGATGATCCTTGTCCATTCTTATGAAATGATAAGCGGGCAAGTTAGTTTTACTTTCACCTTTTTTTTAATGCTTTTTCTCGATTGTTTTAACTTAAATTCTCCACAATTAGGCTTCTACATATTATGGGTATATTTGGTATGACGGGTTGAGGTAGAAATTTGAGAACTTGAACTTTATTATAATAGAAGTTAAATTTGTATTTTGTAAAACTTGTTTGTGAAACGAAACTTAACTTAATCTTATAATTGCAAAATTACTAAAAGGATATAATTAAATGAGTTTTTGTATATGTTAAATATTTTTGTCGGTAAATAAGTAATTTATTGTTCAAGCTCATTAAAGTTTTCATACAGCTAAGTTTTACGCCTTTTGAGAACTTATGATTCGTAAGTCCATGTAAACGAGACTTATTTTATAAAGCTAACTTATTTTAAAAACCATGCCCTATGCTCTCCTCAAACACACCCTATGTTTAGCTACTTATTATATCCGCAATGATCTGACACTAGTTATTATTGTTCTTTTTTTACCCCTAATTTAGTAAGTTCTTAACACGTAGTACTGTATGTTTTACTAGCATTTTGTGAACCGAAATATAAGTGTATGATCATCAGTCAATGAATATAAAATCCAGGGAAGTCCATTTGGTTGGACTCAGGAAAGTCTATTTTAATCAAGGGAGATTTACATCTATATCCTTAAAAACTTTTACAATTACATCAATATCCTTGTACTTTCATAATTACTTCAATATCCTTTTAAACTTTTAAAATACACAAATTTATCCAAAAACACATTTTCATCATATTTTAATAGATTCAATAATAATTACATCATTATCAATATTACACAAAATGCTAACTTACCTTTTTTACCCTTATAATGGTTAGCTAGTAAACAACCCAACTCAAATAAACTGTCAATTAATCGAATACGCTCTACGAGTATTTGAAAAATTGGATTCAACGTTACAACCAGAAGAAAATGTATATTAGTTTACTTTTAATTTCTTATTTTACTCTTTCTTTACCATTTGAATTTTATCTTCAAACAAAAATTACCAGAAAGTCAAATGGACATTATAGGTTCCATTTTTTCTCAGAGGGGGCCGCATAACAGATTTACGAATGCAAGAATAAAATCTTGCTTTTAATTCTACAAGGATTGGGTGTTTTTCTATTAGGAACCCATCTGCAAGAATAAAAAGTTAAAAATCCTTCAATAATCAAATTTTGCTCGTATGTGTTTTTCTTAATCAAGAGAAAACGGGTAAAAGGGTAATTATAGATTAAAAGAAAATCTAAATTAAAGCTTTTAATAATATATTTATTTTAAGTATAATGAAAATGAGTTTTTGGATATTTATGTGTATTTTTAAGTTTTGAAAGGATATTGATGTAATTATAAAATTTGTAAGGATATTCATGTAATTTAAAGGTTTTGTAAGGACATAGATGTAAATGCCCATTTTTTTTTATTGTGACACTTCAAATATCACATCAAATAGTTGTATCAAATTTACATCCTACTTTAATAACTTGTATGATGAGCGTGCAAATAAAAATGAGGAGTTTAAAAATCACCTCCTATTCTAAAAACATTATGTTGTATTTCAAAAAAACTACAACAAGATCTTTAAACTGACACACAACCATTAAGCTTCAAAGTTAATTGATACATTTCTATAATGATTTTAGGAAATAAAATACTTATACAATGTGTTGTGAAGAATTTAATTTATCAAAGTTACACTATTTTAGAACATGTTATACTATTTTTGTAGGGTCTGAATTCAACTCAATTGTCTCTGAAAATTAGTTAAACATAAAATAACCTAATACATCTTTTGAAGGTTAGTGAGCATAAAAGTCTCTGATAAAGATTAAAGAGAATGTCACTTCATAACTATTGTATGAACCGGATAGTTATTAGAAGTGAGATACTCCCTGATAGTTATAAGGAGACTTGTCTCCCTGATTATTATTTAGAAAATGCTACTCACTGATAAAATAAATCAGTGAGTGTTGTATAAAGCTCAACAAACCGTCTAGCTTCAGGGACGTCAAAGACCAGCTGAAGAAAACGCTTCACAAACTGTTGCAGTGTCAGTGAGTGATGTACAATGAGCTACGAACAACACCAGCGTCACTGAGATCTGGCAAATGTTTCTCTGACTCTGAAGACTTAATTCAGTTTGAACAACCTCAACCTCTTAAAGCATGATCGGGAAACTTCTTAGGAAAGATAAGTTATCAAGTACTTATCGATCTAATAGAAAGCAAGCATTGGGACTAGAATTTGTCAAATCGGGTAAACCTAAAGTACGCTCAAGCTAGCATACTAGGCATGTGCCTATCTATAGCAAGACGGCAAGCTATTATGTACCTATGTGCATCCACTGCTTCCTCCTTTATTTAAACCAAATATTGTAATCGGGCTAAGTAGAGATTCAAACATAAAAAATAATACAAAGTATTATAGTTAAGATCCTCCTCTCTTAGGAACAACAAGGCAAAGCTAGCTGCCTCTTTTTGTTTGATTTTGGAGAGTAATATGTCATCAACTGGGATAGTCTTTCGTAAACTATACCCTGTAAATCTTTGATTCATTTCTAATAAGATTTATAAAGTTGAAAAGTACAAATGGTGTTATTAGCTTGTATGAGTCGTTTTCAAGCAAACACAACCTCATTGTTAATGTTCATAAGTTTTCGTCATTTGCTCAAACTATTGTTCATATATTTCATGGTTTGCATGAGCGTGCGAGGGATCCCAACATTTTTAACTGGCCGTTTTCTTTAAAAATACATACATTTTGTTAACGCATGCGCTAAAATTTTAAGAAGTAAAAGACCAAGGAACACGTTGAGAAAAAAGGCTATTAAGAAAGAAAAATGCAAAAAATAGCCATTTGAGTTATGCTTAAAAAATTCTTACATACTTAAAAGGGCTATGTTTAGCATTTAACTATATGCTAAAAACCCATTTTTATGACACGTGTCATGCTTAACTGTTCGACTACATCTATAGTGGGCCAAAAAAATACAAGGCTCCACTAAATGGGTGGAGTCGAGTAGTCGAGCAGTTGAGCATTACAAAATGAGAAAAGAGTGGAAAAAGTGACCAAAGTCTTGGACTATGGGTGTTTTTTTGGCTTCGTTTGGTAATTTTCTCTTAAATGTATCTATACTCATTTATAAAGTGTTTGAAAAATTCTAAATAAAAAAATCTTAAAATTTTTAAGACCAAAAACATTTCTATTAAAGGAAGTTACACATAAAGATATTTCAGCTTGAAGTTAAATGTATTAATTTTGCTATTAAAAATTCAGAATTATAACATACTGGAACTTTAATGTATTATAACAACCCAAAGTTGTAACATCTCATTTGAAAAATAAAACTAATAACCATCAAAATAATGCTCAAATTTAGAAAATAAAAGTGCTGACTATTTACACTATTAATAATTTGGACGTTCTATATTCGAAAAACATATATCTTCTACATTATAAAGTATTTGAGACAAACTAAATAAAGAATGTTTAAAATGAAAACATTTACTCGTTACAAATATGGTCATTGGGTACCCACCGTATTACACGGGTACCTTTCTAGTCATCTTTAATGCATGTTTTTAACTTTTAAATATTATGTAACACTTGGGGCTAAAAACAACAAAACTCTAGAAAAAAAGGTTTAACCTACCGTTGTTTGTTAATAACGAGCGGGTGATCCGTTGTTCTTGCATGAAAGTGTTGTGAACGTCTGAAAGGACTTAGCTCGACGACACTTAAACCTCGGGGACTATTTTTGCCATGTTGCCAAACTTACAAAGGACTTAGCTTGCAGCGACACTTAAACCTCGGGGACTATTGTTGCCATACTTAAACCTCGAGGACTATTTTTGCCATTTTGCTAAACTTACAAAGGACTTAGCTTACGCCACTTAAACCTCAAGACTATTCTTGCCATTTTGACAAAGATGGCATTTAATGCCCAACTTTGGGGATTTGTACTCCCATCTTTAGTATATACGAGTGTTGGAAAACCGCGCGATGCGTGGGATTACTTTATGAGCGTGAATTTGGGCCGGTGAATACCGGAAAATTTGTTTGGACCGGCTTTGCAAATACAATTAAAAACTTAGGGACTATTTTCATGACCAAAATGACTTACTTTGTAACGACACTTAAACCTTAGGGACTATTTTGCCAAATTTCTATAGATAGGTACTAATTCTACAGGACTTACTTTGTGACAACTTAGACGCAGGGACTATTTTGCCAAATTGCTAAAGATAGCAATTAATGCTCGAGGACTTACTTCAATGACGAGCACTCGAACCTATTTTTTAATGTTTGTGAACATTCGATTTAATGCACCTGGTTTGCAAAACTTGTTGTCGCTATTTAGTATTATATACAAATATATATAATATATAATTTTACCATTTAACTTATTGGTTTCTTGAAAATTTTAAGATAAAATTCTATAATCGTAAGGCTAATATTACAAAATTAAGGGTATGTTTGGTATGAAGAAATTTAGGGTTGGAAACTTGGGGTGAATTTGAACTTTTATTAAAAGTCGAAGTTGAAGTTTTATTTTATATAACTTGTTTGTGAAATGAAATTTGGTATGGCGCTTATTATCGCAAAATTACTAAAAAATATAATTAAATGAGGTTTATGATATATGTTAGATATTTTTAAAGTAAATATATAATTTATGGTTCATAAGCTCTAATAAAGTTTTAACCTTTTATAATAAAATTTTAAACCCTTTGAGAACATGATTTTATGTTTCGTGACAAACGATCTTATTTTATAAGCGAAGCGTATTTTAGTTCTGCCTATAAACCCTCCCAAACACACCCAATAAATGTTCTGATTTAGTGGTCTTGATTTATACGAGTAAAATAAAAATGATATACTTCTTGTTTGGCCCACGCATGGATATCATTAACGATACAAATAAATTGCCTTTATCTTTTTTGGTTTCTTTATTGAGGTTTTATACATATAAAATTATACTATTATAGCATGCGAATGACATTTGATTTGATGTGTATACCTTATGCTATTTGATATTTGCTGGGATGGTCCCTTTTAACCAAAAAAACAAATAAATAAATAAATAAAAGGAGTTTCAAGTGATCAGTTTCGTGACCAAATGTGATGCTCTTATAAACAAAAACTTTTTGTTATGCGAAAAGTATGCATATTTTTTTGAGGCAGAAACTTTAGAAGACCATGCTATTTATTTATGCTCTGATTATTTAAGTTAAATATGATTGATGCATGCACCTACATGATTTATTAAAATTACTTGTCGTCTATATATATAGAATTAAACTCGATGTGGACTTTACTATATTAAACTCGTGTGGACTTTATGATATATGTATTGCTATAGCTTATTCGGTTTATAAATAATAAAATTCCTAGCTAACATGCCTGATGTCATGATTGGACTTTACGATATTAAACTCGTGTGTACTTTACGATATTAAACTCGATGGACTTTATGATATATCATGGACGAAGCTTATACGGGGCAAGAGGGGTTGTGACCCTCCGAATTAAGACCACTAAGCTTTATTTTTTGGATAAGGATACTCTCATATTCATTTGAACATGAGAGGTAATGTTGTGCTTTTTATGATTATATATTTGAATTAAAATAACACAAATGTCTTGTAATGATGACAATGTACAATTATACTAAACGCAGCATTACATATCATGTTCAAATAAACATGAGAAGATCCTTATCCTTATTTTATATAGTTTTGTATTGTATTTCTAAAAAATTAGTATAAATGTAAAATAAATTCCTAACATGTCGATCTGATGTCATGAATCATGAATAAAAAAAAGTTGGTGGTTCAGATAAAGTGGGTGATACTCACACAACATCTTTTGATGCATTATAATTTATGCATTATAGTATTGTAAGGTATACTTCTAACGACAAATTATGATCGTCGTAAAAAAAATGTGATCTGATATCGATTTCCTTCGAATAAATATAAGTAGCCCTATAGGTTAAGGAAGAGTTGGCGGAATCCTATCTTCCTTTTACTAAAATTGTCACATGATTCTAGAATAACTTTTGTTCAAAAAAGATTCTAGAATAACTACAACAAATTAGGTGCGCATTTCGCCATTTCCAATTAAGATATGGATAATAAAAACTTTTTATTTAACTTGTCTATTTTTATTGTTTTGTATTTTTTATTTTTTTTTAAATACAAATATTTCAAATTTTAACATTTCGTGCATTTTTTTTATAAACAGTGATCATTTTATCTTTCAATATTTACTGAGTTGTTAAAAACCGTAAAAATAGAATGATCACAAAAAGTGAAAAAACACACAAAACTCAAAATTTGAAAGATTTAGGTTTTAATAAAAGGAAAAAAAAAACTGCACATAACAATTAGATACAACTTTTTTTTTTTTATTATTATCTCATTAAAATAACTACAGTAAACAGAAAAAAGTGATTATCACAAAAAATATATATATATAGTATATCACTTCTTTTCCTAATTTAGTCAATTAAATATCTAACTCCGATTGCTATTATTCATGTGTTAGTTTCGGAAACAATTAAGGTGAAGAACATATATAATTGTCGATTGTTATTATTCATGTACATTTGTCTATAGGAGAATTATTAATCTTTCAACTACTTGATTGTTATGCACCTGATATACCTTTTGATGTGAAGGAAGAAAAATAATGATAATTAGACACTTTCCAATGTTTTTCTTTAATCCTCGAACATTTTCGTGGACCAAGATTGTCTAGTTTTAGCAAACCTACCAATCTCATCACATATCTTTGCTTGGAACTTGCAATATTCAAATGCAAACTCAAAAGATCAATCTAGAATAATTAAAATAAATCACTTTTACGGATTTTGAATCGCCTGGGACCAAACCAATCTTCAAACTGGAATTCAATTAGTCGGTCAAAATGTCAGAATTGATAATTAAAAATATCTTAAATTTTTTGGGTAAAGGGGAGTAATCATGCACCGCAGTAAATATATTAACAAAAACGTTTAAGTACAATGGATATGAGTGAAATCTCATATCTCACCGGTATACATGGCGTAAAACTACATAACAAGATACTATCTATTTTCTAAATAAGAAAAGCAAACCACTACTCAAATGATAACATAGGACATAACGAAAGAAACTTACTTCAAGGTCCTTGAAGCTTGGTGCCATACATGGCATTAAAGGCATCCAAATTCCCGAAGATCGAAACTCGCTTCGCATAGTCATCGTAGTCATAGTCATCATACTCATCTTCAAACTCTTGGCCACCACCGAATAGATTAGCAGACTCATCAAATGGGTTGGCAACCACCTCATCTTCGAAATCGACACCACGATCTCTCCCACTTTAGAAAAGGGTTAACTCTCTTAGTAGAAGAGGCGGATGGAATACAAGAATCACTAGTTTTAGGAGCCACACCCGACTCCATCTCTTTTCAAATCACTCATGAGGGTTCTTGTGATGTAGTACTGTCTTAGTAGACTTATCTTCATTAACTTCCATTGTTGGTGTCATTTGAAGGAATACCAAAAGCATCCGTATATTCCATATTAAGAGCATCAAACCGATTAGATGTAGAGATCTTTGTTCCACTAACTAGCCACATCGAAGCATTCTTAGTGACTTTCACTTTCTTAGGTTCGAGGAGTCTTTTGGGTTGATATTGAAGCTGCTTACCCACAACAGTTTAGTAAACCTCCTTGACCCGGAATAGTAGAACCACCTTGCTTTCCTTCTTCTTATTATTGACCGTCTTGAAACCATCATTAACACGCTTGTAGTGAAGTGGCGGGAGGTTCAACAACTTTAGGACATTCAATAAGAGTATGACCAAAAATCTTACATTTATCACAATGAGGTGGTTTCCACTCGTATTCAACCCGTATCTTCTCAATAGTCGAACCCGACCCATCAAGTAACGGTATCTCAACAGTAAGGCTGTCCCTAAGCACCTCATCCGACTTCACTTCAATCATGCTAGTAAAAATATCTTAGATTATGAATAACATATTTGGATCTCTAAAATAGGAGGGAGGAAGTACGAAAATTGGCCACGAAATTTGCAAGTCATTTGGTAGTTCGCAAGTCACTTACGAAGTTCTCAATTAAATAAAGAACAAGTGTTATTGAACTGCAAACCATCTAAATCATGCACTTATTAGAGAGCTAGGTGCATGAGGTTCAAATAACAATTATTAGGTTGTCATTTCAGCACATACTCAATATCACTAATATAAATAAAACAGCATCTACATCTATAGCTGTTATAAGCGCAATTGAGTCTAATAACACACCAGTAAAAATACCCCCACTTACTAAAAAAAAAACCCTCGTTAATGGGACACATGGCGCTGGAGTGGGACCAACCATGGTGTTGTATGGCGTGTTGTTGAATCTTTACACCGTGTATTCTTAACCCAACACTTGTAAATCCTGCACTCAAAAGGATATTAGTGTGGCTGATAAAAAGAGAGACGCTACTCTTGCTCTTCTCAGAATTTATGTTGAGAGTTCTCGGTTAAATTGGTTTGAAACTACATTTATGACATCCTCCTTCCTAAAGAGCCCGTTCAGACTCGCTGGGTTAAAGTTGTGCTTATAAAGTTGAATATTATGGCTTGGAGAGTTTGGTTGGATAATTTTCCTATTCCCTTTAATCTCTCGTCAAGAGGTTTGGAGATTCCTTCTCTTTCATTCCCATTATGTAGTGTGTCGGTAGAATTTACTTCACATCTTTTCTTCTACTGTTTCTTGGCTCGCCGGTTGTGGAACAAAGTGTTTCGTTGGCGGGATATATATGCTTCAGATTTTCTTTCGTATGATGAATGGCTCACTTGGCTAAAAAAACATCCGGATGCCTAAAGGTTTAAATACATTTTTTGAAGGTGTTTGTTACGTGATGTGGAGAGTCATATAGTGACGTTCTTTCTAGATTGTCATTCTGTTTGCTGATATTGATCGTTTGTCTCATATGTGATCGAGTCGTTGTACTTTTAGTTTGAATTGGGTGACTTAAATTGAAAAATCCTTCTTGTTTTAGCTTGTGGCGTAAAATTTTCCACGCTCCTTGTTAGTTTCTTAATTAAATTTTCTTTTCAAAAAACAAAAAATAAATAAAAGTTCTGCACTGTACCAGCAGTGATGTCGCTAGAAGAAAATGTGAGGCTAGCCCCAATGAGGGCGATTCACACTCGATCTTAGCCTCAGGCGATCGATTTGAGTCGATCGGCCTTATTGTGGCTCAACTCGATCGCTTACAATTTTTAGCAAATGAATCGCATGCACGATCGAGACAAAAGGATGTTTATTACCGAGCAATGTGTTGTTGAGTTATTGGCTTCCATGCAATGTGTTGTTGAGTTATTTGAGTATATGGGGTACGTACTCCATTCTTATCCTTCATTGTTTTCAGTTTATCCTTCATTGTTTTTGTATATGTAAGTGGAAATATGAAAAGGTGCAGAAATGTATGATATCAGCGATGAGTGTCTAAATACTCATCATTTTGTCATAATCTAAACTGCAAAATCATCGAAAACACTCGAAACGCATTAAAATGATGAAAATATCACAAACAAGTGTTTTATGTGTTTTAAATGCAAAAATATCAAAATCGATGAAAAACATATCAAGTTTGCAAAATTGGCGCTTTAGTCCCCAAGTTTCAAAAGTTGTCAAATCTAGTCCCCGGAATTCAAAAATATGAGTTTTATCATTCAAGGTCCCTGAAATATTCTAAGTTGTTAAAATGGTCCTTGAATGAGTCTTTGGTCAAATGGCGAAAAGGTCCTTAAACTTTGAAAATGTCAAAATAGTCCTTGGATTTATAAAATGAAATTTTATGCAAAAGTGGTCCTTGTACTATCAAAGTTTGTCAAGTGTGGTCCTTTTGATAACATTGGAAAAAGTTCGATTTGGTCCTCAAGTTTGCGAAATTTACAACAATGGTCTTGTGTATACAATCCAAACCGGATCCTATATTAAACACAAGCCCATCCCACACTTGAACCTTGGACCTAGAACCCTTAGCCCTCGACCCAGGTCAAACCCTATTTTGAGCCCTCGTGTATTAATAAACGGGTGGAGAAAGTCAAAACCAGTGCACTGCATCCCTTACCTCATTGTCACACCAAAATCCGGATACCATGGTGGTTTCCTTGATTTGCTCTATCCACCCTTTACACTGTCTTGCCACTTGTATACCAACCCCTCCACCTTCACAATATCCAAAATTCATTAATTGATTGAAACACGCTAATGACTTTTTGGCGCGAAATCTACACATGGACGATTCGATGAATTTTGAGAATCCAATGGTCGGAAAAGGTGGAAACAATCGAGGTCGACAAGAAGTCTCAAAAGTCTATAAAGAAGAGATAAGAAGCAATGTGGAAGATATCTAGTGTACTTTAGTTTAGCTTATGTCGTTTTAAGTAATTTTCAATTTTCGGTGTATTTTAAAGCTTTCAAGTGTTTTGTTAAGTCATTTCGGTGTATTGTTAAACTTTTGCAAGTATCGATTTCAAGTCTTAATCATATTTCCATGTTTATGCAATTTTTCAAGTTCAAAAATATCATGTTATGTTAATGTTGTTTTAGTTGTTGTTATGGATGAGTAAACTCACATAAGCTCTAGATAGCTTATTTAAGCTATTAGAAACCTTTAAAATCGGTTTAGAATCAAAAAGAAAAATACCAAAAATACAAATAAAATAGTGAGAAATTCATAAATCAAATGGAGATGGTGATTAAAGTTGGAGCGGGGTGAATATTGGATTGCCACGGTTAGAGGCTTAGTGGTAGCTTTATAGGAGTGGTCTTTTGTTCTTGGTTACGTGTTTTCGGTTGAAATCCTCGTGTAAGCTTTTAACTCAACTTTGCATTTTACTATATAAGTAGATTTATAGCTTAAATCTTTGTGTTTTGTGTTTCTTAGTTATATTTAAAGTATAATTTAACCATAAAACAGTTGCTTGTTCTTTTAAATTTGTAGTTAGCAAAATCTCATTTTAACGCTTAAATTAGCATAAGTGTAATTTCTTGGTTTTATATTGTTATTGTTGTTATTTTGTGTTTCTTTAGTCTTATTAAATGATGATATCAGTCTCATGTCGGTTGTATGGTTTTAATCTTTGAAATCCTTTGAAAATCACCAAAAGCAGTTTCATTAAAGGTTGTTTGGATTTACCATGTTAAGCGTGGTATAACTTGTTTGTGTCATTTTTGTGCTTGTTTCATGTTACATTAGTGTCTAAAACTCGGTCAAGTCATAAAACCAGTCCTCATTAGTTAAAAAGTCAAAATTAGCTTTGATCTTACCTTAGTTATTCATTTGTTAGGATTTTGAATTGTAATTTTCATCACAATCGCTCATAATTTGGTCATCCAGTTTAATCTCATCTTATTCTAGCTTATTACAACATATTTAGTAAGTAGATTTAATTCAAAGTTCACATTAGTCAATCCTATCCGTGATTCTCACGAATTGTATTTGAATCTCATCAAGTGTTATTTGTCGATTCTGGCGATTCGATATTTCATTTCTACGATATGTCACGATCCGTTTGAAGTTCTTTGAATTAATTTTTTGAGTCTGGCGATGTAGAAGTTTAAATTCCCGATTTGTTTGTTGTTGGTTATTTCTATTTCATTCCTTCGATTTAGAATTTTAGATTCTCATAATCTGTTGATTCTATTTGAATTGCTTATTGTAGTTTAATAACTGCTTCTTTACATTCTTTAGCTTATTTCAGGTGCTTAAGTTGTTTACGACTTTAATTTGTCCACATCAATCAAAGTTCTACCGATCACTATCCTTAGTGATCATTCTATCATCCGAAAGTTTTAAACACCATTGAGTCTCCGTGGGACTTAACGACCGAATCCAATTGTATTCTCCTCGATCTTCATTCATTTGGTTCCATTGTTTTAAGTTTGTTACGGTTGGTATTCACAGTGGTAGAACATGTGATTAAACTGACCGTCTCTGAGCTCAATCAATCACCACAACTGGAAACATGCATGTATGCAACGTGTTGTATACATATGACTTGAAACCACGACGTATACAACCTGAAACCATGATATGACTTGAAAATCAAAGTGTAAGTATACATATGATTTGCATTTAAAAAAAAACTGAACTTGGTTGCCTTTATCTTTGACCTAATCGCCGAAGGTCACTTGGAGAGAAAGGCGGCGTGGCGGGAAAATAAAAAGGACTGGGGTTCCTTACTGGGGGCTAGCCTGAGCTAAATATTTTCATATTCATTTGTAGATGCCGGTTCGCTTTTGGGGATGCACGTGGTCCCTTTCTAATTGGACTACTTATTTTAAAAGGTAGCTAGAAAACAAAAGTCTATTACGAGTACAATCCGTGTCTCTTTTTTACTAGTTGTTTTTAAGAATTTTAAGTAGTAACACTTACCTTAAAAACCAAAAACCAAATTATACTATTCGTTTTGGTTCACTAAAAAAGACTCAGTTTTTAAAAACCGTTGATAACAATAATGATGGTTGATTCGATGAATGTGTTTGTGAAAGATATCGAATAGGCCATGTACCCGTGTAGGTGACGAGGTGACGGAGGACTGGAGGAGACGTCAAGAGAGACACGCGAGAGAGGAATTGAACTCGAATATTTATATTGATTTCTTTAAGTTTGATTCTTCAATGACAGTTGTGAATTTAAATGATTAATAATTACACTTAAAATATATACTAGTACTACGTAGTATATTACGTATTCATTGTTGAATCATTATCAGCCTAACACAACTTAGTAATCCGTCCTGTGGTAATAAAAACATAAGAAAAACCCGGAAAAAACCAAATTGTTAGGACTCTTGTTTTTATACTTGATATCATCATTAAACATGCTATAAGACTAGTAGTGGTGACGAAACTTGCGACCAAATAGAATTGTCATCTCAGCGCAGACTTAGCTAGACAAAATGCATAACCAATTGCTCGTAGTAAGGCGACTACGGTTACAACAAAAAATATATCTCACAAAAAGAAATAAATAAAAAAACACACACACAAAATTTTCCATTTCATTTGGTCGGCCAAGCGACCAAACGTTTCAAAATTAGAAGGAGAGGGGCAGAGACGGAACCGGGACTAAATATGACCGTAACACCAAACTTAAATAGTAACAACAGAAATAATTACTAAACATCAGCTCAGCTCAGTTCATGTTACTTGCCTTCGAAGTTCGAATTCTTAAAATGTAAATGACAAAAGATCTTCTTAACGTTAGACGTGCATAATCATTTTTTTTTTCTATGAAAACTTATGCACGCATGCAATCACCTAACACATTAATACGACAAAAGGGATCGGATGGTGTTGATGACTTTATGCGTTTGTGGCCTTCATGAATGAACTTGAAAAGTTTAAATGAAGACTTTTATGAACCTCAATGGCTTGTCACTTGTGAACTTGGAACAATAATAGTAAGTGGTAAGTTCATCTCAAGTGACTCCACGTACGCATGGACATGTTCCATGGACATAAAGTAAAGATAATCTTATATGTCATGTGGAGTTTTTGTTAGCCATTTATTAGTTTATTCATGTTATGATTTTGAGTCGATTGATTGATTAGGGAGAACACGGAACTGTCCCATTTTGATCGTGTATAAGATAAGAAAGAATAGCATGATAAAATTTCGTCTATACTAATTTTACTGATGTAACTGAAAATGGATTTTTTTGTTTCCAGCGACATTGAAAACGCCTAAAACACGCGAGGCAAAAGAGCCTCATGTCTTTCTAGTTCTATAATGATTGAATACCACATCCACAAATCCGTTTTCTCCTAATCAATCCATCGACTCAAAAGCATAACATGATATAAACTAGCAATTGGCGAATAACAACTATACATGATCTATAAGAGTGCCTTTACTTCCCTACTTGGAGTAACTAGAAATGAAGTACCATTTCAAAGGCGAAGCTATGAAGGGACTAAGGAGGGTGGTGACGCCTCAAGACTTTAGACCAACGGTGTATATTTACATATATTTCATTTGTAAAACTTTTGGTTTTACAACTTGGGCCTCTCATAAGAAACTACGAACAATTTTCAGCACTCCTACAAAAATAGTTTAAGCTCCACCACCACCATTAATCACTATTGTTCCAGGTCAACAAAGTCACAAAGATTTATAAAAGTCCCCATTATTAAAAGTCTAATTGGTTGGACTACAAAATTGGTAACATTAGATATTGATTAAAGGGGCATTTATAATTACATCTATGTCCTTACAAAACCTTTAGTGGCGTTTGGTTGGAGTAATTTGAAATTCGAATTTGAAATTTAGAAAATTTAAATTCTTGAGAATTTAAAATACCTTCGCACGTTTTGGTTGTGTAAATTTATAATATATTTTTACTTTTTAATATAAATTTCATAAATATTTTTAAAAGTTTATAAAAAAAAGTTATAAAAAAGGTTTATAAAAAATTTATATAAAAAATTTATAAAAAAAGTTTATAAAAAAATTATAAAAAAAGTTTATAAAAAAGTTTTATAAAAATTTTATTAAGAAATTTATAAAAAAAAAAGTTAATAAAAAATAGTTTATAAAAAAAGTTTATAAAAAAATGATAAAAGAAGTTTAGAAAAAATTTATAAAAAAATTATAAAAAAAGTTTATAAATAATTTATAAAAAAGGTTTATAAAAATTTTATAAGAAATTTATAAAAATTTATAAAAAAAAGTTTATAAAAATAGTTTATAAAAAAGTTTATAAAAATTGATAAAAGAAGTTTATAAAAATTTATAAAAAAGTTTATAAAAATTATAAAAAATTATAAAAATTTATAAAAAGGTTTATAAAAGTTTTATAATATTTTATAAAAAATTTATAAAAAAATAGTTTATAAAAATTGATAAAAGAAGTTTATAAAAAGTTTATAAAAAGTTTATAAATAAAATTTATAAAAAGTTTATAAATTTTTTTCATATATATTCTATTTAAAAGTTTATAAAAACAATAAGAAAAAAGTTTATAATTTTTTTTCCAAGTAAATTAAATTCCTCACTTTTTGGAAGACTATAATTCTCCATTTTAGCGATTCATTGGAATTATAAATTACTTGAAAGACCCCATTTAAGTTCTAAAACATGGTATTTGAAGCGATTGAAATCTGAAATTCTCCGATATCTCCAATTTACTCCAACCAAACGCCTTAAATTACATGAATATCCTTACAAATTTTATAATTACATCAATATCCTTTAAAACTTAAAAATACACATAAATATCCAAAACTCATTTTCATTATACTTAAAATAAATATATTATTAAAAGCTTTAATTTAGATTTTCTTTTAATCTATAATTACCCTTTTACCCTTTTTCTCTTGATTAAGAAAAACACATACGAGCAAAATTTGATTATTGAAGGATTTTTAACTTTTTATTTTTGCAGATGGGTTCCTAATAGAAAAACACCCAATCCTTGTAGAATTAAAAGCAAGATTTTATTCTTGCATTCGTAAATCTGTTATGCGGCCCCCTCTGAGAAAAAATGGAACCTATAATGTCCATTTGACTTTCTGGTAATTTGTGTTTGAAGATAAAATTCAAATGGTAAAGAAAGAGTAAAATAAGAAATTAAAAGTAAACTAATATACATTTTCTTACGGTTGTAACGTTGAATCCAATTTTCAAATACTAAGTAGAGCGATTCGATTAATTGATGTTTATTTGAGTTGGGTTGTTTACTAGCTAACCATTATAAGGGTAAAAAAGGTAAGTTAGCATTTTGTGTAATATTGATAATGATGTAATTATTATTGAATCTATTAAAATATGATGAAAATGTGTTTTTGGATAAATTTGTGTATTTTAAAAGTTTAAAAGGATATTGAAGTAATTATGAAAGTATGAAAGATATTGATGTAATTGTAAAAGTTTTTAAGGATATAGATGTAAATCTCTCAAAAAAAGAAAAAAAAAAGACATGCAAATCAAATCCCTTATTGAATATAAGATCCATGAAACAAAACCTTCTTCAACTATTTTTGTGATGCCATATAACCACTTAACCGTTTGGCACTTTAGATTTTATATGATATTGAGACGATAATACATCTAACTATACAACACAAAATTGCAAAAAGTAATTAAAGTGTTGTTTGTTTCATTAAAATATTTTGAGTCTGAAATTATTTACCATATCTTATCGTTAAGAGAACCTTGAGACGTCTAAATTCTAATCATGTTACGGCATCTTTTTTTTTTTTTTTTTGATATGGTAAAATGTCTAAACGGTTTAAAAATTTGTAACTTGAATAGGAAAAGCGTCACATTTATTTAAAAAAAAAATCACTTAACGTTTCAACAATGTCAATCGTATATTTAGGTCAAATTGGTAAATATGAGTGAATATTTATTATACGTATATGTGTTATAGTCACAACTTTGTAACACATTTTAAGTTACATTTCTGTAAATTAAATAAAAAAAGGTTAAGAAAAATATGTAATTAAGGAAAAAAAGTATAAACATTATTAACGAGAAAAAAAAAAGTTATTAAAATTAGGGGTGGCAATTCAGATGTGGTTTGAGTTTTTGTGTTCGGGTTGACAGATTTGCGGGTCAGAAAACCCCAACCCAATTTTGACCCATTTAAATATTAGAGTCAACTATGTCAACCTTAACCTGCTTACACATAACCCGAACAACCCCATTTAACCTGTATATTTTTGGGTTGGCGGGTTAAATAGGTGACACGAGTTTAATAGGTTAAACGGGTTTTTGATTGACCCATGTAACCCGTTGATATACTAAAGTTGGCACATTAAATGGGTTTGTGGGTCGACCCGTTCAACCCATTTAACCCGTATAATAAAATATAAATAATTTTTAATTTAAGAAAAAAATCTCAGATGGGTTAGTGGTCGACCCGCTTAATTTATTTCCAACTTGAACCTGACCTGTTTAATAAATGAGTTAAATGAGTCGACCCAAACCTGGCCCAAAATCTATTTACACTCAAACTGAACCTGTTAATTTTCGTGTTGAAGTCAGGTCGGATTTCGTGTCAAGACAGAAATTAACATCCCTAATTAAGATGCAATAAATACTTCTTAATTAGTTAGACCCAATACATTTTATTGTCTTTTAATGAGAAAAAAAAACACCCTAATCTATTACTGCCTTTTACCGAGTGATAAAAGGTAAAAAGAGGTATTTTGAAAAATAAAATATTAGGAAAAAGAAGCAACTTATGATGTAGGTTTGTAGACTATATTGGTAAGAAAAGTATGGTGTTGTGGACTTCTTAATTCATCAAAGGATCACATAAAACACAAGACAAATTTTATGCAATATTTCAAGCCTTCTCATACGCATTTTGAAACAAAAAATTGATAGTGACTAAAAAGTACGGTACATATGAAGAAAAGTATGGTGTTGTGGACTTATTAATTCATCAAAGGATGACATAGAACACATAACAAATTTTAAACAATATTTCAAACTTTTTCATACGCATTTTGAAACAAAAAATTAACAATGACTAAAAAGTAAGGCAACATATGTTGACCAATATTAGCTGAAAAGTCTATATATTAAATTAAAGTGCCCTTGGTGTTGTTTGTTTGTTAAGAGGCTCAGAGTCTGAATCGAATTCGCACATTTGAATCTGAATGTGTGATCGAAAAATCTAAATCTGATTCCAATTAATATGAATAAGTGGTTAAGTAATCTGAATCTGACTGATATAAAAGTGTTTGTTTTTTGTAAAATTATTTGAATGTGTTAGACATTAAAAGGTGTTAAGACACCCCTCAACATCTAGTTCAATAAGATGCTTTTACCCTCTTAGCACCTCTTCATGATCATAAAAAAAACAAACACTCTTAATCCTGACAGTTTCTTATTGCCTTTTAATGACAGGAAAAAAACAAACACATTTTTTTGTCTAAACATCTGATTACGTCTGACTGAGTCATATTAAAATGTTATTAAGAAGTTTTTCAGAAAAACAAACGCAACCTTCGAACCAAATTATTAAATCTTATAAGTGTTTGAATTTGTAGGTTTTCAGAAACAATACATGACTTAACTTAAAGTATTATATTTAATTTTCTTCCATCTTTCAGAAACAATACAGTTTTATATGAACACTTGAACCAAAAAACAATACAATGTAAGCCAAAGCCATACACACATTTTCAGTATTTATTAATAGCTTATTTTTGTTAAGAAAAGTTTGATAGATAATATTCAGCTCATTTATAAAATCGACGTTAAAAATTAATGGTGAACGAAAATCACAAGTTTTAAGAGAAATATTGAAAGTTAAGTGGGGTAATATATACCAAGTTAAGAAAAGTTATTAATTATCTTTCAATACTCCCTCCGTCCCATATTAAATGTCCACTTTGAATTTTCAAAGTCTTTTTTCATTAACTTTGACTATAAATATTTATCTTTGTGTTATATAATACTTGATACAAAATATATGAATGAATTGGGTTCTAAACGTATTTTTCATTGACATAATTTTTAGGACACATATAAAAGCGTTGTAAGTGTCATAATACATATAAAAGCGTTGTATAAAGTGAAAAACTTATTAGGACACTTACAAGCATCTTAATAAGTGCCAACATTATGAAACAAAAATAAAATAGTCCCGTAAAACATTTTATACGACACAATTTGTGTTTTAATAGACAAGTTAATAGGATGCTTTAAAGTGTTCTAAGATATGATAGCCTTATATTACATATTAAGACGCATTCATGCGTTCTAAAAAATGTTTTTTTAAAACGAAATTATATCACATATTAAAACGCATTCATGCATCCTAAAAAATGTTTTTTAAGACGAAATTGTGTGATGCATTAACTCTTATTTGAGGGTAAGAAAAAGGTCATAATACATTAGTACCTGTTGAGACCAAATTTAGTGTCTTGACATACATACATTATAAAACGCTTTCTATTTTCACAAAATCTTATTTTCAATACTTTCATGAACACTTGTAGGTCTTAAGAACAAAATTGAAGGGTATATAAAACACAACAAATGAGAACCATATATAACAGGTAAAATAACTAAGAAGTTTCATTTAAATAAGCAAAGTTTTGAGTTGATAAGGGTTAACATCATCCAAATAGTATTCCAACTTTTATTACAAGGAAACTGAACAATGAGAACTAAATTTAAAGTAGATAATCTATGGATCATTTTCAAGCATCATCTTGAGGTACCACCTACAATAATGCAACACGCAAACATAAGATATCAATACCTATTTAGTTTTTAACAGCTACAAATTTATATTCACTAAAGTAAAAATCCTCACAACTACAAACACATAAAACAAATCACCCACAACAATTCACTAAATAATTAGCCAGTCTTGTTGTAGCCTTAACCTATTAAAATACAAGCAAACTACTTTATTACGGAGTATAACCCATTAAAATACATCTTCTTGTTGCAGCCCCAACTCATTACTCATGTTGAATCCTAATGGTATAATATGTCACAAGTTTAATAAGTTGACATACCAAAACAAAATTAAATCTTATAAGTGTTTGAATTTGTAGGTTTTCAGAAACAATTCATGACTTAACTTAAAGTTTTGTATTTAATTTTTTTCGATCTTTAAGAAACAATAATATGTACTGTATTGTTTTATATGAACTCTTGAACCAAAAAAGTAAAAACAATACAATGTAAGCCATATACATACGTTTGTTTCCCCGTGAAAAGATGTTAGCGAAAAACATTAGACCTCAAAGTCTTTTATTTCGATCAGTATTGATTAACAGGTTATTTTTGTTAAGAAAAGTTTGATGGATAATATTCCGCTCATTCATAAATCAACCTTAACAATTAACGGTGAACGAAAATCACAAGTTTTAAGAGAAATATTGAAAGTTGAGTGGGGTAATATATACCAAGTTAAGAAAAGTTATTAATTATCTTTCAATAATATTTATGAAAGTTGAGTTAGGTTAGGTGTAATGATAGTGACCTGGAGGAGAAATATTGAATACCAAGTTAATAAAATTTATAAATTATCTTCCCATAAATATTTATGAGAGTTGAGTGGGATATAATGATGATGATGACCTGGAGATTCAAATTAAAACTCGCGTGAACCGGTTTACCAAAAGAAAAAGCCGGTTTATGTGTTCCACTTTTCTCTATAAAGTTTAGACCCCATTCCTCATAGAAATCTCAATTTTCTGTGGCCTTTGCTTTCACACCTTCACACTCTTGATTTCTCATACGAAGGCAAATCATTTGGTTTGGGTATGACTCCAACTAATGATATGATGAATAAGAACATCTCTTTAGAACCCCCATCAGTTGCATTTACCGGGGACTCGAGATACCTGACGCCACTTTGGGTCTTTGGAAAACCCGATGAACTTTCTCAATCTACAACTACTGGTGGTATATCTTTCTTCCTAACTATAGAAACTTGTCCATGTTTCATTTTGCAAACAAAAAGGTTTATACCTTGTTGTAATATTGGTGTTATTTAATATTGGTATATATGCATGCATGCTTCTGATTTGGTTCATTATTTTTCTAAAATATAGATTACTACTTAGAGGCCGCCGACACCTGGGTTATTTTTTAAAGAAATAGATAAACGAGATGATAATAAAAGAATAACGTAAATTTGTTAAATTTAAAATACGTGTGGTCACAATCGATTTACAACTATCAGCGTTCTTAATCTAAAATAGATTGACCGAACATAAAATGACGCATGATTTTAATGATCAATTGAGTTCTTAATAAACCTTTAACATTAAAAATAATGAACCATAATATAATATAACGCGATTACACCAACGATACATACATGATACAACATGAACCTTGTTCAAAGACCTTCAAGATTTCTTTATACACGACATTTGTTGTGGTTTTGGAGATTACCATCCCGATCACAAACGACAACCTTCAAACCCCGCTGCTTTTTACGCTTGATACGGCAGCGTCATAGGTTGTCCATGTGTGAACACGGACGGGCAAGACAAACCAACTTAAGAAAGAGATTGCCATTGGCTTTTGTTGATTGTCATGGCAAAAGATACTGATATCGGATATCGTTTCCTGACAATCTTAAGAGGCAAACGCTTATCTGACGGAGTAATCCTCAACCTTGGAATACTCACCTTTTTTCCGAAGTTGGTTTCGTTAATGATATGCGCCTATGCGCCTGAATAGAGGTTCTTGTTAATTTAAGTAATTGAAGTCTTCTACCATTACATAAACCATTTGATTGGTCTATGTTTCTTAACAACATAATCGGCACTCCGACTTTTAAAGCAAGCCTGTGGTTTGGAACACCGAGAACTTCAATCCATTTATAAATTCAGCGAGAAAATAGATCGATCATATGACAAAGACCGCTGCTCACTTTTATCCACGTTGTCACAACTTAAGTAGACATTTCTTCTCCTGGAAATTTGACCATTTCTTCTCCAAACCTAAATATAACATTAAAAAAACAAAAATGAAAAGACACTAAGAGATGGAAACTACTTTAACAAACAAATTATGGTGTCATTTGACGATGTAATTTGAGCGTTAAGTGATTATTATTTTTCTTTTCAGTCGATGAATTAAACATTTTGGAAAAGTCATATAGAATGTACTCAATAATTCCTTTTCTTCTTCAAATGGGTAGTTTTTACACCTCTAAGTCATATTACCTTATCTATTACAAATATTGTTTTAGTAACCCCCCTTTCATCCAAACCTCAAAATTCATTTCAACGTTGCAGACTATACACTATCTTTATTTTGGACCAATAGTGCACCTACAAATAACTTTTAACATAGTGTCAAAAGAGTTAAGAAAATTATAAACAAACAAATTCTAAATTACATAAAACAATCCTTTATAGAATTAATGAGGTTAGGCCATGATACAACGTATATGACTTCATTATGGACAAACAACTATCCTAAAATTTTGCAATACCATAAACAAAAAACATAACATTAGTTATATTCAGCACGGTATTCAATCAGAATTTCTTATACAAATCCGTGCAATGTATTCCATCTTTTATGATTTGGGAACATAAGCGATGGTTCTACATTAATTCAAGACTTGGGAACATAAGCGATGGTTCTACATTAATTCAAGACCACATAATCCATCTGAAAAAATAGTTCTGCATTTCCAGTCCCAACCAAAATTCCTCATATAGCACTTCAAAGAAGCACATTCAATAATTTTATTTTTTTGATATGAATGGAGAAGATTTAAAAGACCATAATGAGAAAAATATTTCTAGATTAAAATCAGTAATGGAACCTGAAAAACAATGCATTCACATCAATGTAAATCATCGGAAGACCACCACAACCAAAACTTGACATCATCCTCTATTCTCATATTCAAAGATCCAATCTCGTCCTGCAAAAGATAATTAGACTATATCTGTTTTAGGAACAGCAAGTAAATTAAAAGACGAAACAAAATGAGCAAATATCATAATCATTGATGCTACATATCATAATTCCTCATTTGGGATGACGCATTAAATAACATCCATTGAATTTGGGATTTAAACTTGTTTGTTTTCTCACACATAACTGTAAGATGGTAGCAGTAAACTACCATTGATGCTACATATTTTATGTGATACTTCATAACTCAAATCAATAATTATGTTGACAAAATAATAACAAATCAACTGAGATGCGATATGCGATATGCGAGTAGTTATTACATACTGTCGTGTTGTTGTGATGGAACGCAACCAATCCCCAAGGCAAACACTATGAAAAAAAACCTAATATCAAAATAAAAATTGAATAGCTACGATACTTACCAATTCCCTTGTGTAGACATCATATATAGATTGATTTTTTCGGGATGTTGAAATTGTTTGAATCAAATCGAGTTGTTAGGGTGGTTGTTAATGGGTGAATCAAAGATGTTGGGGTTGAAGAAGTCGTACATAGACGATCAAACTTACAAACTCACCTCTAAAAGGCATGCATTTGCAAAAGAAAAATGGGGTCACCACCCTTCTTAGAATCTAAAACAATCAAGAATAACAGTAAAGAAAAATGCGCTTTATTTTCGAGTTCTAAGTTGCAGAAAAATACTTGTTACATATTTCATAAAATATCATTAGCACACATAACGCACCCCTGAACCATACCCCCTAAACAATACCTCTCTTAGAACCATACCCCTGAATCATACCCATCTGAACCATACCATATGTTTACTGGTAATTGCTATACATAAAATGGAATACTTTTTCTTCCAAAATCAATCTATACTTATTACAAACTACTATGTACAAAACTCTTATATGCATGCCTTAAATAAAATTTACCAAGTCTTACAAATATCATGTATAAGTATATATATTATTACTATACATAAGTATCTAAAAAAAGGTAAGAAAATAACATACCTGCAATCACCACTAACCCCAAGATGACCCAAGTGTAAGACCAGCCACCATGGATCCAAAAACGCCCTTCGGCACAAACAGGTTCTCTCCAAATGCTAAATGGCCATATACTTCATCTGATATTACGACAATTTTGTACTTCTTGGCAGTTTCAGCAATGTACTTGCATTAAACCAACAAAATCTAAATGAGCACCTAATAATTTATTAGACACTCGCACAAAAGTAAGGCTTGTGCCCTCTGTGGGTCACTTTTTAGACGGTAATCTTATCAATTTATATAAAGTTTTGAGTGAAAGACTGGAATCGTCAGTGAAAATAATGGATATAAGGACTCGCCCACACGTAACCATTTTCCAATAACCCACATGCACAAAAGTAACTACAATGACTAAAATAGGAGAAATGAAGGAGTGCGTTTTATTTTATGCGAATAACCGAAAACTAAAGTAGGAATAATAAATACACAATAACAACACATGTCGTTCCAGCTTACCTTTGGAACCTAAGGTATTACCTCACTTCCTCACAGTCGTGGGAACCAATCGACCAGTATGTCGCAGTCTGTAAGCTCTTAAAAATACTCGTTAAAGCCTTAACATGTAGTAAATCCGTAAGGCTACCCTGCATTTTTACCTGAATAAATCATAACACCACTTAAAAAAACGAATCAAATGTAAATAAATTTAGCAGCGTAAACCACCTTAGACGGCTTCAATTCCCTTTCAGGTCTGCCGTTTAGAACTTTTTCCAGTTCTTGAGAGGTGCCGCAGACGCAGTATGTCTTGGTCATGGTCTTAAAATTTTCCATTCTCGGTGTCTAATCGAAAATAGATAATAAAAATGGTAATAAATGCAATGACTAAATAAAAGGTATAACCAAGTGTTAGCTGGTAAGTACTGAAGCTGATAAAAATTATAGGCGTCGTTAATATTACTGATAGACCAACACTAATGTAACCCTTATATAATAATATGTGTCTTACCCCAATGTTAAGAGCGAGGAACATGAGTGGCTCAAACACTACTTTGTTCGAAAACATCATTAAAGCAACCGTGAGCAACGCAACAACCTCTCACCTGATATAAACTGATCGAGAATGTAACACTCAACTGATACATCGACAGATAATGCGGATAGACCTTTGCACTGCCGGGTCTATTATTCGCTAACCGTAAATATGATCTTCATAGGGTGGCACCCAAACGTACACAGCCAAAAGGATAGACCTCAATGGGCGCATTCCAACACTACCATGAATTTGACCATACACTGATTAGCACTATGTTTCAAAATATCATTTCACGGATATTTGGTATTGCGATTTGAAAATGATTGAGTACCTTAACGTCAACAGACGCGACCGCGTAGTTCGTCTAGTTCCATACATCAGCTACTCTGAAACTGTGATACCATTTATATCATGAGGTCTGAAATTTCAATACTTGAACTCGTAAGAAATACTAAAGCCGTACATGACGGAATATCAAAAACTTTAGCCTAACCCTATCGCTTGAATCCCCGAACCTGTTCCAATCCTTTCGGTTGTTTGAACGCCTAAATTGTAAGGGTCATTTCCTCCACCTGTAATTAGAAAATATAAAGGATAAGTGTTGGTGTCAATTTTACATATTATCTAATTTATCCGACCATGCTCATACCGAGGACCTGCTGGGAGAAGTGGTTCACACGGCATTAAGATGCATACATGCAATGTACCGTATTCTTTTCATTTTCTTATGGAGATGTCCATGTGAGCGTAAGCGGCAAGAACAACGAAATGGAAAAATACGGATGTTAACATCAATGGCTCTGCAAGCATGAACATTGGGTGGAATTCGTAGTAAACCTGCAAAAAAAAAGTCAAGAGAGTTAAGAAACATGGAAAATTACATCACTGCATTTTATAGCACCGTAGTCAGCAAACTGAAAACTATTTGAGGTTGTGCTGCCTGAGGGATCAAAGAACCCATCTGTTGTGGTTCCCTTTTCTGTGGAACATCGTGCAGAGGTAACTTTATCTGTACTATACATAAAACTTCATAATTGGTTTCTTGTCACCGTATTCTGATTAATATAGTGTTAATATATTTACATTTTTTGAAGACCAAGTGGCTTATGTACTGTGTTTTAATTTATCATAACGCAATGCTGTTAACTAAAGATTGGTTTTTTTTTATCTCTACAGCTCAAGTATACCTACGATGATATAGTTGCTAATCAAGTATACCGGGTTTCAAAACATTATATTTAGACCTGTGATTACTTTACCGAGATACTCGGTGGTTGCTAATCCAAAACGGTTATCAAAACCAAATAAGAAACAGTTGTTCGTTTACCTTGCATTGTGTAAATACCCGCTGTCGAAAAAAGCCTCTTCATTGCCAGCTACAACAGGAATTAAAAGAAATTTTGAATTAAAATCAGGAGTTCAATGTAATTAAAATAAAAAAAAAGTAAGCAACTAAATTGCAACTTGATTAATCATAGCAAACATATGCTTGGATCTTAATTTCTATTGTTCAACTCTCAAGTCACCCTGCATATTCAAAAACGAAACTACAAAAGTATCAATCAGGAACGATCGAAATACCATCAATTGTGTCTCGACTGAAATACCATCAATTCCGCTTCATTAAGTATAGCTAAATTTAGTTTACTAAATCGGGGAGAAAACAAAACCATATGTTGAGAAAATATTAACAAATCAAACACAAAAGATCATCTAATTCTCTTACTTGAGAATCACAGAATGAAGACACCGGACATTAAACACATTAGAGAAGCAATACATTGTATCCATTTGTTATGGCATAAGTGATGGACCTAGAAAATACCTTTAAAAAAGGAACTTCTTTCGAAAATAACATTAAATAATCTTACAATACTTACCTGTAGAAGACAACCTTCCATATAATCAATGGTGGTGCTAGAATCATACCTTTAAAAACAAAAAAACAATTAATAACCCAAACACCATCTTCATCACTATGAAAAAATTGTTATGCATGAAAATTAGTATCCATATTGCACAAAATCAATTTACCTTATCAATTGTTCTAAATAATCCCTCTGGTAATTAAAAGACGAATTCAAGAATCAAACTTTTCTTGTAGTATGAATCGATTTGCAACACAATAATATTTATCAATCTGAATTTCCCCAAATTTCAAAAGTACGAATCACATAAATTTTGTGTATAGATGTTTTTGATAGATGGTTTTGAATCGGATGGTTTTGTGTTGACTTCTATGTGGAGCGTATATAATAGATGGTGTGTAGAAAAAGAATCTTTGTAGGTGTTGTATATGGTAGCTAAATAAGGAAGTGCATTAAGCGAATTTTAATCTTGGTAGCTTAGTGAGCATATAAAAGCTCTTTTTTTATATATATAATAGATGGTGATGGCTCCCAAAATCGACCCACATGATCGGATAGTAGAGGATAAGATCAAAGCTGTCCTAAAGTTGCCAACTTTCCGTGAGCAACGTGTTCTTGTTCGCTTTGGTCACCTCGTCGTTGGGAAACACCAATCACTTACAACTATAGATCAACCCTTCGGTCTTGGTGTAAATCATGATGAAAGCCTTCTTTCCTATAGAAGGGTGTCTCAGCACAACCATTATGTTGTGGATAAAGATTATGAAGAAGAAGACCTTAGCCCTCCTGCCCGAGTATTTAGGCGAGGATTGCCAGAGTGGAGTTCTGATCTATATAATTACAAACCAAAAGATTTTCCACAACAAGAGTGTGCGATTCGTTGCAATCTCCATGGATATTTGGCTTTACCAGTGTTTGATGCAACTACAAGATTATGTGTTGGGATGCTTGAATTGTTGGCTTCTTCAAAGTATACGAGCTTTGACTACGAGGTTCAACAATTTGAGACGGCACTGAAGGTCATAATCTTTATAACTCGCTTATTAATAAGTCATGTTTTCTATGGTGTTGAAATCTAGTTTACTCTTCCTTGCATATATAGCTATTAATTTTCAAATGTTGTCAACTTGGCAGACACAAAAGTTGACATGCCTACAAGTATTGAATGATCCTGCTTCAAATGTAAGTTGTGCATGGCAAATTTATTACCTGAAATTCTACTATCATGACTATTCTGAAAGAGTCGTTTTCGAAATCTTGTTTTTCTTCGTAATACTTATCTTGGAGATGTCCTTTAAATAATCTACAGGTGAATGAATTGGAAAACATATTCAATATTATGAAAGATGTGTGTAAAACTCACCAATTACCTCTTGCTCAGACATGGGCTCTGTCCCCATTCACTAGTGTTGCTTCCTATGAGCAAGTTTTAGAAAAGAGCTGTAACAGTTATGATACTAGATGCCTTGGGAAAGTCTGCATGTCAACATGTGCTCTACCATTTCATGTTCAAGACTTGGGCTTGTGGCCTTTTCGGGAAGAATGTAAAACACAACACTTGGACAAGTCTCGTGGCTTGGTTAGTAGGGCCTTGTCATCCGGCGGTTCGTGCTTTTGTGAAGATGTAACCAAACTCAGTGAAGAAGTCTACCCTTTGGTCCACCATGCACGGGTGAGTGGGCTAACTAGCTGCTTCGCAATCTATCTGCATGGCTTAGAAAGCAACAAGGACTATGTGTTAGAGTTTTTTCTCCCATCGCACATGAAAGAAAGCAAACACTTACTGGACTTGGTCCAAATGTTGAAGGAAAACATTGAGGTTGCTTCCGGATTTGACCTAGGTGACAAGTCATCCATAGAAGTTGTTGCACCGGCTCTGGATCTCTGTGTAAACAAAGAACCAGATATTATTGAAGCATCGTCGTACATGATGGACACCTTTAGTAATGTATCAGCTATTGCTAGAACCGAGCTCGTCAATGTCCCAGACGAATGCTCAACGAGCAGCCCATTAAAAAAAGGCACAAAGCGTAAAAGAGGCACAAAAGTGACAACGACGTATGGAGAGAATATCAAAAGGTTCCGATTTTGTATTTCAATGGGATTGTTGAAGCTGAAAAACAAAGTGGCGAAAAGGTTCAAGCTGGAGAGTCGATTAATTCGTCTAAAATACAAGGATGAAGACAATGATTTGATACTTCTTTGCGACGACTACGACTTGCAGCCTGCTTTGGTTGCTTCGGGCAGTAATAAAAACACAATCGATTTAATCTGCGAGCTATCGGCTTAATTGATGATAGTTTTCGTACATAACGTTAAGAGGTTCTATCCCACCTATGTATAATAACCGAATGTAGTACGATATAATAATTTCAATATATATTTATGAAAACATTTTAGTCGTGCATGAGCCAAGAATCGAAACTGTGGGTGAGCAAAGATTTTTTAGTGGATAAATTTTATTTCATAGTTTAATTGCAAAAAGAGTTGGGTGGGTCACATATGTGATGCCGACTTATGACTTAAGCGTATCTACAACAATAACACCATAACACCAATAACGTCGCTCGCATCGAACTTTTAACATTTAACATTAACATTCCCAAAACACCCACAACAATAACATCCCAATAACATCAATAACATTTCGTATTTTCAATTTCAACCCTAAACTAAAAAACAAACACTTCATTTATTAAACTAAAACAAACACTTCATTAAAATAAACATATTATAATACGAGATTAAAAAAATACAATGAAATAAAAAACATAATGCAAATAAAACGTTACAACAAATTAAAGGAAATGCGAGAATACGATCTCGACGAGGTTTCAAGTTATATTTTGATGATTCGATCTTTTTCGTCATTGATCCACTCACGACCATTTTGATCTTGCCCTCGATGGGCGTCATAAAAACTTTATCTCTTCCAACCTTGTTATTGTGAGATCTTTTTCTGCGCGGCCCGACTGGCGCCGGAGACTTCTCGTTTATACGAAACTCGTTTGCCATAGTTTCGGTGAAATAAGTCGACGAGCTCGTTCCTCCAATGCTTGTTCCCCAAGACTTGTAATAGTCTCGGATCTTGCTTTCTTGGTAGCACGTTTCTTTCCCATGGGCGAGGTTGTTCATCTCGACCAAACAAAGCCTCGTTTGTTTGGCTTGGGACTTCGCGGTTAAATCAACCGGTTCGGCGTGTTCCATTTCTTATAATGACGAAAACCTCCCAAGCGTCTTGAGACCAAAAGTTGATCCCTTGGTTTCTCGCGATACCATTGCTTTGCCGTTGATCACATCCAACTCACTTTCCCCGTTGATCCCGTTTCGCACGTTTGTAATGAGAGTTGAACTTTGTGCATATGTCGTTCAAAGTTTTCCACTTGCTTGACAAAGATGTCCTTGTTGCTACCGCTGAAAGTTGTTTTATTGAACTCATTTCGACCCGATGCAAAACGTATCTCCGGGTTGGCACTTTCCAACCTTCGGATCCTCCGAAAAGCTATGTAACATGTTGCAGTAATGCTTCCTCCAGAGTCCAACGTGCGTTAACAACAACTTCCTCTTCATCGAATCAACCGGTTCGGCTCGGGGTCTTTGAATTTTTTATTTTCGCTAGTACGACCTTTTCCTTTTTGGAGGAGACGCGTGGGTGTGTCGAACATCATGTGTTTCGGTTTGTGATTGATGTGTGAATTGTACGCTTTGAAAGTTGGAGTTTAAGGTGTTTTGTTGGTTTTGTTGTTGCCAATCTGAAAATGTTTGATGTTGTTGCCATTTCTTGGCTCGAAGCGCTAGTGGGTTGGGGTTTGAAGATGAATCCGCGTTCGGGTTAGATGATGAACCCGAGTTTGAGGGATTCCACCAACCAGCGAGAAGATTGTAGAAAGTATCGTCTTTGCCTCTCGACATTATTTTTTTTGCAGTTAATTGAAGTTGAAATATTGAGAGGATTTAGTAGTGGAAGTGTGAAAAGAAATGATGTTTTAATTGGGTATTTATAGTGGTAAAAAAAGGTTTTTGAATTTTTTTTTGAAATATAACGGCTAGTAGCCGTTTAGGGTAGTAAAGTGTAAATTTTTTGAATTTTTTTTTTCTCATCCCCTAACGCCCGTTGCCAAAGCAACGTTGAGCTCCTTTCTCCTCTTTAACGCCATTGCTACAACGGGTGAAACTGGCATAACGCCGTTATTACGACTTTAACGCCGTTATAGCGTTATCGTTGTAAGTGCTCTAATGTTAGACTCTCAATTATATATATATATTATTATGGGCATGTTTGGTATGCATTAATAGGAATGGGACTATGACTTTCAAAGTCATAGTAGGTGTTTGTTTTGTTTTGTTTTGTGGGACCGGTAATGAAATGGGTATATCATAGTTATAGATTCATTACACACCATTTGGTGTCTACGAAATCCATTCCAAATGGACCCCTATTTTTCCACTACAAAATTAAAATATCTATACACTTTTTCATACCATATTTTATCAACCAAACATAAACAATCGTAATAATACACTTTTTTCATACCCATTATCGTTCCACCTCATTCTAAATCAACATCTGATCATCATTCGCAGCAACAAACCAAACGAGCCCTATATTTGCTTCTGTCAAGAATCACGATCTAGATTGGCCAAGATATTTATAGTGGGAAATTAAATAATAATTAAGTAATTAACGTTAATTGCAGAAAAGTTAGTGGGCTTACTAATCTTATATTCTTATAGGTTACAGTTGCTATTATCTCGGAAATTAAATGGATTCTTTCTAGTTCTTTCCCATATACTCTATATTTTAAGTATATATTTTATTTTCTTTTTTTATTGATCCAGTTACGTATCTTCGTCTTCCACGACCATAAATCTTTTGTTACCAACTTGCCACCGACTCCCGCATAAGTCATCACCAAAACTCATGCAGGCATGCCATATATATTATCATGTTTATTTTTGATGCTATAATCCTACTGGTCCAAATAGTGATAGATTTTTTATTTTTATTACTTTTTTTATTTAGAAAAGCAACATAACGTTAAGAACCCCCTGGAAGTAATACAATCATACAATGTAAAACTTATATCTCAAGATCGAGTAAAAGATATAATCCCAAAGCGGAAAATTAAATAACTCTTGCAACCGGTCAACTTCTGAATGATTAAAAAAAAGGAACGATTTGTTAGCGGCGAAAAATTAAAAGTAATAAGAACTTTTGATTGATGTGGTTGAGATAGATTTGTCAACTTCTGAATGATTATTTATAAAATGAAACGATTTGTTGTGGATTTTGGTTAGGCTAGCCCCAATGAGGATTCAATCCTCTTTTTCCCCGCCACGCGTCATTCTCTCCGACGACCTTCGAGGCGATTAGGTCCTCAAGAAGGCGGCCAAGTTGATTTTTTTTTTTTTTTTTTAAAAAAAAAAAAAAAAAAATTTTTTACACAAAATAAAATTTCATTAATAATTGGTTCTTGACGGGAGTAGCTTTGTTGTTGTTGTTGGTAGTGGATGTTTTGTTGCGGTGGAACAAATGGACGATTCATACTAAATGGATTGTTAGGGTGTTGTTGTGGAGCTTGTTGGGATGGATATTCGAAACCGGGGTTGGAAATTGATTATTGGTGAGACACGGTTAGCAGGAAATTGGATCCGGTGTTAAAATATCGGAGACGTTTGGTGACAAACAGGATTTTCGACCTTTGGTTGGTGGTGTTTTCTTAGACATTTTAATAAAGAGGATTGTGAGATTTTGATAGAGATGATTGTGAGATTTTGAGTTTTAGTATGTAAGATGTTGTGAGATTTGTGATGAGATTGTAGTTGTATTTATAGGGTAAAAGTTTTTTTTTTTTTTTTTTTTTTTTTTTTTTTGCAACGGAAACAAGAAGAGGATAGCTTTGGAATTGTCGATCGATTGGGACGATCGAATTGGTGAAAATGGGAGGCGATCGACATGGTCTTGCAGTGGGGCGATCGACATACTAATCGATCGAATACAAGGACGATCGACAACGATTTACCCTCATTGGGGGTAGCCTTATGATAGGTAGACAAAAAAATAATAATAAAGACCCTCACTTTACACATCAGTGCTACATCAGCCATTTCTCTTCTCTCACTTCCCCTCATTAGTTTTTACTTTTTTGTGAACATAATCATCTTACACTCATTTTCATTAAAATACATACTTTATATAAATATACATCACTAAAATATTTCAAACACAATCACAAACCAAATATAAAACAATAAAACATAAAAATGAGGCCCCACTTTCATTTGAAGTAAACTTGGTGAATGACTCACCTAATTGCACATTAGGAATCGAAAGTCACGCGTGACTTGGTCAGGCAGACAAGGGCTCGATCGTGAAAATTAAGGTCAATGAGTTTTTCTCCGCCTTGTCAGGCAGCCAAAAATACTATGTTGTCTTTCATTCGATAATTTCTATATTTTTTGCCTTATGAAAAACTCAACGTTTATTGCTAAACTCACGTTTATGGCGAAAGAATTTAAGAACAATATCACAAATAGAATTTTATGGGTATTTTTACGTGAATACTTTAAAATCTGACAAACACAATAATAGAATTTTAGGGCTGAGTATCGGTCTAAAACCGACTCGAACCGACAAAACCGAAAGCCAAAAATCATGAAAAATCTAAACTGAAACCGAGCCGAATATGGTCGGTTCAGTTCGGTTTTGTGTCGGATCCGTCGGTTCGGTTCGGTTTTGGTGTTTATGTGTGTTTTTGTCGGGTTTGGGTCGATCTGAACTGAA
Source organism: Chrysanthemum lavandulifolium (assembly GCA_022545495.1). Classification (NCBI taxonomy): domain Eukaryota; kingdom Viridiplantae; phylum Streptophyta; class Magnoliopsida; order Asterales; family Asteraceae; genus Chrysanthemum; species Chrysanthemum lavandulifolium. The sequence continues at coordinate 2,381,264 of CM040246.1, read as the reverse complement.
CCGACCCGAAACCAAAAATCGTGAAACATCTAAACTGAAACCAAACCAACGGGCTATCGGATCGACTCTGTTTTTGTCGGTTCGATTTTGAATCTTCAATGCTCAGCCCTATGCTTAAGCTCACCAACTATAGGTCAAACACCTCCATCATTATCATATCTATAAATAAAATACGTAATCTATTTGATATTTGTTTTAAAGGCAAATTATAAAGACACAAATCTTGCTAAAGTACTTGATGAAGATCCTTTCCTTTCCACAATTATATGTTTTTGAGTATTTAAACGGAAAGAAATGAAGTGCGGATGAGTAAAACGAAAGAAAAGAAGAATGAAAAAATGTTTTTAAACATAAGCAAATAAAGCTTGAAAATCATCTTCTCTAGAAATTTACCTAATTTCAAAAGAAAAGCAAATAAAAATCATCTTCTCTAGAAATTTACCTAATTTCAAAAACGATCGTACTCAATACATATATTCATTAAGATTTGTTTTATTTGTTCAACTTATTATGACTGGGGGTTAGTATTTGTGGTGCGTACGCGTTAAACCCTAACTGTTTAAGTTAGGGTTTTATTTTTTTCATTGTTCGATTGATTATGGTTTCTGCATGCGGTTTGTTTAGTCGTGGTTATCGTCGATTGTTGTTTGTATTTTGTTTGTGGGTTTAGAGAGAGATGGAAAAGGGTTTTTTTGAATACTATTAGCGCGAGCAAGGGTTCAAAATCAGTTGGTAAATCGGGTGGGAATGGCGATGCCGTTAGCAGCTCCTCGTCTAGTTTGGCCGGTCAATCAGGTTCTACTCCTATATCTTTTGCTGATATGTTTAAGGATAAAACACCCAAGAAAACCGTTAAGATGTCGGAGATGAGAAACGAAAATTGTGTGCCTGGTGCTAATGTCACCATTCCTTTGGAAGCTATCAATGAGGTAAGTTCTTGATTCGCTAATACTTTGTATGGTTATTTCATTGGTAAGAGACTCGCTTTTCTGATAGTTGAAAATTACGTTAGAAATACATGGGAGAAGTTTGGTTTACAAAGGGTTATGCTTAACAATTGTTTTTTTCTGCTCCAATTTGAAACCAAATAGGGTATGGAAAGGGTGCTGGAAGAAGGCCCATGGTTGATTCGATTGGTGCCTATCTTTTTGAATATTTGGACTCCGAACACTAAAGTTACAAAAGATGATATAACTTTAGCTCCTGTTTGGGTTAAACTCAATAATATTCCGTTGTTGCGTATTCTGAGGTTGGTCTCAGTTTGATTACAACTCAAATTGGTCGTCCTATCATGCTTGATTCTTACACGAGTACGATGTGCCTTAAGTCGTGGGGTCGTAATTCCTATGTTAGGGCCCTTGTGGAAGTGTCGTCAAAGGAAGCCTTACTTGAATCTCTTGTGGTTGCGATCCCTTACCCTAATGGGTCAGGTCATTCATTGGAAAAAGTTGATATTGAATATGAGTGGAAGCAGCCAAGATGTGAGACTTGTAAAGTATTTGATCACAATGATGATGGATATCCTAAGAGAGTGAACCGGGTGTGAAAGATAAATCGTTGGTTGATGAAGAGGGTTTCGTTGAAGCTTATAAGATGAAAGGAAAAGGTAAGCTTCAGGTTAGTAATCGTCGGTTGATGGGATTCTTTTTCAAAAGCCTAAAGTTTCGTATTACTATAGGCCAGTTACTAAGCCAAAGAATGGGGGAGCATCGACGTCTAAGCTTTCTGTCCAATAAAATACAGGTTCTCCAGCGGTTAATGTAGGTTCTACTTCTTGTAACATACCTACTACTGATCCTACTAGTAGTAAGGCTCCATCCCGGGATGACCAAAGTAAGAATAATAATTGGGTGGATGATATCAACCTTGTTGATTTGAAGAAATTTTTTGATGTGCATATGGAACAAGATTCGGTTTTGGAACCTGTGATTGGCACTACATGTACTCCTGAAGTTATCTCTAGTTCTTTAAAAACTACGCATCCATCGCCTATGGAGAACACTCCTATTGCTGATAAAATTGGGAAGCTTGAAAAGCTTATTATTTAAGGGAAAGCTTCCCTTGTGGATGATAATGGTAAACCTATTCCGGTAGCTGATAGTGAAAGGAAGGGCAACCCATTCTCTATGGTGGGTGAAGTGGTTGATTTAGATAGTGATGATGAGGTGTTGAAGCCAAATGATCCTATGGGCAGTTACTTTTCATCAGCAGGAGGACATAACGAGCTTGAAGGCTATCTTTCAGATGATTATGCGGCCTGGGTCTATGACTTACCTGGGCAACTTGAGGAATTTAACAATCAGTTTGATTGCAAGCTTCAGGCCGTTCGAGGAAGTAATCTTTTATGTGGATTTGTTTATTTGCTTTACATGTCTTTTTTATGTTTTAGTGGCTATTCTAGTTGTTGGTAGCTAGTTGTTCATTTATAGCATGTCATAAATGATCTAGTGGTTGTTCAAGCGGTTGCTTGAGGTTAATGTGTAGGGATGGCAACGGGGTGGGGAATATCGGAGATTGTATTTACCATCCCCATCCCTGTTTCTCACTCCCATACCCATCCCCGCCCCCATCCCTATCGGGGAATCATTTTACATCCCTAACCCCATCCCCAACGGGGATCGGGGATTTTTTGCCCTTATAAATTAAGCATAAAAATTATATAACTAATCGGAAATATAAATAATTGACCTATAAAACGTCTTAAAAGCGTACATTGTACATAGTTGGATTAATTAAAATGTCATTCAACTATGAAGCATTGTATATATTGAAACATCACATATAATATAAGAAGTGAGTACATCGAATGAGTGTATTCGGACAAAATATTAGTTGGATAATATGTAGTTAGTGCTTAACGTTTTAAAATATTTGATTATTTTGATCCATTAAATGTCACGTATACATACAAATATACTTCAAATATAATAATTATCACTAACTAACATATACATATACATATACATATACATATACATATACATATACATATACATTTAGTATTAATATACTTATAATTTATACATTAAAAAGTTGGAATTCGGGTTGGGTCGGGATTTATGATATCCCCATCCCAACCCCATCCCAATTTTCATAATTGGGATTCCCATCCCATCCCCGATCAACTCGGGATTCCCAGTCAATCGGGTTTGGGGATCGGGTCCCCGCTGGTCACGAGTTTTTGTCATCTCTATTAATGTGAAATTTCAGCCACATTCCATTGTACTTTAAACAGTTTTTTTTGTTCATATATTTTACCGGGGTGGAAGTTCCCTTTTACCAAAAAATACCTAATTTCAAAAGAAAATTAAGAAGTGATTTTTATTTTTTTTTAATTTCCTTTCCGTTTATTTTTTCATTTCTCCAATTTTTTTTTATAGAAAGGTAACATATATAAAAAGATAATCAAACCTAAGAACAAAATACAAAATAAAAGGCAACCCACCTTTTTAACAAGACAATTAAAAAATATGAGCCACAACCATAAAAAATACAAAATTGCACAACTAAAACTAGAACTACTAAAAGTCATAAATCCTATGAAACTTATGACCTATACCAAAGCTACATCACACACAAAATAAAACCAATCTTTCTCACTGTAGGTAATATAAAAAGGATAGAAAGAAGCATAGCATTCTATGCACTATTCACCTTTACTGTACCCCTAAAATGACCAATATGTAGACCAAAACATGCTGACCTTGAACTGAATATGTGCTGTCAATTTGGACGAGATAAAAGAATCATAGTCCAATCAAAATGACAACAAACACAAACACTTGTAGACACCACTTGATAGAACTTGACCTGACATTGCAAAAACACTTGTAGCACCACTGTGCTTGACACAAACTGCACAGTAGCAACTTTTATATTCTCAAACTCACGGAAGCATAGATTTAACTCGAACAGCACCAAACCTTACTTTACCCAAAATTTTTGAGGATCCCATAACTATTGTTGCCAATCTATCACGTTATATTTTTTTTTGATCTTCTTACAATCCACTAAAGCTTTTGAATTGAATGTCTTGAATAATCTTGTTAGTACTTGATACTTTTTACCAAACACGAAGGCGTTCTTTCTTTCCAAATTTAATAGCCTAAGTCCAAATAACCGCTTTCCATACACGAGATAAACACGCGTGAGAACATTAACACCTCCACTATGAGAAAATACTTCCTCAATAGTAAAAGCGTTAACACACCCCACCTTCCACCAATTGAAAATTTTAACCCACACACTCATCGTTAAGTCACAAGTGACCAAACTATGAGAGCAAGTTTCCACGATATTGATACAACAAGGAAAAGAACCGTATCCAAATCAATTCCTCTTCTATCTAGTTCCACACGAACCGGAAGTCTTCCTCCTAGCGCCCTCCACATGAAGATGTTAACTTTTTTAGGTACCAATTTGTTCCAAAGCGTCTCATGCACACCACTTTCCACTCGCAACACCTTCTCCTCGATCAATCTTGAAAGCTCTTTCACCGTGAACTCGCCGTCTTCACCAAGCCTCCACCTCCATATGTCCCTAAAATTCAAATCGACAACAATATTTTGCTACTTACTCTACCCCTAATGTTTTGCTAAAACTCCTCAAGTCCCTACTTACTCTACCCCTAATGTTTCTAACCCAATCCCATTCCCAACACCAAATATCATTTTTTTTAAAGGCAATATATATATCAAAACTAACAAACAATTACAAAAAAAAAAGGCATCCACTACTTAACAAGATACTTAAGAATAGTGGACCCAAAATAAAGCATTACAACACCAACAATACAAGACTACAAAAGTTGAAATTAAGTACCAAGACAAACTACACTATGACACAAAGAGTAAAGACTTGAACAATTGTATCCCAAGTAGTAGCCTGCACTCTGTAGATCCATCACTTTCTCAAGCTATCAAGTTACACGCCCTACCAATTAATATATGGACATACCAATTGGAATATCAAAATACCACAACAACCAAATACCAGGAATAGATACATGTATGACCAGAATGCATACCATTGGACAAGTACCGGTAGCAAACCCAACTTGATAGTCCACCCTATATTAACACCTGCTCACGCCAACCATGAACAATTGATCTGTAACTATATCAATTTCAAACTCGACATTTAACCTGATCAAAAGCCAATGTTGCCAATTCATCTCACTTTTTTCGGATCTTCTCACTATCCACTCGAAGCTTTTAAGTTGGATGTCTTGAACTATTTTGTTTAAGCTAGAGGCTTTCCCTTTAAAAACACGCATTTCTTTCTTTCCAAATAAAGTACGGGATGTCCAAATTACCGTTTGCCACAATTTAGATGAATGAGTAGGAATGTTAGCATTTCCAATACGCAAATACTTCCTCAATGGAAAACGCATTAACACCCCCAATCCTCCACCAACTATATATTTCTTCCCACACGCTCATAGCAAAATTACACATTACCAAACAATGAGAACACGATTCCACCATATCGCCATTTTATCTAATTCTTCACGAACCGGAAGTCTACCCATTAGTGCTCTCCACACGAATATGTTGACTTTCTTTGGCACCCATTTGTTCCATATTGTTGCCTCGCCGCCACTAGCTACGCTAAGAATCTTTTCTTCCACCAATTTTGTTAATTCTCTAACCGTGAAATCTCCACTCTCTTGAAGCGTTCATCTCCAACGATCCCTACAATCAAGATTGATAACAACATTTTGCGATAACACTTGTAACTCCTCAAAATCGTTACAAACCCTTCCTCTAAGGTTTCTAACACAATCCCACTCCCAACACCAAGTATTATCTACCCAATTCCCTTTTCCCGCCACCCCACCCTCCTTACTTCTATCAATATGGTAAAGTCTTGGAAATCTATCACAAAGCCTAACCCCACCTACCCATTTATCAATCCAAAATCTTATATCGTTTCCATCCCCACTTCCCCCACAAACGAAGACATAAACTCAAGATCTAACCCTTCTAACTCCTACCCCGCCATAATGATATCTCGCCAAACACCAAATATCATTGTCATATCTATAAAACAATATGTTAAGGGTTTAACGCATACCTTTTTAACTATTAATCTTTTAAACTCATTGTCAAATCTATAAAACAATATTCAGCTAATTTTTATAAAAAGCGAAGGGAATATTTTTCTTGATCCTTTATTGACGCATCTCTCTCACACAAATTCATATCTTTCACACGGTCTATCTCTTTCACACAAATTCATCTTATCTATCTATCAACAATTTTAATAATTAATTTGTCTTGTTGTCCATTAAACGTTTCATGTGTAACAAATATGATTGGTCAATTTACCACCAAACCACCAATATTAGTCAAACCAATAAAACCAAATTATTTTTTGTTTAATCAATGGTGCAGCATAAAGAAACAAAAATATATAATAGTAATATTTCTTCCGTTCCAAATTAATATTTCACGTTTTCTTTTTTACATATTCAAATTTAATTGTTCACTACTAAATATAAATAGAAAAATTTGATCAAGTTTATTATATTGCCTTTTCTTGAAATTATTATTACAAACTTTAAAAAATAACTTAATTAATTAGTTAAAAGTAAAACTTTCATTCGGTTAAAAAGTAAGAAAACAAAAGCAGTAATAAATGCATTTTTCTTAAACTTGTGTTTTTTTGTTGGATGACAATTATTTTAAAATGGAAGTAGAACGTAACCGTGTGAAGTGACCTCGTTAGAGAGACACTTGCTGGAGCTTGATTTCTCAGTTTTTGGTTTCTGTAGAACGTTGGAATTTCAGTTTTCCAACCGCCTTCTCACTTAAGCCTCGGACCCCTTTAGATTGGATTGATTACTGGATATTTCTCAATGAGACTTGATAGTGTAAAAGATAATGCTACTCGTGAATAAATCGTTGCTAACAATATCTCTAATAAACAAAGACTAATACACCAGTAGAACTTATGATAAACTTTTATATAGCTCACGTTCTACTAACTTATAGCTTTCAAGTCTTCAAGATTGGTCTAGCTAGCTAGTTATCAGCCGTTACGTTAAAATAGTCAAGCGCCAAGATATAGAGCCCGTATATGTATCAAATAATAAAGAAAAATGCTAAATGTTTCTACATATTGTTCTTTCAAAATATCATACTCACTAGATGCTGACAAATGTTAAAACGAACGGTTTAAATGCATAAAAAAGATGAGTGAAAAAAACTATATAATATTATTATATGTGTAAGAAGAAAAAGTAAAAGATTGTAGCAAAGTTCAACAATAAAAGGTAATCACATAAAGCCATGTATTAAAAATTCCTCGTCAATTTATTTAGCAAGTTTATTTGCCGTTGATTGATTGATATAAGGTGAGACTTTCTATCATTCCTACTTCTTTTACACTTTCTGTATCTTAACTTCCTATGTTTCTTCGTGTTTATGTGCTTGTATTTTTTATCGACATGAAATAAAAACTAATAGTGATTTGTGTTGATGCAAAATCCTGCGTCTCGGTTGTTATCCGGATGCTGCGTCCTTTATCTTCTTGTCCGAAGGAAAGAAAGAAATCTTTCTGCTGTGATGAAGCGGCACGTTAGCCTCGCGCCGGATGTTGTCCGGGGCCATTTCCGGCGTGAGAATAAGTAAGGGTAAGGAGTATAAATGCAGAATAAATATGAAAATAAGTATGTGTGAATTGAATGCAAGTAGGTTAAAGTATCTCTAAAATCAAAATTATAGTCACTTTCAACTTTTTTGATTCTTTCTTTTCTGTTTTGACCTTAAGTATTTTTATTTGTGTTATATAGTATTTTATGCAAAATATATGAATTGATTGTGTTTTTAATGTATTTTCGTTTGGTATAATTTTATCAACTATTGTATAACATAAACAAAAATATTTAAAGTCAAAGTAAAAAAAGAAAGATCAAAAAAATCAACAGAATATAATTTTATGATGGAGGTAGTACAATTTAAAATTAAGTTAATGCATTTTGTATTAAATCAAATACCAATAAATTATGTGGGTTGTTCTTTTAAATGGGTTGAGTTATTAGGACCTAGTTTTTATTAGGGCCCTCCTAGATTTTTTTTTTTTTTTTTTATTATTATTATTATTTTTTTTTTATAATTTTGTTTATATCAAAAGTTTATAAGCGCGAAAATCTGAATCAAATATAAAGTTTAATAAAGCAAACTCTTAAACTGCTATCGAAATACTAACGAAACGATAAAAAGCATGTTGTCTTGAAAAAGGGGAGACAAAGGAATATTTCTATGATTTGACATCATAAGGAGGGTTCCAATAGTAAGACCCTAAATAAATAGAGTAGACAAAGTATAATCGAATGTTTGTTCAATTCCCCATAAAGTTTTCAAAAGCTAAAGAGCGAGATTGTTACGAGTACTTCTTTTGATTTATGTTAAGTTTTTCTCCAAATTAATATAGTGGCACTTTTACTTTAGAGAGATCCAAGAAATCATTAGTCTTTTGTTCATAGCAAAGTTTATGACAATAGACGCGTAGATTTGACCCAAAGAATTTCTTTAATTATTCCTAACAGAAATTCATTCTGGTATACAAGGACTTGCATATAAATTTACACTCTTTGATTCCACGAAGATATATCTTGAGTTGAATGGTTATGTTGTTTGTGTTTTTTACTTTTTTGTTGTTGCCGTAGTTGCACTCTTACCATTTTTTTACTCGCTCTTGGATAGAATCAGGGGCGGCTCGAGCTGTTTAGAGACCTAAAGCGAATATCTTGAATTAGGCATTTTCAATTACCATTTTTCATTTTTTTGCGGCCAATTTTAGTTTTTCAAGTGATTACTATATTGAGATATTCATGGAAGGCTTATCTATGAAAACTACAAGAAACTGTGAGTCGAATTAAGTTTGAAAAGGAAGATCAGAAAGATAGAAAATCAAACTGCGTCGTTTAAAATCAAATTTTACGTTACTATAAACATTTGTTATCATATACGAAGAGAGTAATATCAAAAGAAAAAGCATCAAAAAAAATTATACATAAACGAATGAATGATCAAACGTGCGTTCTAGAACACGACTGACTGAATGAGACACTTGACATTTTGTTTGTTTGTTTATTTAACCAAACATACATTATTAGTCTTGTTTATTTTAGATTTTTTAACGTGTGGTCTTCATTACGTCTATTTGAATTGAATTTATTACTCGTAGATCTTAAAGCACTCACTTTTTATTTTTTATTTTTATTATTATTTTTTTAACTTGCTTAATGGGACTTGTAGGCTCAAAAATAAATGAAAAGCATAAATGAGGCTGAATTTCTTTAACTATTTTGGCGAATATAGTAACTGGGCCCTTAAGACTAAAAAACATCTGTGACCAACTATTTATATATAAGAATCCTTCGAAAATCCGAGGCTTTAGATTTAAGAGAGCATAAAACCCCAACTTTAATTTGCTTTATCCTCGAGTCACTCTGGGATAGAATTGATCATTATAGGTTTGGGTTTTTTTTTTTTTTTTTTTTTCAACCGCATCACATATCGCATGCATAGTCACTGCCGTCCAAACAAACCCGTGGCGAGCATGGGTATGATTTTCCATGTTTGCATGTTTATGGATATGTTTTGCTTGTTGTTTAATTGCATATGTAGCTCACCCATTCATTATGCACAAAACATACTAGAGTTGAGATCAATATAGAGCTATATTCGCCATGTAACAAACGAACTAATTATACTTCTATTTTTATCTAAATTAATAAAAATCATTTTTCACATTTTTTAAAACAACATATCTTACAAACGGTAAATTTTCAAACTATAAAAATACACCATCGCGACGAGAATTAAATTATCTTTCTATAGATATGCACTTTTATATATTTTCAACAAACATTTCTTTTCAAAATTCCGTCCAAAAAATCATATATGATTTTCACGAATCATATATGATTTTCAAAATCGTGTATGATTCGATTTTATGAATCATATATGATTTTACAAATCAAATCATACATGATTCTCAAAATCATATATAATTCAGTAAAAATCGAATCATATATGATTTTCACAAATTATATACTCCCTCCGTCTCATATTTATTGTCCATATTTCCTTTTATGGATGTCTCAAATTAATTGTCCACTTTCCATATTTAGTAAGAAAAAGAGAATATAATTGAGGAATATTCTATTTAAGTGGTTGAGATTTATAGGGGTCCCACTTTTATTAAACTTTGTGATTCTTGTCCCCTGACAATAATTTTGAGACGGAGGGAGTATGATTTTTGTTGACCGAAATTTTGAAAAAAAAAAAAAGTGGTTAAAAATATATAGTAGTGCATATCTATAGAAAGATAATTTAATTCTCGTCGCGATGGTATAATTTTTATCGCATAACGATTAACGATTTGCGAGATATTTAATTTTTAAAAAAAAAGTGAAAGTTTATCATAATAAAAAAATGAATGTCTATTATTGGTTTATTGGATCTATAGTAAATTTGAGATTTATATTGAACTTTTTTGGTCCACTAAAAGCACTTTCGAGTTTTGACCCGACCACTTATAACGTATGTAATTGAAATTTCATGGACTAAAAAACCAACCCGATTGTGACATGAGTAGTTTCACTGAAATATCTTGATGGGTTGCATATTATATGAATTGGGTCCCCATAAAAAAGTCCATTTTCACAAACTTGGATAGAACTTTGTGTAAGTTCTTCTTAGGTGCCATGCTAGATTGTTTAGTTATTCGTTATAGAAATCAAGACACATCATTCAATCTGTTCCTAACGGCAGAAAGACGATCTAACTATATACAATGTGTCTATGTTTAAAGCCTCAACCTTGATACATCTCCTGATGTTTAGGAATCTTAAGATGGGCTGTTGTTTACTTATTTGAACCCATGCCAATGATGTCACAATCATTTTACTCTATGATAGAAAGAATAAAAACAAACGTAACTTGCCCTAATTTCATTATTTACAACAGGCTAAAAGTTAATTTTGCAATTCCTTTTCTAAAATTCAAAAGCTTAAATAAGAAATTGGGTTTAAAATTTATTAAATAATAGCGTCTTTCTCAAACGTCCGACATAGTGCGTGTCTTAAATTCGTTCGTAAATAGTCATGTACTTTTGATTTCGTCTAATATAGTGCATGAGTGACCTATTGACCGCTAATAATAGAGCGTGTCTTAAATTTCGTTAAATAAAGAAAGTTTTTAAAAAAATTTTAAAAAGTTTTAAAAGTTTTTAAAAAACGTAATTTTTAAAAAACGAGCGAAAGATTTTTTTTTAAACGTAAATTTTTAAAAGTTAAAAAAAGCGTAAATTTTAAAGAAAGTTTTTTTTTTTTTTTTTTTTTTAACGTAAAGTTTTATAAAAAAACGTAAATTTTAAAAAAGTTTAAATAAAACCTAAATTTTAAAGAAAGTTTTGATTTAAAAACGAGCTAAAGTTTTTAAAAATTTTTTCTTTAATAAAAAAACGTAAACTTTTTTAAAAAACGAACTAAAGTTTTTTGAAAAAAAAAGTTTTTTTTTAAAAAAACGTAAATTTTTTTAAAAAACGAACGAAAGTGTTTTTTTAAAAAAAACGTAAATTTTAAAGAAAGTTTTTTTTTTAACGTAAAGTTTTTTTTTTTTTAAAAAGTAAATTTTTTTAAAAAACAAACGAAAGTTTTTTCTTTAAAAAAAACGTAAATTTTAAAAAAGTTTAAAAAAACGTAAATTTTAAAGAAAGTTTTTTTTTTTTTTTAATAACGTAAAGTTTTTTTTTAAGTTTATAAAAGTTTTTTTTTTTAAACGTAAATTTTTTAAAAAAGCGAGCGAAAGTTTTTTTTTTTAAAACTTAAATTTTAACAAAGTTTAAAAAAAACACTTAAAGTTTAAAAAAGGTAAAGTTTTTAAAAAACGTAAATTTTAAAAAAGCGTAAAAAGCAGACGAAAACGGATAAAAATGGACAAATAACATAAAAAGCGGGCGAAACATATAAAAGCGTGGAATGAAAGCGTGCAAAACGTAAAAATTAGGCAAAGCGGATAAAAAGCGAATGAAAGCGGATAAAAATGTAAAAAAAGTGTCGAAATGCATAAAAAGCAGACAAAGCGGACAAAACGTAAAAAGCGTGGGAAACGGATAAAAAGCGGACGAAAACGTAAAAATGTGGGAAGCGGATAAAAACGAAAAAAACTGACAAAACGTAAAAAGGCGTATTATTAATGGAGAGTAACTAAATAAAACTATTTGAAAAAATTGGACTAACGGTGCAATAATTATTAACGGAAGGACTAACGGTGCAAAAAATGTACAAGGACTTATTTTGAAAAAATGCAAAGGACCGATTTTGCAAAAAAAGCAGACAACAAGGGACCATTTTTGCTAAAAATAACGTTTCACAGTTTAGTAGCAGGTTTCTGGGTGGCCGTCCACTCATGTCTATATTAAGACGAAATCAAAAGTATATGACTATTTATGTAACGAAATTTAGTCTGCGTCTATATCTTACGTTTGAGAAAGACGCCGCTATTTAATAAACTTAAACCCAAGAATTTTATCAATCATAGCAATGATCTTTTCAAAGAAAATGACTATAAATAATGAAATATGAAATTTGCTAGACCAGTATAAAGTATTCAAAAAATAATCCATCAAGGCGATGTGATCGATGACGTGATTGATTTTTTGGGATCCATGTCTCAAAACCGTCACCACCGACACCTCACGAAGTAGATTGTATTTTGGATCTTTATATGGATGCTATCATCGCGTGAAATATTCCCAAAATAAAACATGAATGACGAAAACTGAAATATGACAACGGTTAAAGTCGCTTTTTTCCATATATGGACTATATTCCAATCATAATATCCTAAATTATCTCTTAAATGTTTATATTTTAACTAATCTTTGTTTTATCTTAAAAGCATATCGCATACGTTTGTTGGTGGTAAATCTTTCTTTTCAAGGGAAAACTGCCTCTTGCTCTAAGCTTTATTTAACATTTGTTGCTAACAGTAACTTCTAATTTGGTTTTGGATTGGGCTAATTTGGTTTAGCTGATTTTGAGACGGGTTAATACTTAATAATCGTGCTGAGTAGATACATCAGTATCATGATCTCGTTAATCTAGTTTGTGATTTTTAAAACAGATGTTTGGTCAAATACTCTAACTTAAACTACGTAACTACCATGTCATTATCAGTCAAACTGTCACCATTTCGAAAGGAGATGATTTATCTGTTCCAACAAATGATTGAGAGGCTTGAAAGTATTGTGTTTGAACGTTTATCACCTCGCGTTATTTTTGAATTTCACCCATGTGAGGGTATAAATGTCTGTACAATCTTTAAAGATTCCAATCGTTGTTGGAAAGATATCTAATCACATTTCTTTCCGAAAAGTTCAAATTAGAGGCTGATATTGAAAGCACATCAAACCCAAAAAGATCGAGACAAAGTGCCGTGTTTTTTCTTTGAGGGTCACATTTATGGCACATCGCATGTATGCATTCATGCAACATGTGGATGCATACATACATGCATGTGGATGCATACATAATCACACCCCATAAGCTCACCAACTATAGGTCAAACACATATGATGGGCTACGTTATTAAAAAAATAAAAAAATAAATAAATAAATAATTTAAAAAAAACAAATTACCAAAACAAATCATATCAATACCGACTTTACGAAAATGAGAAAAAAAAAAAAAAAAAAATAGTTTACCAAAAAACCTATGGTCTCTACTTAAAATTAACCCATGCTTTGCTCCCACCATACTCCCAAACAATCTCAAAATCATATTTTACTTTCTCTTCAATGGATAAGATTCATTTTCTTGTCAACCGAGTTCCTTATCACTCCATCTAAACCACACCTTCTTTCTTCTCTTCATCTCCATCACTTGTTCTTCCATCATCATCAACTGACTCTTACTCCCCTTAAAAAATCATAGATCATCTACGTCTAAATATGATAGTGATATTTTAATGATGCTAACCAAGTACCATTTTGACACTTATGCCTAAGCTAAATATATAGTGTACGAGGCATGACGAACCCGTGCGACGCATACGGGCTTTATCTAATTGTCCATAGCGTAATGTTTTGTAAATTATTGGGTTGTTAATATGATAGTGAGACTCAAATATATAACAATCTAAAACTCGAGTTGTCTCGTGACAATTTTGTTAATTGTTGGAAGAATTTTGTTAATGTTTGCGTAGATGTAATTATTTTGTTGATTTATAGTTTAGTTCTTGTAGTTGTGCTTCTTTACTTTTTTATATGTTTTGTGTGGCAGTAATTTTGGTGCTACTATGTGTTTTAGGTAAATGTTTGTTGCGTAATGTTGGTGTACCTGTACAATGCACACAAATTTTATCTAATTGTTAATCACGTAATGTTAGTGTGAATTTTTGAGTTGTTAATATGATGGTGAGGCTCAAATATAAAACAATATATAACTCAGCCTGCCTCGAAAGTGTTAAGCCTCAGATGGAGTTTATTAATTCACATCAAACCTTTAAATATCACATCAAACCTTTAAATTCACAAATTATAGAATGCTTAAATATTAATTAAAAAGATAAAAAATATTTTTATAAGTTACGGATATTTCAAAGTCCTCTACCTGCTTTTTCTGGACATATGGCTTTGAAATTTTATGAGATATTTTTGTTACCTTAGGATAATTGTTTTTGCTGAATATATTTATCGTCTTATGAACTTCATCATTATTCAATAGACGGTCTAAGTAAACTAATATGTACATTTGCGTAAGATAAGTATTTTGACAATATCTTGATATATTCTTATCATTTTGCGAAGTATTTTTTTAGTTAAGCAACTATATCTTTCATTTCTCCAAAATTATATATTATAAGAAAACCAAATGAAAGGTGTTATGAACAAACAATCATACATGCAATAAAATTAAAAAAACTTGTTAGTACTCATGTGAAAAAATCGTTGCTAACAATATCTCTAATAAACAAACACTAATACACCAGAACTTATGATAAGCTTTTATATAGCTCACGTTCTTCTAACTTATAGCTTTCAAGTCTTCATGATTCGTCTAGCTAGCTAGTTATCAGCCGTTACGTTAAAATAGTCAAGCGCCAAGATATAGAGCCCATATATGTATCAAACAATAAAAGGTCATCTCATAAAGCCATGTATTAAAAATTCCTTATCAAATTATTTAGCAAGTTTATTTACCGTTGATTGATTGATATGATCTTCAGTTAAGGTTAGATCACTTTCTATCCTTCCTACTTCTTTTACACTTTCTGTGTCTTAACTTCCTATGTTTCTTCGTGTTTATGTGCTTGTATTTTTTTTATCGACATGAATTTATCATGTTCAAAAACCCACCCGAAAATCACACAACACGTAGCTTATTACATGCGACGTAGGTTAAAGCTATAAAATTTAACAACTAAGTTAATGCATTTTTGTATTAAATCAAATACCAATAAATCATGTGGAGTTGCTCTTTTGAAATTCTAGGCTTATGTGATATGATGTTGACTATTGAGTCATATATTCATAAGGGACAAGATATTTCTACCCTTTATTTTTTATATTCTCACCCTCTCTATTTTTTTTTTTTTTTTTATTATTTTTATTTTATAATTTTGTTTATATAAAAAACTATAAACGCGAAAATCGAACGTGAAATATAAAGTTTAATAAGTAAACACTTAAAACTCAAAATCTGAAACAAAACCGATGAAAACTGTTTCTTAAAATAAATAGGACGACAAAGAAATCTAAAGTTCCCATTCATAATCAGTTGATTACTTATTTTTGTATTTTTAAAGGATAAAAGCAAAGTTGTTGATGTGACATGTAACATCTTATAGAAGTAGAAAAAGTAAAATTGAATAGTTGTGCAATTCCAACTTGGGGCACTTTTACTTTATATAGCAAAGTTTATAACGTAGACGCGTAGATGTAGAATTTCATTAATTTATTCCTAACAGAAATTCATTTTGATATACAAGGACTTGCATATAAATTTTAACCTCATGGTTAAAAACACTCTTTGATCCCACGAATATCTTAAGTTGAATGGTTATGTTGTTTGTGTTTTTGACTTTTCGTTGTTGCCGTAGTTGCACACTTACCATTTTTGAAGTCACCGACTCTTGGATAGAATCGGGCGGCTCATTTGTTTGAAGACCTAACGAATATTTAAAATAAGGCCTTTTCGATTACATTTTTTTTTTGCGCAATTTTAGTTTTCAAGTGATTATATTCATAGAAGGTTTATCTATGAAAACTACAAGAAACTATGATTCAATTTAAGTTTGAAAAGGAAGATCAGAGATAGAAAATCAAACTGCCTTGTTTAAAATCAAATTGTATGTTACTATAAAACATTTGTTATCATATACATAAAATAATATCAAAACAAAAAACATCAAAAATATATATACATAAACAAATGAATGATCAAACGTGCGTTCTAGAACACGACTGACTGAATGAGACATTTGACATTTTTTTAGTTTGTTTATTTAACCAAACATACATTATTAGTCTTGTTTATTTTAGATTTTTTAACGTTTGTTCTTCATTAAGTCTTATTTGAATTTATTAGATCTTAAAGCACTCACTTTTTATTTTTTATTTTTATTATTATTTTTCTAACTTGCTTAATGGGACTTGTAGGCTCAAAAATAAATGAAAAGCATAACTGAGGCTCAATGTCTTTAACTATTTTGGCGAATATATATAGTAATTGGACCCTTAAAATATCGAAGTTCTTTTGAGGCCTAAAAACATCTGTGACCAACTATTTAAATATAACAATCCTTCAAAAATCCGAGGCTTTAGATTTAAGAGAGCATAAAACCAGGGTTTGATTTCTTTATCCTCGAGTCATGGGGATAGAATTGATCATTATAGTTTCGGTATTTAATTTTTTTTATTTATTATTATTTTTTTTCAACTGCATCACATATTGCATGCATAGTCGTCTCACCGTCCAAACAAACCCGTGGCGATCGAGCATGGGTATGATTTTCCATGTTTTATGGATCTAAGTTTGCTTGTTTATGGATATGTTTTGTTTGTTATTTAATTGCATATGTAGCTCACCCATTCATTATGCACAAAACATACTATTTGGTCCACTAAAAAGCGCTTTTGAGTTTTGACCCGACCACCTATAATGTATGTAACTGAAATTTCATGGAGTATAAAACCAACCCGATTGTGACATCAGTAGTTTCACTGAAATATCTTGATGGGTTGCATATTCTATAAGTTCTTCTTAGGTGCCATGCATGCTAGATTGTTTAGTTATTCGGTATAGACATCAAGACACATCTTTCTGTCCCAACGACATAAAGACGATTTAACTATATACAATGTGTCTATGTTTAAAGACACATCTCCTGATGTTTAGGTATCTTAAGATGGGCTGTTGTTTACTTATTTGAACCCATGCCGGCCAATGATGTCACAATCATTTTACTTTAAGGGATAAAACAAACGTAACTTACCCTAATTTCATTATTTACACCAGGCTAAAAGTTTCAATATCAACCCAAAAACTCCTCCGAACCTAAGAAAGTGGAAGTCACTAAGAAGAATGCTTGATGTGGCTAGTTCGAGTGGAACAAAGATCTCTACATCTAATCGGTTTGATGCTCTTAATATGGAATATCGGATGCTTTTGGTATTCCTTCAAATGACACCAACTAGGATGTGGATTACGGTCGTCTGATGGAAGTTAATGAAGATAAGTCTCTTAAGGCAGTCTTCGCGTCACGAACCCTTGTGAGTGATTTGAAAGAGATGGAGTCGGTGTGGCTCCTAAAACTAGTGATTCTTGTATTCCGCCACCTTCTACTAAGAGAGTTAACCCTTTTTAAAGTGGGAGAGATCGTGGTGTCGATTCGAAGATGAGGTGGTTCTTGCTTGGTTTGATGAGTCTCTAATCTATTTGGTGGTGGCCAAGAGTTTGAAGATGAGTATGATGACTATATTACGATGACTATCTGACCGAGTTTACGATCTTCGGGGAATTTGGATGCCTTTAATGCCATGTATGGCACCAAGCTTCAAGGACCTAGGAAGTAATTTTCTTTCGTTATGTCTGTATGTTATCGTTTGAGTAGTGGTTTGTTCTTGTTTAGAAAATAGGTAGTCTTGTTATTTAAAACTTTATCTCTTGAATGTAGCGAGAGATATGGGATTTCACCCATATCCATTGTTCTTAAACGTTTTGGTTAATATATTTCTGGGGTGCGAGGATTACTCCTTTTACCCAAAAATAAAAGTTTATTTTGCAATTCCTTTTCTAAAATTCAAAAGCATAAATAACAAAGTTAATCAATCATAGCAATAATCTTTTACAAAGAAAATGACTATAAATAATTAAATATTCTCAAAATGAAACATGAATGACGAAAACTGGAATATGACAACTGTCAAAGTCGCTTTTCTCCTTAGAAGCGCAGAGTATCGTGGATCGAATAACACGTTCTTGGTATCTTAGCTCAGCGTCACATCATAATATCTCGATAACTCACCAATAACTCAAAACCTCACTCATAACACACCAATAATAACGTTATTTGGTCCACTAAATCTGCACACTAAAAATCCCTTCACTCATGATATACTAAAAAAAAAAAAAAAAAAAAAAAATAGCAAAGGTTGACCTCTTTTCCTTTCACTCGTGGCACTCTACCAACTCGATTAAACGGCTCATTAATGGCATGTTCGTGATTAGATGTTTGGCATGTTATTGGTAACGATACCGAGTGATCTTATATGGACTATATTCCAATTCCATAATATTCTTAAATTATCTCTTAAATGTTAACATTTTAACTATTCTTGGTTTTAACCTAAAAAAGCATATACGTTTATTGGTGGTAAATCTTTCTTTTCAAGTATTAAACTACCTCTGGCTAACAGTAACTTCTAATAAAATATTGGTAGCAGTTATTCAACCAACATATCCTCTATTTCAACCAAAGTTGAACATAAACCAAATTGAAGTGGTTAATTTGGATTTTGAACCATAGAAAAGTTTGTGTTCCTTTTTTTTTTTCAGCCAGCTTTCACTACTAGAATTGGGGCATTTAGTCACGGAAAACTTTTAGCCACGCCCAATTTCGTGGTTAAAAACGAACAAAACGACAAAATAGTCGATTTCTAAGTTTTGGCCTGAAAATCCACTTTTAGTCACGACTAAATCGTGGCTAAAAGTTTTAACCCTTGACTTTGACTTTTAACGAAGAAAAATTGGTCAAAAGGTGCTTTATACTTTAGCGCGACCAAAGTCGTGGCTAAAAATATTGCTATTTTGTATTCGTTTCGAGTTAAATTAAAGCGATAAAATAATATTTGTGACTTTTAGCGCGGCGTAAATCGTGACTAAAAGTTTTGGTAGTTTTTATTAAAACAATTTAAACACGAAAATTCTAAAAATATTTTAGACTTTTGCGATATAAGTCGTGACTAAAAGTGTTTGCAAAATTTTTAGAAAATTTAAGTTTGCCTCAAAAGTTTGCTAGAAAATATGGTCCCGCTCAACCTTTAGTGACGACGGGATGGTCGTGGCTAAATGTTTATTATAGTAATTATGTTCTAATTTTTCTGTAAAAGTTTAGAATTAAGTTTAACTGTATTTGTTATCGCTACAACAAACAAAGAGAACAAGCGAAGAGCTTTTGGCGAATTATATTACAAATCGATAAACGTTCAAACATCAAAACATACGAATAACATTACAAATCGTTAAACGTTCAAACATCAAAACTTACGAATTACATTACAAATCAATAAAAGTTAAGCATTAAAGCATATAACTTACATTTCAAATCATAAATTGCTTTGGCGGGAACTTTTGGCGCTAAATTTGTGACGATAAGAGTTAATCAGTTATGTATATCCATATCAGTGTTGCAAAAAAAGGTCTATAAGGCCGATTAATCGCCGCCTAGGCGCTACAGGGCCACAAACCTTGCCGATTTATGTAACTGGGTCAAACAGATAGGTCAACCGTGGTCAACGGCGGTCAAAACTCACAAATCTTGCCAGAAGTATCCAAAATTCATCGTAAACTTATTTTGATCACTTATAGTAACCATTTTAATCTATTACAAGCTGTTTTTTCAGAAAAAAACTTGCCAAAAATACATAAAACTCGCTAGAAATACACAAACCTTGGCGGAAATACCCAAAATTTTCCAAAAATGCCAATCCGATTAATCACCGATTAATCCCGCCTAGACCGATTACAAGCTACAAGGTAGTCGACCGCCCGACTACCGATTCGTGATTTTTGCAACCTTGATCCATATCATCTTGACTCATACGTTTAACATCTCGTGTATAACGATATCATCTCGACTCATTCGGTTAACATCTCATGTATATCCATATCATATCAACTCATCTGTTTATCATGGTATATATATTCATATCATCTCGACTCATTCGTTTATCATGTTATGTATATCCATATCATATCGACTAATACGTTTAACATGTTATGTATATGCATATCATCTCGACTCATACGTTTAACATCTTATGTATAACGACATCATCTCGACTCATACGTTTAACATCTCATGTATAATGATATAATCTCGACTCATTTGTTTCACATCTTATTTATATCCATATCATATCGACTCATTCATTTAACATGTTATGTATATCCATATCATCTCGACTCATTCATTTAACATCTCATATATATCCATATCATATCGATTCATCCGTTTAACATGTTATGTATATCCATATCATCTCGACTCATTCATTTAGCATGTTATGTATATCCATATCATTTTGAATCATTCGTTTAACATCTCATGTATAAACGATATAATCTCGACTCATTTGTTTCACATCTTATTTATATCCATATCATATCGACTCATTCATTTAACATGTTATGTATATCCATATCATCTCGACTCATTCATTTAACATCTCATATATATCCATATCATATCGATTCATCCGTTTAACATGTTATGTATATCCATATCATCTCGACTCATTCATTTAGCATGTTATGTATATCCATATCATTTTGAATCATTCGTTTAACATCTCATGTATAACGATATCATCTTGACTCTACGTTTAACATCTCATGTATAGCGATATTATCTTGACTCATCCGTTTAACATCTCAAGTATAACCATATCATAACGACTCGTCTGCTTAACATCTCATGTACAAGGACGAACCGGGATCAAATATGACTGCTTGCACAAAAATTTGGAACCGTAATTTATAACCACATTTTGATAGACCGACTGCATTTAAGATTTATTTAAGAAAAATTGATAACTTTTTTCAAAATTGACACTAAATCAAAAATCCATAGGGGTCCGGGTGCCGCAGAAACCCATCGAATCCGTCCTCGCTTATGTATATTTATATATCATCTCGACTTATCCGTTTAATATGGTATGTAAAATGGTAAATGTTAAACGACTTCATAATTGCAACTAGTATAACATTTTTATTTAATATATAATTTATTTTGATAATCAAGTTATATATAATATATAAATATAACTATGAAATAAATATTAGCAACATTTATAATTAATTTTGATTAGAATTTAATAACTACCATACTTTTAGCCACGACTAAATTCGTGACTAAAAGTTTATTCCCTCCCAAACTTTCGTGAAAAGTCAAGTTTTCCCAGGAAAATATTGGTGAAATACATTTAGCCACGACTTTAGTCGTGACTAAAAGTAATTTACTTTAAACTTTAATTAATATGAATTAATAAAGTAAAAATTATATTAAAAGCGACTTTAGCCACGAGCGAATTAGTGACTAAAGTCTTGGTATATAAAAAAATATGTTCCACACTTTACTCTTTATCTCATTTACCACATCCTTTCTCTCATTTACCACAAAACCACCACAACCACTCCCGCCATACTCAACTCCCACCACCACGGAAGACCACCATCATCTTCGCGGCTACACTCACAACTCCATCACCACCGCAAATACATTAAAGGTTATTTTGATTTTTTGAAATTAGTTTATGTTATTATGTGTAATGATTTTTGCGAAATTAGTTTATGATATTTTTGATAATAATGTGAAATTAGTTCAAGTCTGCAATTAACTTGTTACAACTGAGAAAAAACCATGTGGAATAATTAGCTCAATCAGATTACACATAATTTTGTCATGCGAAATTAGTTCGCTATTTTTGCTTATGGCTTCAGGGAAGAGTATTTCTATTGTGGGTCACCATATGTTTGTTATGGGATTGGTTTCTAGAGCTTTTTTTGTGTTTGGTTTTATGTTTTATTTTCTTCATGGGTTAGTGTTTCAGGTCAGTAGGGTCCGTTTGGTTTAGTTTAGGTTCTCTATGTATTTGAATATTTGTATTTGATACTAGTGCCTTGTTTCATTTGAACATGTTTGACTAAACTTGTTAGTGTTCCCTTATGATGCATGTAACTTAGAACGAGATGAATAGATGTGTATTTGTAATTTATACTGGTGGTCGCAACGTGGTGATGTTCCGATGTAAATGGTTTGACACCTGAAAACCAGGACGTAACTCACGTTGTGACACTAAGAATAACATAACCAGTATTTCTGTAAGAAGTGAATGGTGTAAAGATGACAAATACATTTTGGCAACCCAAGCTAATCAAGTCTTTTACATTGAAGACCCGTCTAAAAGCGACAAGCGGAGGTCGTTCAGCAGGGTATAATCGAAAGATTTGGGACCGAGGAAGAGAACGAACAAGATGTTATACATGACCAAAATTCATCCAATGTTGCATTATCTCGCTAATTTAGATGATTTTACTATCACACGCTTGAGTAGAGTTGGCCAATCAACGAAGTTGATGATATTCCTATTCCTGTTCCGTTGATGATGATTTCATTGATGATGGAGATGAAGATGATGATGTACTTGTGATCGATTCGATATTGATGTTGCGATTCCGATAATGATCAACGTGAAGCGACTACCTATTCTAGTGATGAGTGTGATGGCTTTATTCTAGTGATTGAGTGTAATTTATATGAAATTTTATTTCTAAAAAGCACATTGTTGTTATAATGTTCATTATTGTTATAATGTTCATTATTGTTATCGTGTTAATTATTGTTATTATATTGTATTTTTAGTTTCGATTTGTATGCATTATGTGTTGCTATTATGAAATGTGTCTTGTTTTATAGATGTCAATCGTTGCGGAGTCATGGCGGGACGGTGGTAATGATCATCCTCGAGGCCGTTCTAGGGGACCAACCGAGGCGGCCAAGGTAAAGGATTTTTAAATGCTTTGATTAATCTTTTGAATTAAACTTGATTACTGTATTATTTTAAAATTATACTTAAACTTGATTGCTTATCTTATTAATCTTTTGCTTCAACTTGTAGGCTCGGGTGGGGGTAAGCGTGGGCGAGATAAAACCACATTAGCCGCGTTTAGAAAGATGTGGATGATAACGGCAAGAAACTTCTTCCATCGAGTTTGATGAGATTGATGGTCGACATGGAAGCTGTTGGCACATATTCCAACCAGGTTTATTCGTGCGATTTCACTCAAGATTGGCGGCGGAACAAGATTCCTTCTACTTTGAGGCTGGAAACACGTAGAACCCGAGTTCAAGACCGGTATTTGGCCCGAGGTAAAGGTATTATTAATCTATTATGATTTATGACTAATCGATGTTAATTAAAATTTACACCGTATTATAAATCTATTAAGACTAATTAATGTGAGCTTATTAATCTATATATAGTTCTCTATTTGTAAAAATATATACCGTCTAACAATTTTGCTCTTAAATGTAGGCGTATTTTGATATGGTGCCCATTTGACCGGACCTAATGCTAAACATGTCGAGGATTACATGAGACGCTATATGTCAAGAATGTTACAAAGGACACAAACACCGATTCAAGAAGTATGAGTTTCTCAAAAAGATGGCTACAAGGATCCCGATGCTTTACGACCAAATCCTCCGGGCAATATGCCTAACGATGAATGGAATAAGCATATTGATTTCTTCTTGAAACACTGCTCAAATGAAAAGTCGAAACAAATTCGAAGAGCAGAGCAAGCAACCATGCAGAGCTTGCAAGGAACAAAGTCATTAAATTGCATCACGACACGCTCGTGTAAGTAACAATTTAAATATTTTTTTATATATAAAACCTTTGATTGTTATGATATAGTTTCATGTGTTAACAATGAAAAAAGGCATAGATGGTAATCCCGACGAATATCCGAGGCGAATAGAAGACTTTGGTCTAATGCATAAGAGAAGAAAACCGGTGCCTACGTGAGCGATGTTCTTTGCTACCAATCACGTAAGTTACAACACATTTCTGGTGCTTCTGCTTGCTATCTGTTTTTAATTCTTATACTTGTCATCGACTTACATTTTGTTGGTTTTTCTAAGCATTGGTAGTAATTAATATAGTTTTCATTCTCATTTTGTTAATTTTCTGCTTATTCTCTACTTGCTTATTGCTTGATTCTTAGTTCTAATTATAGCCTCTAGTTTAGTGCTTATCTCGCTTGTCATTTTGTAGACATTAGGAGCTTGTTCAATACCCTTTTCTTTCCCCACAAGGTCGTAATGTTGACTCTCTTTTAGAGCTTATCACTTTCATGTTTTAGCTTATTTGATATTTTCAAGTTATTTTTAGATTTGATATAGTTAGAGTAATTTAGATTTCCTTGAATCTCCCAGCTTATTATAAGTTTCATAAGTTCCTTTTAGCTTTGCTTACTTCTTTGTTCCACTTTTAGGGTGTTTGGTAATATCCGTTCTTGAGCCCATGGTTATTTACGTCTATTGATTTCTTTGTGTAATCGCTTATTAATGTTTAGGATTGGCTAGGAAGTTAGTTAGAATTGCTTAATGAGAATGAACAAATAGTTTAACCATTTGAATGAGAATGAACAAGTTATGTGCAAGTAAAAGATAGTGGACTATCATGGTTTTGATAAACATGTTCGTTGGTCCGTGTTAGCCTTAGATAGTGGGACTGTCATGGTTTTGCATCTGCTAGTCCTTGTTTTGCTTGTATTTGTTCTATATCTGCTAGTCCTTGTGTTTATGCCTATACTTATACTAGTTATCATGTCTTTAAGCATCCACATCGTATATTCTTTGTATATAATCTTTATTTTTTAACTACCACGAAAGCACTCGAAGACGCCAAAAGACCACCCAAGAGGCGGGGAGAATGTGCCCAAATAGAGATATTGGCAAAGGTTTTAGGAACAAGGTGGGCACACCCGTTCGATCGGGCGAAAGCTTAAAGGGCTTCAAGTATCTCTTGACTCGTCTTCGTCTTGAAGCTACTATGGTGCTTCAAAGACATATACACAAGAGAAGTGAATAAGCTATTCGTTGAGCAAGGTAAAAGTATGAAAAAGCTATTAGTAAAAAAGTTGCATCCTCCTTTAACAAGAAACTTGAAAACATGTTGACACAATTGGTAGAGAAAGGTATAAGTTTGGATAAAGATAACGTGGTTGGCGAAGAGGATGAAGAATACGAAAGCGATGATGAAGGAATGGAGGATGGAGATGAGATGGAGGTGAAAGTGAAGGAATTGATGAGAACGATCATGATCGATGGGTGTTGTGTTTTCGCAAAACAATTTAGGTTATAACTATTGTGTTTTGGTGTTTGTTGAATATGAATCGTGTTTGAAACGAATTAGGATGTGTTGACACTCTTTTGTTAATCTAAATTATGTTGATATTTGGGATTGTTTGTATGTTACGGATCGAGAAAAACATCCGGAAAAAGTGCGGGTTCTTTGCTAAAGCAGTTGTAATGCGAAATAAGCATTGCTTTTAGTCGCGACATGTCGTGGCTAAAACATATAATGATTTTCAAATAAGACTTATAGCCACGACTGGGTCGTGTCTAAAAGTTTTAATTAAAGAATCATTATACTTTTAGTCACGACATGGCGTGACTAATAGTATTTTAATATTTTAATGGTAATTTTTTGCCACGAAAGGTCGTGGCTAAAGGTTCAACATTAAAATATGAATATACTTTAGCCACGATATAGTCGTGGCTAAAAGATTTAATAATATTTTAATAGGTTTTTGCTATATCTTTTCAAACTTTATAGTGGCGCATGTAGTGTCTAAAAGCGTTGACTTTCGCTAAAAGCGTTCGTGACTAAAAGTATGAACCGTTCGTGACAATAGGTCTTTAGCCACGGGATTTAGCCACCGCCGATTTAGCAACGCTTTTCGTGGCAAAAGGTGTATAGCCACGATATAGTGACTTTTAGCCACGACATTTAGGTCGTGACTAAAAGCGTCGATTCTTATAGTGTTTCTCATTTTCATCTCGGGTTCGGGTTTTGGTTTTGGTTTGGGCTTGTTAGGGTGAATACTTAATAATCTTGAGTAGATACATCGATATCATGATCTCATTAATCTAGTTTATGATTTTTAAAGCGGATGTTTGGCCCAACACTCGAACTTATATAACGACCATGTCATTATCGATCAAACCGTGAAGAACATATCATTTCACATAAAGTACAAGGGTGTATATTGTCATATTTGTATCTTAGAGGTGTTAGTTGTAAATATTTGTTAATAGGCGGTTAGTTGTTTCAACCCACTATAAGTAGTATCTTCTTCTTCATTTTGTAACTAACTTTCATTTCATCAATATCATTTTCCTCTTTTCATTCGCGTTTATATGGTATCGAGCTAAAAGCTCGATCTAAACCCTAATTTTGATTCAATTGATTTATCACAATTGATTCTTGATTCATTCATTGTTCTTGATTAATCGATTCTTTTTATTCATCAATTAGGGTTTCTGATAAGATTCAACAATGGCGCCTTCTGAAATTCCACCTGTTGTTCAAGATAATCGTGATAATTCCATCAATGATCCATTGTGTATTACTAATTCAGATCATCCAGGAATGGTTTTAACAACCACGCCTTTTAATGGAGGTAATTTTCTGGGTTGGAGTAGAAATATAAAGATGGCTTTGGGAGCGAAGTTGAAATTGGGGTTTATTGATGGGACATGTCTCAAACCGCTTTGAATGATGTAAATTATCGAGAGGTGGATCGGATGTGACTATATGGTTACTTGTTGGATTCTAAATTCCATGATTACTGAGTTATCTGATGCTTTCTTGTATACTCAGTCAGCTTGTGAGTTGTGGAAGGAGATAACTGAAAGATATGGTCAAAGTAATGGGCCACTTATCTACCAATTGGAAAGGGAATTGAGTCACATTTCTCAAGGTAATTTGAGTATTGCTTCTTATTTCAATAAGTTGAAAAGATGTTGGGATGAGTTGCAGAATCTTAATGGTTTACCTACTTGTAATTGTGGCAAGATGAGAGAATGTTCTTGTGGTGTTCTTGATAAGATAGTTGAAATGGATAGTAGATCTAAATTGATGCGGTTTTGATGAAGTTGAGTGATGAATATGAGGCGGTTAGAGTCAAATCTTGGGAATGGATCCTTGCTAACGTCGATAAAGCATATTACATTGTCGCGAAAATAGAAAAACAAAACAAGTGACTCATCCTACTTTTGAACCAACCGCTTTCTTTGCCAATTTGAATGGGAATAAAACCAATTATCGAGGCAAGAAAGATTTTAAAAGTGGTCCAAATAGAAATGAGTTCAAGAAGGTTTATCTTGGTTGTAATCAAGAAGGACATTTGGTTGAGCGGTGTTTGAGAAAATCGGTTATCGAGTGGTACAAGGGTAGAAGGAAAGAAAAATCCAAGAATGGTCTCAAGTTAATACAAGCTTGGAAGAACACATGGTTGGAGATACTCCTTTTGATTTGGGGTATGAGAATGGTGTTGGATCAGGACAAAATGGGATGTTTGATCAACAATTGGTTGCTGCTGTATGTTCAGAAGTAATGAAAATGTTCAAAGGAAAGGGCATAGTTGGTAATGGTACTGCAAATGCTAATCATGCCAGTTCTTCTATGCATTATGCAGGTATCTTTTCATGTTTTACATCAGCTTTTGCTCTTTTCTGTCATCCTGACATGAACATATCATTGGATTGGATAAGTGATACAGGGGCTTGGATCATATGTCACCTCATTTGCATCTTTCATTTCCACCAAAACTCTAAAATATCCAATCATTGTTCATTTACGATGGTAGAACAAAAGCATCACTCTTGTTGGTCAAGTTAAAATCACACCTTTCTTAACATTGAATAATGTTTTCTATGTACGATTTTCAACTCAATTTATTGTCGTGGGTAGATTGATTAAGGATCGTGATTAGATGCTCATTTTACCTCAATGACTTTGCCTTTCGGGACCCTTCAACTAATCAAATTGTTCTTGTGGGAAAAAGGTCCAGTGTACAGACATCCGCAAGCCTATGCTTGAACACGCAACTTTCTTTCACAATGTATCTGTTTTTTGTCAATCTCATACAAACTCTACTATTCCTATGTCTTTGAATAAATCTACTTGTAATTTTGTTTTCCCTAAACAAAATGTAGATATTCATACCTTTCATTCTAGAATTGGTCATACTTCAGTTTCCAAACTTGTTCATATTCCTGATTGTAAACATTTGAATGCAACTGAATTTTCTTGTGAAAGTTGTTAATTAGCTAAGCACCATAAATTGTCATTTCCTAAAAGCATTACTTCTAGTTCTTTTGCATTTGAACTGGTACATATGGATCTTTGGGGTCCCTATAAGAAACCTGCCTTGAATGGAGCTCAGTACTTCTTTACTATTGTGGATGATTTCACAAGGGCTACATGGACTTATTTGGTTCACACTAAAGATCAGATACTGGATGTTTTATCTCAGTTTGTGGTATATTTTCAAAATCAGTATTCAGCTACTATTAAGACAATCAGGACATATAATGGGACTGAGATTGTTAATGGAAAATGCTTAGCCTTCTTAAATTCTAAGGGTATTGTGCATCGAATCTATGCCTTACACACCACAACAAAATGGGGTGGTGGAGAGGCTATATACATCTCTTAGAAACTGCTAGGGCTATTAGAATTGAGCTAATTTTCCTATAGCTTTTGGGGACATTGTGTACTAGCCGCAACTATCTCATTAATAGAATGCCCATGAAAATTCGACTTGGAAGACTCCTTATGAGAAATTACATGGAAAAGCACCTTCATACAATCATTTAAGGGTCATTGGGTGTTTATGTTATGCAACTGTTACATTGCCACACAAGGATAAGCTTGAGCGAGGGTCTAAGATGTGTTCTTTAGGATATCCTCCTAATTCAAAAGCGATTCTCTTGTATGATCTCACTACCAAGCATATTTTTCATAGCGAGATGTTTCATTTGAAGAAAAGATTTTTCCTTTTAGAACACAATCCATACCCACACAATGTCTTGGAGGGGAGTTTCCTTCTTTTGGTTCTGATTCTGAAATTGTGGAACCTGTTTCTGCTGATGCACCTGTTTTTCCTGATGAAGTTGTGGAACCTGTTTCTTCTGATGAACATATTGAACATGTCACCCCTGAACCTACTCCTATATCAGTTCCTGTTGAACCTGCTCCTTCAAGAAGATCAACAAGGAATGCAACAAAACCAGCTTGGTTAAAGGATTTTGTGGTTCCCAAGTCTCATGTGTCATCTGCAAATGCTACTCTTACTTCTTCTAAAGTGCCAAATATCCTTTATTTACTCCAATGATTTTGATGGCATTCACGATCAAGATATGGCCTTTCTTTCTAATGTGTTTGCAACCATCGAACCTTCTTCTTATCATCGGTCATAGTATTCGAATGGGTGAAAGCAATGCAAACCGAACTCATTGCTTTGAGAAGAATAACACATGGGAAGTTACTACTTTGCCGGTTGGTCATAGAGCTATTTCTTGAAATGGGTGTATAAAATCAAATATAAGGTGATGGAACAATTGATAAGACAAAGCTCGTTTGGTAATCGGGGTTTTGATCAAAAGGAAGGCAGAGACTACAAACATACTTTTTCACCTGTTGCTAAGCTTGCAATTGTTAGAGTTTTGATTGCTCTAGCTACTACTAAAAATTGGCCACTTCATCAATTAGATGTCAACAATGCTTTTTTGCATGGTTATATTGATGAAGAAATCTATATGCAACCACCAGCTGGTTATGATGGAGCTTCTTCAGGCCAAGTTTGTAAATTGAAGAGGTCTCTATATGGTCTTAAACAAGCCTCTAGACAGTGGAATCATGAATTGTCAAAGTTCTTACAGTCTTTAGGTTTTGTTCAATCCAAAAATGATTATTCACTCTTTGTTAAAGCACAACAAGAAGAGTTCACAACTATCTTGGTTTATATAGATGATATGCTAATAACTGGAAACTGTCAATCTGAGATATTGTCTACTAAACTTGCCCTGGATAAGAAGTTCACCATTAAAGATTTGGGTTTGGCAAAATATTTTTTGGGCATTGAGATTTTGCAGGACTTCACAAGGCACTTATCTGAATCAAAGGAAATATATCCTAGATCTTCTTCATGATGCAGTCTTCTGCAGACCAAACCTGTAGCCTCCCATGCCAACTAATTTAAAACTTTCTTTAGCGAAGGTAATCTTTGCAATCTCACAGAAGCTTATAGGCGATTGGTTGGAAGGCTACTTTACCTCACCATGACTAGACCAGACATTTCCTATGTTGTTCAACATCTTAGTCGGTTTGTTTACGCTCCTCTTGATTTACATATGCAAAGTGGTCTTCACTTATTGAAATATCTTAAAGGGAGTGTCGGTGGGGCCTTTTCATCCAAAGGAACCTCGTTTACACATCATCGGCTTTTACGATCTTGATTAGGCGATGCTTGATGACTAGAAGATCAATTCTGAGTTATTGTATCTTTCTTGGTCATTCTCTTGTTTCATGGAAAACAAAGAAACAACCCACGTTGTCTAGATCTTCCACGAAGCGAGAATCTGAGGGCTATGGCGCTTACCACTGTGAAATCATGTGGCTCGGTTTTTCTTCTTAAAGATTTGCATGTTCTGTTAAATTGCCAATCACTTTGTTACGTGATAATAAGTCTGCTCAACAACGGCCGCCAATCCTTGTTTTCGTGATAGATCCAAGCATTTGGACATGAATTGTCATTTTACTAGAGAAAGATACAAGAAAGATTCTTACAAACAGCTTTTATTCCTACTTCTCAACAACTTGCAGATGTCATGACTAAAGCCTTGAATCATGTACAACATTCTATTTTGATT
The DNA here is from genome assembly GCA_022545495.1 of Chrysanthemum lavandulifolium. Lineage (NCBI taxonomy): Eukaryota > Viridiplantae > Streptophyta > Magnoliopsida > Asterales > Asteraceae > Chrysanthemum > Chrysanthemum lavandulifolium. The sequence continues at coordinate 2,350,019 of CM040246.1, read as the reverse complement.
GGCGAGTTGGGTATCACGATCATCCAACTTGAGGGAGGATGAAGAACATATCATTTCACATAAAGTACAAGGGTGTATATTGTCATATTTGTATCTTAGAGGTGTTAGTTGTAAATATTTGTTAATAGGCGGTTAGTGGTTTCAACCCACCTATAAGTAGCTGTCTTCTTCTTCATTTTGTAACTAACTTTCATTTCATCAATATCATTTTTCCTCTTTTCATTCCGCGTTTATAAACTGTCACCATTTCCGATCGAAAAGGTCAATTTAGGAGGCTGATATTGAAAGCATCAAATCCAAGAGATCGAGACAAAGTGGCCTGTCTTCATCTTTGAGGGTCACATTTATTATGGCACATCCATGCATAATACATGCAACATGACATGCAGGCATACATACACCCCATAAGCTCCATATAATTATAAATATTGATCAGCCAAATTAGTTTCCTTGTACCATCACTTTTCATTTTTCTCCAACTCTGAGTGCTTCATATATTCTGCTTCGCGATTGATCTAAGGTTAGGCTATGAAATCTCATTTACATACTACTATATTTTTTATGCACTTTATATTCATCTTAAGTACTTATTCTATATATGTTGATCTGCTTCTTATTCTCTCCACGTACGATGAACTGAACTAGACAGTGCATGATTAAGACCCCCTCAGTTTCCCACCTTTGTTAATTTTAGTAATGTTTTTCTATGGAACAGATATTCTAGTATTAGATTTTTGCTTTCAGATCTCACTTTTGAAGAAAAACTTTGGTCTTATTTCCATTATAAGCATGTATAGTTATAACCGGAATATGTGGTTGGGTCCAACCATATCCATGTTCCTCGAATTCAATTGTTGATCACTTGATCTTATTTTAGTACTTTTTGTTTATTGTAGAGGAAAACTGGTTTTTTGAACCGTTAATTAAACTGATTTTGTTAATGTTCACGTACATTTTATTACTGGGAACTTATATTAGGTTATATTTATTAGGTTCCGTGTTACTATTTATATTACTATTTGAAGAATTTGAGTAAGTTACGATGTTAACTTGATATTCCACTTCAGTAAACTTAATTTCAGTTGTACTTGAATGACGGCCTTCACCTAAGCCTAGTTGACCTATCCATAATGACCAAATTAAGCATTGTAGTCAAAAACTTTATTAAATAAGTTGTGAACTTTATTCATCGATCCATGATACCATGAGAAAAAGTCTCGTTCCAGCTGGTTGTATGGGCTGGTCCATTGCTAGATGTCAGTTTGGGCTTAACTTCTTAACTCTTTCCTTTATTTATTTATTTATTTATTATGTAGTTGTTGAAATATATTAAGTAGGGTGTGTTCGTCGGTTTGTTCGGTTAATTTTTTTTTTGGGTATAACCGATAACCGAACTGCATCAATTCAATTTAACTAAACCGAATCGAAAACCGAAAACCGAACTCCAATAACCGAAAACCGAACCAATTACCTAAATTTAATAATTTATTCATTTATTTATATATATTTTTGAAAAAAATAATTTTCAAGCTTAAAATATTATATATATATATATATATATATATATATATATATATAAAAAAGAGTTTTAATATATTTTTTAATATAAATATATAAAATATATATATATTTATTTAATTTTGGTTTTCGGTTTAATTCTTAAAATAATAATAACGAACCGAAAACCGAACTTTTATTTCGGTTCGGTTCGGTTTAACAATTCGGTTCGATTCTGAGTTCGGTTCGGTTATTTTCGATTCGGTTCGGTTTCGGTTTTCGGTTTATTCGGATATTACCCAACCCATGAACACCCTTAATTCCAAGCATTCTTTTGGGATATCTGCTTGTTTATTACTCTATTAAAAGAAAAAGAGGTGACAAAACGTGTCATCTGTAAACAAACAAAATAAATTGGTTCAATTTTTATTTTTTTTATTATTATTATTATTATTTTTTACAACTAGAGTAGGAGGTAATAAAATTCTTTACAAAATGTTTTATGTGATGAAGAAAATGTTTAATGAGTTTTCGTATGTAGATCACGTTTTTTGTTAATTATATTTTCATGTGTTCCTTAACTTTATTTTTCAATAGAGACAGGGATGGAACTTAGAAAACATAGAAGGGGGTTGTGGCCTTCCAAATTTTTTTTGACCTTATGTATAGTATATTTTATACGAGTACTTTTTTATATGATTTTAGTTATTTTTTAATACAAAACATTCAAATTGTGTATATCGGCCTTTTAAAGTAAATATTTATTAAGTTAGCCACTCCTTCAAATACGTTTAAGTTCCCTCCTTAGATGTCATGAACAAAACGGTAAAAAAAATTCTATTGTCAAAAACTCAAAAAGGAATTTAAAACCTTAAAACCAAAAATGACAAAAATAAAATAACGAAATCTAACAAGAACTACTCTTTATATAGATATACTGGTATTCCTTTTGGATTGAAGATAGTGTGTAGTTAGCTTATAAGTAGGTTGTTTTTTTATCAAACTTTTTTTTTTTTTTTGGATTGAGGATAATAAAAAGTTAGTTGATTTATACAGTACGTCTTGGATCTTTAACTGTTACTTTATATTAGTGCGTTATTTTGCCGGCAGACACCCCGACTCGCGTCATAGGGCTTATTTGTACTCACCGGTCCATGCGACCCGTTTTTTAGTGGGTTATGTGTTTATGTGTTTGAGTGTTTTGTGTTTATGTGTTGTATGTTTATTTAAATGTGTTGTTTTATTTGAAAAAAAAAAAAAAAAAAAAAAAAGTAAGGTTGTGAGTTATAGGAAAAAAATGTTGACGCGACAACACTTTTTCTTATAACACGATCCATATAGCTCTAGGGCATCTTTTGCTCTTACTATAATCACTATTGGTTTGAACTTTTATGCTTAGTTTTCAACAAATTTTTTGGCCAATATCTAGTACGATGGTTGAAAATGACTTAATGGGTTAATGCGCTAGAGCAAAGGTTAATAAAGAGTTATTTAAAAAACTAGTTGAATTCTCCATTTTAAAGGTCGATTAGTAGCGATTAAGAATCGTAAAATTATTGATTAGCACGCTTACCGTATGCGGTAATAATGGTTGTTCAAAATTTTACTACATATATAAGTGTGGAGATATTATCAAAATTTACATAGTTAAAAGTGTGAAAATTTTTTTGAATGTCCACACCTAAAAGTGTGGCAAATTTGCAAAAATGTTTATAATAAAAAGTGAAAACATTTCTACATATAAGTGTAGCTTTATTATAATTATACACGTTTATACATGTGGATTAATTTTTATAATATTTGTGACACATATTAGTGTAGAAAATTATTATCTATATAAAAATGTTGTGATGTGAGTAGAGAAGCACGCGTTCACAATGAAAATGATTCTCCTTATTACTTGAAATGAAAGATCAAAGGTTTTATACAGTGAAACATATGGGAGGAAGGAGAAAAGAATAACGAGAAAAGTTACAAAACAAACCCTACACTATTTCAATGTTCCAATATGAGTCCTTCAACTATTAACCAACCCTCTTTACACTCCCCACCGAGTTGAGAGGTGGAAGGACTATGAAGCTCCCAACTTGGACATTAATTTAGAATCTTGATCTGTGGAAGAACCTTAGTAAACACATCGGCCAATGGTCTTTAGTGGAAACATGAGAAGGTAGGACTTCCCATTCTTGACTTGATCCGCACATAATGGCAATCCACTTCTATATGCTTTGTTCGGCATGGAAGACCGGATTGGCGACTATATATATGGCGACTTGATTATCACATTTCAAATCTACAGACCAAGATCTTTGAGCCCCAAATCTTTCAACAATGTCACTACCAGTAACCGCAACATGTTAGGGCCGTAGCTCGTATTCACCGGTGATGATCTGAACACCACTTGTTATGCTTTAGATTTCCATGAAATAGGTGATTGACCGAAAAAATACAATAGCCGATGGTGGACCTTAACGTCATAGGACAACTAGCCCAATCATCTGTCGCGATAAGCGATCGAATGAACAAATGAATCATTAGCTAATAATATACCTTGACCGTGAATTCAACAAATATCTCATCAAATGTTTCACCGCTTGCATATGCATTGATGTAGGATTTTGCATAAATGGCTCAACAATTTGCACATTATAGCAAATATCGGGTCTTGTTATTGTGAGATATATGAGTTTGCCTATGTATCTTCTCGTATACTACGGATCGTGTAAAGGAGTTCCCGTATGTCGCTTGCGAACTTGATATGAGAATCCATAGGCAACTTGTATGGTCTTGCATTAGTCAAACCGACTTCTTGAAGTAAATCGAGAGTGTACTTCTTTTGAGAGATGAAAATGCCTTGGTCACTTTTGCACACCTCCACCCTAAGAAATAATTCATCGACCCAAATCCTTCATGTGAAAATGAGTACTTAATTGTGTTTTAAGAGCTTGAATCGAGTGTTGCTAGAACCGGTTATTAGAAGATCATCAACATAAACAAGGATCAACAGAAAGGATTCAAAGATCTGCCTTGATGAACAATGAGTGTCGACCTTAGATTGAGTATAGCGAAAGACAACAATCTTTGAAGAGTTTGGCAAACCACCGCTAGGTGCTTGTTTGAGGCCATACAAGGACTTCTTGAGTTTGCATACTAAACTTGAATCGTGCAGAACATTTTGCACACTCTCCCCTCCAATATACCATGAGGCATTTGCATATACAACTTCTTCAAAGAGATCACCATGGTGAAGGCATTAGACACATCCATTTGACAAATTTCCAACCTTTCATGGTCGCCATCGCAAGTAAAGCTCTAATGATCGCCATTTTTGCCATCGAGCAAAAGTTTCTTCATAGTCAACACCTTTTCTTTGCTTATTCCCATTCACTACAAGTCTAGCTTTCTTCTTGTCAAGTGTACCATCGACTTTGAGTTTGATTTTGTAGATCCAATGACAAGCAATAGCTTTCTTCCCTTTAGGTAGAACAGTCGCTTCCCATGTATCATTCTCCTCTAATGCTCTTAGCTCCAAATTCATTGCATTACACCAATCTTCTTCTTTAATCGCTTCTTTGAAATAAGTAGGTCTTGATGAGCCACCAGCACATAGAAAAGCATGAAATTGAGGCGAAGAGAGTAATCGACACTTGATTAGCCTTTGGTTGATGAATTGGTGTTACATAATCTTTAGCCGACTTGGAGCACTTGACACTCTAGTGGATCTTCCGATTCCTGCATCTTGAACACTAGTGGTTGGAATGAAAGATGGTGCGATGTGAACAACATCGCAGATTCATGAACAACATCGCAGAATCATGAGCAACATCGCAGATTCATGAACAACTTGAGGTAACAAAGGGCTCATGAGCAGGTTGTGTTGTGGATACAAAATCTTCATACCACAATGGTGAAGAAATGGGTGCGAGCGCGGGTTGAAGAACTTGCAACATACTTGTTTTAGAGTAGGAAATATATGTTCATAGAAGACAACATCTCTTGACACAAACCTTGTATGATTCAAGAAATTGAAAGTTTGTACCCCTTTTGATGTTGTGGATAACCCGAAATAAACAAGGTACACTCGGAATCAAATTTGTCATCAACTCGGAAGGATTACTAGCCATTGCTAAACAACCAAACACCCTTAGATGACTATACTCGAGTTTAGATTGCAACAAAACTTCATAAGGTGTCTTAAATTTCAACACAGTGGAAATCATTAATGAGATATGTTGCGGTGATAACACAACGCCCTAATAATGTCAGAGCAAATGAGCATGCAATCTTAGGGCTCTAGCTATCTCCAATATGTTTCTATGTTTCCTTTCTACCCTCCCATTTCTTTGAGGTCTATCAACACATGAAGTTTGATGCTCTATTCCCAGTGAGTCCATAAAAGGGCCTATAGATCCTTTGAGAAATTCTAAGGCATTGTCGATCTCACCACTTTTATATCTTTTTCAAACGCTTCTTACAAAAGTAACAAATGACTTGAAAGTGGCAAAGGCATCGACTTTCGACTAGTAAATATGTCCAAACACTCTACTACAATCATCGACTATAGTGAGAAAATACTTATGATTCCCTATGGTTTGGAACTTTATAGGGTCCCCAAATGTCTATATGAATGAGTGAAATGGAACTTTGGAATGAGATTTACTAGCGAAATATGGAAGTTTTGTGAATTTTGCCATTGGACAAGTCAAACAAGAATTCTCATTAGAATGAGATACACTTTCGTGAATGTATAATATGTTTGAAAGTAGAATCGAAATGTGACCAAGTCTATGATGCCACAAACTGTAGAATTATTGAAAACACTAAAGCATAGTTTGTTGGAGCGAGCAGTTTGAGAAAATGAAAATAGACTACAATCTTCAGGCGACACAACCATTGAAGAAAGTTGAGAATGAATTTGATCGAGGAAGATTGAGTAGATGATAGAGGCCACTTGCTTTTTACCCAAGCCCAACACCTTCCCGGTTTTCAAGTCTGGATAACACGAATTTCTCATAAAATGTAACAAAGCAATGAGAATCTTTTGTTAGTTTAGAGACAAAAGCTTGAATTTGAAGGAAAGAACTATGAGAACATTGTTTAGCTTAAGTCCATTTTGTAAAGCAACATTGCCTACTTTGAAATGATCAAGTATGTCCATTTGGCAAATTAATAACTGTTTACACTTAAGAGCCTCAACATCATTCAAATCATTGCTATCTCGGTGACATATGATCACTTGCCTATCAATTATCCATCCTTCTATAACCCCATTCACACAAGAAAAGCGATGAAAGTGTACCTTCTCGAAAAGGATGTTCCAATGCATTGGTCTCATCGGTGGTGCGATTGAAATGAGGAATACTCTTCATTAGTTGCTCAAATTTCTTTGAAGTGAAGACCACATGACCACCGTTTCAACCATTGCACGTTGTCTTTTCACATAACTGGACCAAACCTTCCGAGGAGCTTTACCTTCTCGTGATCGCTTATACTTGTAATGCCATGTAGGTAACCAACTTTCTCCCAACATTTATCCGGTGGATGCCACTTGTAGCAGCATATGTTACACTTCTCTTTGACCTCACCTTTGCTATAGAGGGTCAGATTCAACAATTGACCGTCTCGATCCAAATACTCCCTTTGAGACTCTTCTTGTCAAGCAAAGCACAAGCGCTTCAACACTTAGTAAAGGAGAGTTTAACAACAATCGACTCCTTTGATGAGAAAATTTTTCATCCAAACCATTCAAGAACTGAAACAATCTTTGCTCTTCTTTCGAGTACTCAAAGCGGTTAGAAAAAGCGACAATTTACGGAGTAATATTGACTATTCTTGGCAATTCATTCATTGAATCCAATTCTTCCCAAACACACTTCATACTTGTATAGTACTCACTCACGATCTTCACGATTGCATAGTCTCATAAGTTTCTCTGTTCAACTTATACTTATGTGACCCATTCTTTGAGCAAATCTTTTCTCAAGTTGAATCCAAATTGCATAAGCGGTTCAATGAACATAATAGACTTTGCAATTGATTCGAATCTTGAGTTCATTAACCAACTAATCACCGATTATTACATGTATCCCATCGTTTTGTAAATTCCCATCATCTTGTGATCTTGGGCCGTTCCTCGATGAAAGAATTGTGATGAGAATGATATAAATGATGGAGAAATGATGATTTGATAATGATCGGAAAAAGTTAGTTACGGTGGTTTATGGTGATCGGAAAAGTTAGTTACGGTGGTTGTAACGGTTATGGCGATCAAGAACTCATTCTCGAGCTCGAAACCATGTTGTGATAATGAGTGAGAGAGAAACACACGATTCGCGCGGTGAAAATGATTCTCCTTATTACTTCAAATGAAAGATACAAAGGTTTTATACAGAAAGCAGGATGGGAGGAAGGAGAAAAGAATAACGAAAAGTTACAAAACAAACCCTACACTATTTCAATGTTCCAATATGAGTCCTTCAACTATTAACCAACCCCTCTTTTACAAAAAATGTCCACACTTGAGCATATCGTAGCAAAGTAAATGTGAATAATAGAGATATTTTTTTGTGGTGTTGGGCCAATAGGTTGAGGAAGAATGAACTATTGTAATTTGATGATATGTGAGTAAGTAAATGTTAGATATATATGTTGATAATAGGTTTTTAGCATTAAAGTTAATGGGTCAAGAATGGGTTAGGAATCTCAAATGGTTAGTGCATTGGAGATGCTCTTAGTTTAACTTACTTATACCTCTTCGTTTAACTCAAACCTCTATTTCGGTACAATGAAAAAGGAGCTTGTTGTGGTCATTGCTTCATGTTTTTAAGGTTAAGTTAATCATCAAGAAATATTTGGTCTTGTTCAAGGCCGAGTATATTCGTGTAGTTGTAATTTATACATCTGACTAAAGAATTCCATGGATATATTCTTCCGTAACGTATATTCATTTTGGTCTAAATATGTATCAGATACCTTCAAGCACTGTAAATTCGCATGTACATAGTAATGGGTCCTTAATTTTGTTTCACCTGACATTATACATGTTTCATGTGTTGATTTTCTCCTCAACAGTGATTACACATTGCTATTTTATGTTTGGTATTATTAGTTTGACTAATTTTATTTATTATTATCTTGGGTTGTAATGTTTTGGTTAAATAATGTTGTCATAATGTTGTCATAATGTCATCCATTATTTGTCATCCAATTTTTTTCTTTAAAATCTTTAAATTACTAAATAAACATTCATTTTTCATTCAGCATCACTGTGAAACTGGGCCGATAAGAATTTAGGCCTCTTGTTCATTAGATTCTTGTTTATTCAGCTTTGTCAAACAGGCCTCACTGACACGGTACATACAGGAATCTAGAAACTGAAAGCTGCTCTGTTGCTATGGACTTGTTTGGGGGATCTGAGAGTGTTGATTCTGCAGACAGTAACATATCATCATGTTTAAGTTCACCTTCTGTTTTTCCTACAGATCAGAAAACAGAATTTCCGTGGAACAAGATATCTTTAAAACAACCGACAGTTTCATTATCTGGAGAGTTGAGATACTTATCACCGCTTTGGGTTTCTAGAAATGAAGATCCCTGGGATGAACTCTATAGAGCTGAAAACAACGTCCCACATGATCAGAAATTAAAGGAAAAGATAAGAGCTGCATTAAAGCTGTTAACTCTCCGTGAAGAGCGTGTCGTCGTTCAGTTTTGGTCACCTCGTGTCGTTGGGAAGCACCAACTGCTTACAACTACAGATCAACCGTTTGGTCTTGGTGTAATTGAGGAACGACTCTGTTCGTATAGGAGGGACTCTGAGCGGAATGTATTTCTTGTGGATAAGGATCATGCAGAAGAAGACATTAGCCCTCCTGCTCGAGTGTTTAGGCGAGGATTGCCAGAGTGGACTCCTGATCTACAAAATTACTTGCCAAAAGATTTTCCACAACAAGAGTTTGCTATTCGTTGCAATCTTCATGGATATTTGTCTTTGCCAGTTTTTGATTCTACCACAAGCTTATGTATTGGTGTTATTGAGATCTTGATGTCTTCCAAGATAACGGACTATGCTTTTGAGGTTCAACAAGTTCACAAGGCGCTAAAGGTCCATCTTTTACCTCTAAAATATATTAAACCTCGTTTAAAAATCATTTTGGTTTGTATTATCATTTAAGCCTCCTTTGATCATTCCTCATTTTATACTTGTCGTCTTGCAGAAACAAAGTCTCACAAGTCCACAAGTATCTGATTTCACTACTCCATATGTAAGTTGGGACTCACTAATTACATGAAATTCAATCATGTTTTTCACTTTAATATTCTTATGCAAGAGATATCTTCTATACAGGCTCCCAATGAACAAAGACTAATTGAGTTGGATAAAATCTTTGGTATTCTGAAATCAGTGTGCGACAGCCATAACTTACCTCTTGCTCAGACATGGGCGGTTTCCCCATCCACTAGTATTGTTGCCCATGAAAAAGCTTTACAAGGGAGTTGTAGTAATTTCAACACTAAATGCATCAACAAAGACTGTATGTCAACAACTTCTCTACCGTTTTATGTTAGAGATTTAAGTGTGTGGCCTTTTAGGGAAGCAAGTAAAATGCAGCACTTGGATAAGTCCCGTAGCTTTGTTGGGAAGGCACTGTTAGCCCGTGGTACAAGTTATTGTCAAGATGTAACTGAGCTTTGTGAAGAAGAGTATCCTTTGGTCCACAATGCACGCATGAGTGGCTTAACTAGCTGCGTTGCTGTCTTCTTGCATAGTATTGCAGGTGACGCTGACTACGTCTTAGAGTTTTTTCAACCGTTGGATAGCAAAGAGGGCAGACATGTTAACTTGATGCAAACATTGAAGCATAAAGTTGAAGTTGCTTTTGGATTTGAATTGGGTCAAATATCCCCTGTAGAATTCATCAGACCAAGTATCCAAATATCCTCAACGACAACTGCTAATAGCTTGACATTTGGAGCGGATCCATTAGATTCACAATCAATATTGGAAAATGTTGGTGAAACTGACAATGAACCGTATGATATTATCATTGACGCTGAAAATAGTAAAACCATTACTGATGTTGGCGCGGGGCCACTGTTCTAAAAGAGGCAGAAAGCGTAAAATATACTCTGGTTCAATACATCGGACTAATTATAAAGTGCAGGCAACCTTTGGAAGGTCTTTTATAAAACTACGATTTCCTACTCCAGTTGAATTTTAATACTGGAAAAGGAAGTGGTACGAAGGTTCAACTTAGAGGGTAAAAGGCTTCGTATAAAATACAAGGATGAAGCCAATGACCGGATACTTATTACTTGTGATGTAGACTTGGCGTTAGCTTCGAAACTTCAGGCAAGAAGAGTATTAACATACATTGTGAAGCTGATTAATTATTGACTAGATATGTTTGGCGAAACAAGCGGTAGCGATTAACAATAGCTATTGTGTTATATAACGCGTTTGGTAATGTAGCTATAAATGTAAATGTAACGTGTAAATTAACGTAAAATGTAAATGTGTAAATGTAATGTGTAATTGTAAATGTTTGACATTACTTTTTTATTGTGACATATTATTAATAAATTATCAACGACGTGCGTTCTATATTACTGTAAAAAAGTTAGTGTTTTTAATCGTTCTTATTTTTATAAGTTTAACATTACATACCTTGTACAAACTTTATGCCCAATATGAAAAGAAAACAAACAACAAAAATACAAAGTTAATAACACCACACAAGCACACTTACAGATTAATTAATTACCGTAAAATACAAAAAGTGAACGTGAGCAAAACAACCATGTCCAAGATGAAATTAATTCAGTGAGGGTGATTTAGTAATTGTGTGTTGAAAAACAAAACAACCGTTTTTATCTCAAACGCTAAATGCTAAATATTTATTGTTTCAAAATGCTCTAAAATGCTCGTCGCCATACACAATCTTAATCAGCTAAATTCTAGATCAATCTTTTTTAAGTTTTAGAGTTTGTGTGTTATGTCTTATAATGTCTATAGGGTGACAATGCTCAGAGTATTTAGGTAATAAGTTGTAGCATATGTTATTGGTGTTGTTAAAGAAAAAGTACTACTCCTGCGATCACTTAACTTCGCTTGCAGTTGCGTATTTTTTTAGCTTAATAGTACTAGTATTATCTAGGAAACGCTAACCACAACACTCATCGTCAATTGTCATGGTTAAATTGACTTATTAAAACTTAAAATATAAAATGAATAAATACTATTAGAGTATGATCACCTTTTGTTGGTGGGGTTGATTTTCAAGTCTTGTAAGTTATAAGTTGTAAGTTGTAACAGTACCATGGTCGCATGAGTCTCATGTTGATGCAAATTTGTGAAGTAACTTGTAGCAGTACAATTATTACTATTGATTTTGTAAAGCAAATAGAACTTTTGTGAATCAGAAAATGTTAAATGCTCTTTGTAACTTTATACATCGTTTTAACTTATAAAGTCGGTCATATAGAACACACAATAGCCCAACTATCTTTTATTTTATTAGACCCAAAACTAGATGGTATGAGACTGGCCCATTTTCAATATCATTCACTATCTAGTAATATAAAAGTATTCCAGCTATTTTGAAGAAGTGGACCCCTAGGACGAGTTTTATTAGAGGATTTGGGTTCGATCCCTGTCTGGGTGAAACTACATGATATTCCTATTGCTGCTTTTACTGAAGATGGATTGAGCGCCATGGCTACAAAACTCGGTACCCTATTATGCTTGATGCATACACGGGCTCTATGTGTTTGCGATCATGGGGCGTTTTGATTATGCTCGAGCTTTGATTGACATCAAGGCGGATCGGTAGCAAGGGACAATGGTTATTCTTGTGCCAAGTTGGGATGGTGAAGGGAGGTATTGCATCTTGTCGAGTGGAATATGAGTGGAAACCACCTCGTTGTGGTGTTTGTATGGTTTTTGGCCATGATGAGACCCAATGTCCCAAACGTGTGCATGTTGACCTTAAACATCAAGCACAAATGAATGATGGGTTCCAAATGCCTCAAAGGAAGGCGTTTCGTGGTATTGAGGTGGGAAAAGGGGCCAAATTTAGCCCTTCTAAAAATAAGAAGCAGGTGTATCAGCCTGTGTCGAAGAAGCCGGATGCTACAAAGAAGAAGATTGCTGAAGTGACTAGTACAAGTAGGACGAATATTGCTACATCAAATCCGTTTGATGCTCTTAATATGGTTGATATTGATGAGGCTGATATTCCTAGTGTTCTCGTTGATTTGACCAAAGATGGTAGCTACGCTAAGGGTGGAAATGGTAGCACTAGTACTACTCCTATTGTTAGAAAAATTGAGGAGCTTGAAAAGCTAATTATTGAGGAAAGTTACTCTTGTGGATGATGATGGTAAACCTCTTAAAAGGTTGATTTGAAAGAAAAGGCCCATGATACGACTACTAAGCCTAGTTCTTCTTCCTCACCGTATTCTATGGTGGGTAACCCATTCTCTAAAGTGGGATGTGATTGTTTCGACAACGATGATGAGGAGGTGCTTGGTAGGATAATCCTATGGCCAATTTCTCGCATCAAATGGCGGTGGTCATGAGCTTGAAGATTATTATGATGATTATGCGGATCATGTCTATGATTTACGGGGCAATTGGATGCTTTTTCACATGTATGATATCAAGCTCCAAGGTCGTGGTAGTAAGCAATCTAAACGTTAGGTTATGCTTGGTTTTGTGTCAAATGTCATCTAGTGAGTAGTGGTTGTTTCTTGTTTTAAGGATAGGAAGTGTCTTGTTATGTTAGCTTTACCGCCTTATGTAATGGGTGAGATATGGGACTTCACTCATATCCTTTGTACTTAAATGTTTTTGAGTAATATATTTACTGGAAACCCTTTACCCAAAAAAATATAAAAGTATTCCATCTTCCAAAATATACGTTTACACACGTGAAAATCGGTCTTTAAAATGGAGGTGTTAAGGTTTGATTGTTAAGGGTTTTCTTTGTACTTTGAGATTCATTAGCGCTTTATCAAGGGGAAAAGTTATGGTTTGACTTTTCGATGTATTTGGTGGCGGAAAATTCCTAGGAGATTTGCGTATCAAAAAGGTATATAGGTGTTTATGGTTGTATATATATTTTTTTAATCTTGATTTGGTTATTATGAGTGTTTGGATAGTTTATGCATATATGTTTCAGGATGACGAATGTCTACGTTTATATGTTTTGTGGGCATAATATACCAACGCGGTACTTTGGCGGGGTAACCTAATCCGGATTATTGTTACTGAACAAGGCTGTCGCCATGTCTTGGCGAGGTAACTTGAACCAAGTTACTGATTGCGACCAAAAATGATGTTTGGTTTTGATTACATTTTGCGACACACTGCTTATAGGTATCAAGGAGATTGTGTGAATTGCGAAAACATGAGATTATTTGCGTCTCATCGGTATGTTTTGTGATTCTTGTGTCAACCATTGGATTTGGTTGTGTTTATTGTTAATTTTGATTTTTTTTTTTTTTATTCTCGGAAAAAGTAGGGTTTCAGGGATGAAATTTGTAGTTTATGAACATGTGGTGTACCAATGAGGATATTGACATATGAAGATAGAATTAGAATAAGTTCGAGTACATTCGAACAAAGTTGAGATTATCTGCATCTTGGTTGGCCAACTTATTGAGTTTGCAGCCATGGCGGATTAATCCTCAATGATTCGCAGTCCGTTTAATACGACACCGTTTTTCGTCAGGATTTTTCCGCATTTTTTGTGGGGTCATTTTCGGCACTGTCTTAGCCCAAAAAAACTTGTCTAGTCCACTTCCCTTTTTTCCCTGATATATATGTTTATCTTCCAAAACATTCCCGCGTCTTCTGAAATATACCATTTTTAAGAATATGGAAAATGAAAGGTAAACGTGTAATATAGTAATGGGTTGTTGTTTCAATGTGTCTTACTTCAGCCCAAAATGCGGTCTTTTGCTTCATAAATGTATAATATTGTGATGGGTTGTGATGATTAATTGAGGTTGGTGAGAAAAATGAGATGGGCCACTAAAGATCTTATCTCAGAACTTGGTGGGGCATTGACGGATGGCATAATACATGATTGTTACTATGCAATTTTGTTTGTTTGCGACCATGGCGGAATCCGATCTTTTACCCTACCCCATTTACAAATCTGAGCCTAATTATTTATTGTATCGGCTTTTTTTTTTTTTTTTTTTTTTTTTTTTTGGATTTATGGTTTTATATTTTACGGAGTAAATTACACCGTTCGTCCTTGTGGTTTCGTTGACCGCAGGTATCGATCCTTTGACAAAAAAAGTTGCACCGTCCCTCCTTAAGTGTGAAACGTTATGCACCATTCGTCCTTTGACCAAACGACGTTAAAGTTGATTGTTAAAAGCTTCTCATGTGCAAGTCACACGAGGGTAAATTGTCTTTTCATTTGAATGTTTCTCTTGCACACACTTTCAACTAGTGAAAGAAAAGTTACAATCACGATAAGCCTAAAGTACAACTCATCACAATCATACTTACCTAAGTAATAAAATCCACACCGTAATCATCTTCCTCATTGAAATCCACACCACACTCATCTTTATCATTAACATCATCATCAATAAAAATCGAGCAAATCCAACACCACTTGTGGTTCGTGGTCTACAGAATCGAAGACCAAGACAACACCGGTTTGGTTTTCTGTTGGGTCGAAACATATAACACACCACAAATTAAACACAAAATACCCTCGACAATCTCACTACTAATATGTATTCCAAGAGCCAAAATTCATTTTAGTTGTAAATTATCTTTTTGCCACACGAGTTTAATAACAACAACAAAGCTGAAAACCAATCTTATTATATATGTCGATCGATAACCATAACCCAAAACAAAATTCAACTTGTAAAACCAATTTAAAACACAATCTTAATATCAAAAGTTACAAGATAAAAAGAAAAGAAATCAATAAAAATCTTACAAAAGTCGATTGAAGAAGAAAACCAAGAGAGAAAATGAACCCAAATCCAAGCTACTCGATTATAACCCAAGCAAGAACCACAACTTCACATAACCTTTTAAGAAAAACTTGTCTTGTGGATGGTTTGAGGTGTGAGGCGATGTGGTTCTAGCCATCGATCGGTGTAAAAAGAAAGGAAAGAAAGTCTTGACCGCCTTTTCTTCATGAATTCTTGCGACTCGTTTAATCAAACAAAAGTCACTATCCTTCGATAGCCTTGAGGAGGTCTCGTGAGGATGCTTTGGAAGATGAGAAAGTAAGAAAGTGATGGATCTACTTTTGTGTTACCCATGCATCGGGAAGAAGAAAGATTGAGAATGGTTTCTCCTTGTCGACTAAGGTAGTGATTTCTTCTTGGGAAGGGAGGTTGTATCAAAAGAAAGAAAGAAGAACCGAGTTCGGAGGAAAGGAAGAAAGAAGGAAATGAAAAAAGAAAAAGTATGTTTTGTGTGTGTGTGGTGGGCGGTGATAAGTGAGTATTTCATCATTTCTTCCCCACCAACCCTAGTTAACCGCCGTTAGTGGGAATTGGTGGGCCCAGTTGGATGGAGGGACGAACGACGCATAACGTTTCACACTTAAGGACCCGGACGGTTGCAACTTTTTGGTCAAAGGACGATACCGCGGTCAACGAAACCACAAGGACGAGCAGTGTAATTTACTCTATTTTACGTGTATAAGTTGTGTCTAAGTTGTCTTCATAAGCTGTGTATAACTTGTCGTTATAAGTTAAAAAGGAAAATAAGGTATGTGATTTATATATATGTGGTTTTCTCAAGACACGGTTGCATCTAAGGAAAAGGATTAAGAAAGCTTGCTGACATGCCTTTGCATAAGCTCGTATCCTATTCTCTATACTTCTACTGTCATTTATTATAAACTTTTATGAGAATTTGGTTTTTATGGAATTTGCAACGCATAACAACATCAAAGGAAATAGTAACTGTGTTACAGAAATGCTATCGCGTAAATGGTGTGACAAAATTTGAGATGGAATGGTATGATGTCCAAGCAATTTCCATCACCTCGCTACAGGTTGTAATTTAGTTACTTACTCTTTGATTTTGATTACATGAAAGTCATGATTTTTAGTTGACAATTTCATTTTAATTCCTTTTGCGATCGGTTGTGATGGAGCTTTACGTACAATGGCTATTTACAAAGTACAAGAAAAATGAGTCACCCTTTCTTATTTAGTTTTGATAACTTTCATTAATAAACAACCACCAATTATCGCAGTATATAACCGTGAAGTCACTGCCTTATAGAGGCCTCTAGCACATACAAGAATACTATTGATCCTTGTTCTATCAGCCCACCCAAGTAATAGATTAAAAGTTCGCGTGCATATGTTGATTATCCCCAAAATCTACAATCTTACCATTAGAAGTAAGTTTGTATTTGATTACTATTAGAACAAAAAACTTGTGAAAATTTTGATTGCAAATTACATTGTTATTAAGATAAGTACTGCGATATTGGCATGCACATTGTTTCCATTGATAGAATTGTCTTTGATGATAGAAATGAGAGTAGTTTATTGTTCATTTGTAAAATCAGAAGATGAAATAGACCCAATAGAGTTTTTATTAGGAAACTTCTTATTATTGTTCTGAAACTTGTTATTGTTACCTTTTTTTCCCCAAAACTAGGAAGATATCCATTCAACTTAAAACAACTTTCCTGAGTATTGCCATTAAAACCACAATTTTCACAAACAACAGTAGGACCAATACCAATATTTCTTCTCTTATCAATGCTCTATTAAAATTAGCAATTGGATTATTAGTCTGATTAACAAGTTAATTAACAGTTCTAACATTAAAAGCAGAATTATGATTTCTACTAATACTACCAGAAACAACTTTTCTATGTGACTCCTCACTACTAATGATAGCATAAGTACCTTTAACATCGTGTAAATGATCTATAGATAAGATATTACTTCTTATTTGCATATAAGTATCATCCAATACAATTAAAAATTGCATCAATTTCATGATTGATTATACTTTAAAATCATCAACAACATGAAAAATACATCTAGGTAATTGAACTATAGCATCAAACTGCTTCCACAGTACTCGACTTGTTAAAATATTCAAGAATAGTAGTTCTATTTTGAGTTAAAGAATGTATTTTATGGTGTAAGTTAAAAGTAACAAACTCATCAACCTTGTCAAAGGTATCTTTTATCTCATTCCAAACATTAGAAGCCTTTTTAGAAAACATTTGACCCAGAAACAGTTCTTCAGAAATAGAGTTTAAAAGCCATTCCAAAACAACATCATTAACCCTGTCCCATTGTCTACCCAAAACTTCATCAGTATTAGACCTTCTGCATGTGCCATTAATAAAACCAATTTTATTTTGACCCTCAAGGGCCAAAAGCATAGCACATGACAAGCATTATAATTTTCACTCTTTTTAGTTTTATAGACACAATGATTAAAAGGTGAATCATTAGGTGTAAATGCAATGGGTGACTCAAATCCAATTTACTTATTATGGTGACGGGGTTTCGAGGTCAAACTCGTCATTAGTAAAACCATGAACAAACATGATTAAAAACAAAAGAGACAAACACAAGCAAATCAAACACACAAGAGAGAGTTAGAGAAAAAAGTTCCCAGGCCTTCCTTGCTACTAAAGTGGTAGGTCAAGGGCGTACATAAACAGTCTCAATCAATGCAGAACACAAGAAATAAACCAAATAACATCTAACAATAATCCTTAACTTCGAATGTGTCCCAATCCTGTCATCCAGCAATCTATTGCAAGAAAATAAAGACAGAAAAAGAGGGTATGAGAGGTGTTATAGTGCACGCAATAAACAGATAGCAGCGAAAACCAGACCTACTACACCCTTGATTCACTTATCCAAAGGATATATCAGATAGCAAACGAACCAATAAACCTAGATCCAAAATCAGCAAACCCTAATTTCTCAAAAATTAGGCGAATCACCCAAAACCACTTCTAACCATATCAAGAATACCATATCTATCGATTAAAAACACTTAATCGACACAAGAAGCCCTTAAAATATAAAAGCCCCAAAATAACCAAACCCTAATTTTAAAATTGGGCGTTTTTAATAAAACTTTAGATTTGAACAATTAGACAAGAGAGCTATCAAGTAACAAATGTTAATTGAAAAATAATTAATTAATTTTAAAAATATCCAAATTTAACATAACCCTAACTTTTTTTTTAAATCATTTTTAGAGCAAGATAGATCGTATATGCTCTGATACCATGTAAAAAACTAGAACTTCAACACTTTCATTAACTCAAAAGACTATTACAATCAAGACTGTTCTCAAAAAAATACCACCAAATCAATACAACACACTTGATTTTAATCAAGTCACCAGAAATAGTATAGATGAACAAAGGGTTTGAGAAAGATGATCAAAAACACATCTAGGGTTATTTGAGTGAGAGAGTGGGTTATCAACAATATGTGTGAGAGAGAGAGAGAGAGAGAGAGAGAGAGAGAGAGAGAGAGAGAGAGAGAGAGAGAGTTTTCCTGATACAAGAATGAAGTATAAGCCAAAAATCTTGGCTTATAAACAGCTGAGAATGATCTATGCAATATTCCACTCTTGAGCCCCTCCGTAGTTTGTAAATAAATCATCCCGTGTTATTCCATTATTTGCTTGACCTCATGTCTTCTAAACTATCTACAAATCCAACACATCAATCCTACTCACATCCTTTTGGACTATAACTGAAAAGATATTAAGACAAAGTTAGTCCCTTAGGTTAAGACCATTTATGAGATTAGTCCATATATCTCAACAAAAGATAAATTCACACTTAGCTTGAATAGCTCCCCCAAACATCATACTCTTAGTTAAGGGTGAATTTTTGTATTTTGATGTGAAATGACTAAGACTTAGTTAAGGGTGGATATTTGTATTTTGATATAAGAAATGACTTAGACAGTGGGTGGGGAAGCGGAGTTAATTGGGGTTAAGTGGGAGAAGTGAGTTTTTAAGTTATCGTGATCAATATATAACACATATAATTTAAACAAAACATGTACATGTTGAGCGAAAAGGGATCAACTAGTGTCACATAATACTCACACCATAATGATACACACATAGAAGTTATTAAAGCTTACAATAAATACAATGATACAATAAATTTTATTAAAAGTTCGTATCTAGAAGAAAAAAAAATTGATAAAAATTGATAAAAAAAAAATATAATGGTTAGCTAAATACATTTAGAAATGATTACAAGTTGTTGAATTTTGGTTCCTATGACATTGTTATGGTTGTATCACCCTTTGTGTTACCGTCGCTTCGCCGAGAGGATATGACTCCGTGTACTTAGAGCATTGGGTGTGGAGGTCGTTGTGCCTCGCCGTGGTGACATGGCAAGCTCGCCACGACTCGCCACAACATCGGTGTCGCCAAGTTCACTGTCGTCGTCACATCATTTAAAACAACCGTCCTTTGTGTCGGTGGTGATTTGTCTTTTCTTTTTATTCGTTTTTTTATTTCAAGTGTGTGTGTGTGTGTAGTGTGAGTGAGGATAGGAAATAAGACGCAAGTTTTTTCTTAGTGGGGTTAAATTGGAGTAGGAAGTTGGGCTGGGCTTGTGATAATGTTTTCTTAACATTCAAGTTCTCTTTTTTTTATGTTTTTTTTTTTGTTTTGCTTTTTTTTTTTTTTTTTAATGTTTAGTTTATAACTTTTTTTAAATATATATGTTGTATTGTAGTTTTATTTTAATAAATGAATTTAGTTTTTTGGAATTGTGAAAAAAAATAATAAAGTTGTAAGTGGTGAGGCTCGAATGAGTAAGTTGAGGTTAGTTGTGATAAGAGGTTGTATGAGGAGGTTTGTTAAAGTGATGTAGCAGCGCCGTGAGCGCCGAATGAGAAAGTTTACCTCTTCACCACACCTAATACTCTTATAATGTAGGTTATACAAGGTATGATGTTTTTTTAGTTGGAACATGACACAAGCTGACGTAATGGGGTGAATAATAACTCACCCATAACCCGTCCTGCACTTAACTATCATAGACTCTTATTTGTACATATGATGTGAATGTAATCGTGTTTGACATTTTCTTTGCATTTAACAAGGGGAGACTTCTGTGTTTTTGTTATAATATTTGTAGCAGCAATGGCCACATCATGCTTATTTGTTGTTTTTTCTTCAATTGCGTTCATAATCTGATAGATATTTTTGGTCCTCTATCAATGAATGAGTTTTTTTACAATGAAGTATGGTTCTCCATTTTCTTTTTTTACCTCTTTAAAATTTGAAAATCAGAGTAAACAACCTTGATATTTTTAGGTGCCATATAAAATCTTCGTCGTTTTGGGTTTAAACCTCATGGATTAGTCGGCAAAAAGGTCGAAAACCATGGTTAACCAAAAAAAAATATTCGTCATTTGTTAAACATATGCATATCAAAAAATGGTTTAGATTTTTTGAGGTTGTTATAATTTATCCAAGACCACTTGCCCCTTTAGAATTGTTGAGGTTGTTTATAATTTATAGCTTTGCCTTTTGAGTTTTGCACTATATGTCTATATATATGAGCAATATTTGAAAGCATCATTAGCTTAAAATATTTGAGTTATATCTAACACCAAATCCACATGGTCAAAACTACTTTATAACTTTAATCCATATATCTAACATACATCTCAATGTGTAAAATATGTGTTTGTCTATGCGATGAATATGCATGTATCAATCAACAACTAGATGAGGTGATAGATATGTGTTTGGTATATATACAATATGGTAGGAAATGGTAGGGTTCTTAACTTCTATGTGCTGCAATTCTTATCTTCATGACACCACTCTAATTTTAAAACGTAAGAATGCTGGCCCCGCATATATTAAGAGTTCGATCATGATTTGTTTCTATATAGCTTTGCACAAATACAGTTATTATCAATGTCTTGAATATTCTTTTAATCAAATTGTCAAAAAGACGTTTCATGAAGTTTTGAGTTGCGACTTATATAAGGTACAATCTTTTCAACAATGACCAAGAAATATATTGACACAATGACAATGATTTACTGGCATTTCTTTGATTCACGCAGAGTAATATATTGAATTATTGACATTAGCTTAAATCAACAATATAGACTATTACTAACCATAATGTGTAGTACACTTATTAAAATGTCTTATTTATTTGATTATGCAGCTAGGTTTGTTATGACTTTGCATCCTCTTCTTGGCAACCAAGTTAAACCGCACCATGTCACCGTATACGTTTTTTATACTAAAAAGTATGTTGTCAAATAGCTTATTAGCTTTTCAAAAAATCCAACAAGCATTTAAATATACTCTTTATTTGTAATATTTTCAAAACTTACAAGTAACTTCAATCGAAGACATGTAAATTGGAACGAAATTCTCGCAGCAATGTGCTTGATCACAAGACTAGTTTTGAACATATTTCATCAAGCCCATTGCTAAGAAAACACCAGATCGCTTTTGTCGTTGAAGTTGTTTTAAGGTCGTTAAGATAGGGTTCAAGTTTAGGGCCGTTTGATATGGGGTCGTAATTGTTTTAGGGTCATCGTAGTCTAAACAATTGTTATAATATCTAGCAATAATATAAATGCCTTAAAAAATCACAATTTTATTAATTCCGGTCTGGGTTGGTTGCCTAAACAAATTTGATGACTTCCTCCACATTTAAATTACTAGCTAAACTTTGACAAGCTACAAAGAAAAGCTATTTTATTTGCAAACATTACAGTAAAGGGAATAAATAATGTACATGTCAATACATCAAAAAGTTTAAACTACCCTCAATTGCAAAACCTTGTTAGTATATAATAAGACAGTTTGTTTTGAAATATTGATCGACGTCTAATCAGTCTTATAATTGACTTACCCAAGACTTTTAGTCCGTGTTATTTGAGTTGCTCATCAACAAAGAAGTTGTTCGGGTTCAAGTTTCACTAAATGCATTTGTGTGATATATTGTGATGATATTTGTTTTAAAAAAATTGTTGTTAAACAAATGTATTAAATGACCTGTGACCTTTGAACTTTCTAGCTCCTTTGAACTTTCTAAAGGACAAGTAAAACTTGAATTTTATGTGTTAAAAATTCTATATGGGTTCAAATCAAACACGCATCAAAAAAAGTATAAGAGGTTCAAAACTCACATAAATAGCCTCTCAACCGGTTATGAGATTCGAACATAAACTTTGTTAAAAACACACGTCAACTCCTTTTTTTTTTTGTTCGTACAATCTTACTTAATTGTTATATGGAGCAACGTGAACGCAAATATGATGTTAGCTCAACTTTGCTTCTGCTGCAACAACAACAGACAACAAACCAGTCAAGAAACTTAGCTATATCATCATCCTCCGCTTTATCATACAGGCATGAGCTACCGGAGGAATCACATATGTCGTCTAATACTCATACAACAACCACCGGTGGTAGTAAGTCTTTTCTCTCTTAAATTTTCTGTGACTAATTTCTGCGAACGATCGGAGTATATATTTGTGCTCGCTAGTTGAGTTTCCTTTGAGTTGTACTGTGTTCAATTTTGAGATATAATGTTGTTCATATTGTTTTTATCATTTTACAATTGAGCGAATGACGTTGCAAACTTGAATTTTGATGCAGTTGCTGAAGAAAAAAGAGTTTCTGCTAAACGAAGGAGAAAGCCTAAGATGGAATCTGTAACAATGGACGACATCAAACAAAATATTGGAAAGCCGATAGGTGAAGCTTCTAAGAGACTTGGCGGTAAGCTTTTAAAATAAAATTACAAAAAATCTTCGCTAAGTGTTTGAAATAATCAATGATTATCCAAAGTCCAAACACACGTATATACATATATAATGATCTTGCCTTTTGCAAGTGTTTATATATGAATCTGACAGGAGATTTGTAACTTTGTGAATACTATATTGTCACCACACGTTTAATCCATTCCAATGGTATGTCGGTGCCCACAATAGGTTTGAACACATAGCCCGCTTTTAATATTTTAAGCTTAACTCAATTTCATTTTTGCATCAAACTTATTACTATGAAATTTCTTATTTGGTGATTCTAAAATCCTAAACACAAGTAGTACTATTTGAGAGAGTTGGTAAAGTAAAATCTTTTGCAGATAAATAAAGAGAGGTTTTACGGTAGGTGTTTTTATTGGCGGATAGCCGCATATATATACATTTAATTCTCATTTTTTATAGTTAGCCGCTCTACACTGAAGCGCATCTGCCGTAAGCTAAATATACCCGGTTGGCCAAAGCCACGTCGTAACATGAAAAATAAGCATCTGAGCATACATGTTGTTGTGTTGCTACTGGTAAAGGTTAGCGATGGAGCTGTTCAAGTAATAGGCATGGCTATGAAGCAAGGTGGTGGATTTGTGGCAAGCATAGCGCTTTCCATATCTAACGATTGAAGCACATGGCTCCTCAATGATTGCAAGCTCATCAAAAGAATCAGATGACTCCATAGAGACCTTGAATCCAATTCCGAGCCTCCACAAGCACGTTCTAATATGCTTCCTCGTCCCCAGAGAAGAGCGTGGCCAAAGTTTCACAGGATATAAGGACGGTGACAGTGAAGGTAACATATAAAGATGATATGATAAAGTTTCAATTTCCGCTTTCTTCAGGGCTGTTGGAACTGAAACAGGAAGTGGCTCGAAGGTTTATGTTTGAAAGCACGAGACTTCATCTAAAGTACTGGGATGAAGATGGCGATCTTATACTTGTGGCTTGTGATGCGGACTTGAGCATTCTTATAATGCCATATTCTGCTACTACAGTTGGCAATAATACTATAAAGTTAATAGTCGAGATAGCTGATGATTAATATATATACACTATACATTAGAGGAGCCATGTATTCTATGAACAAGGGTGTATAAATGTTCAGTTTTGTCGGTAAATGATACGCCTGGCGTGGCGCTACTTATTACGTCTTGGGGTTTCTACTCTTTGTCTTATAAATACTCTTGTAATCGTTTATTATAATTAATCAAGTTTAAGATCAATAATTCTCTAATTCTTCTCTATATTCTTGGGAGCTGACACGCTTGAAGTGGTCTTGTCCCGATACAACCCTAATGCGGTCGTATCATAAAATTTGTTAAATTTATGATTACATGCGAAAACATTTTAAGCATATCTTACTTATTCTTAGACATACAATTACACATATAACCTAGTCATCCAATCATTTTCAATTTCCATGTATTAACTATAATAGCATGTACATAGAAGCGATCGCCACTGCTGAAGATATAATTTGCTACTCTCATCCTTAAATGTGTAAATAAGCCGGCATGTGTTGATTTGACATGTTTTTGCTTAGTATTTACGGAGTATGTATTTGAGATAACCTGTTGCTGACACAAAAATAAGACAAGCTAATAATAATGGCCGGCTTAAGAAATACACAACTAATAATTGAAGGCTGATGATTAATCGAAATAAGTACAAGAACAATCATACTTAAATTACAGTCCCAACCGCACGCATAAAAGAAAAACATACCCTAAATTGGTGAAAATGAGCTCATGCTCAAAGACGTCGATTCAACTGTTGAAATGGAAAGTGTATTCATAGAATCTCGAAGTTGCCCTAGTTCAGATTCAAGGCTAGAGCTGTGAAGCAATATTGTAGAGTTTAACTAGAGCAACTTCTGTGATTCTGTGAATACGCTTTCCATTAAGATAATGATCCGATATCGATTGCGGTGGCGTGACTTACTGGTATTATTGAATACCATTAAGTCTACGTCACTAATAATCCATATCAGATCATTATCTTCATCCACATATTCAAGGCTAGAGCATCCAATTGCTACGTAGACACAATACATTTAACCTTTGAAGAAGGCCTAAGCATTGGAGGTCTGTTGGGCAACCAGCTCAACAAATACATGAATCACAGCCTTCAGTTGTTGTGTTTGAAACGTGGTTAAATATACCTTTAAGTCTTAAGTCACTAGTAATCGATATCAGATCCTCATCTTCATCCAAATATTTTAGTCTCAAACTTCCATGCTTGAGCTGAAATCTTTCTGCAATCAGCTCCTTCAATTTTCCAATCCATCCAAAAGACTGAATGGAAACTTTATATAATTATTTTCGTATGTCGCCTTAATCGTCACATATTCCACTTTATTTGCTATTATAGTCTCAGAAGACAATTTCTTACGCAAGGGACTATCCTTGCCATTTTCGGTAAGACTGACAAGATCATGAGTTTTATCTGCTTGATCTAACTTTATTATGGAATCAGTCTTATCTGGAATCTTATATGGCCATCTTGCAATGCCAAGATTCCTGCAGATGCGCTTCAGCGTAGATCTGCTAACTACATATATACAAAGTAAAGATGAGAATATTAAAATAACACAAATATGGGAATCAGATACAAGCGATTAACTCACCATGAAGGTTAGCAGCAGCTTCGTCCATCGGCTTCCCAAAATGTGGCTTGACTTCATCAAAACGAATTGAACTTTCAGTAGATCTCTTCCTTTTTCTTCGTTTTTTTCCTGGATTTATATCAAGTTCTCCAACCCCTTTTTCCAAAGAATGTATAACACTCTGGCTTTTTCCTGCAGCAACAGAATTTGATGGCTCGTTTTCCATATCCTCTTTTTTTCGCTTGATAAGATTATTGGTAAAGGTGAAGGTTCAAGGTTCCACTTAAAAGGAGCTCCACCGATTACTTGGGGAGCCAACATGGTATCTAATTGCATACAAGAATTGTTTTCAATCTGCTCCTTCACTGTTTTCATCAACCTTTGTAGGTCTGCTTCATCAGCACTACGTGCTGGCAAGAAAAACTCAATAACATATTCAATCTCTAATTCGGAACTCGTCAGATATATAGCTAGACAACTAGTTAGCCCACTCATTCGAGCAATGGGAACCAATGGGTAATCATCTTCCTCCAATTCTGTTACATCTCTACAAAACCACGACCCACATGATGAAAATGATCTCCCAACAACTCCTTGAGATTTTCCCAAGTGTGTCTCTCTGCAGGCTTTATGGAATTCCCACATGCTTAAGTCTCGAACATAGAATGGTAGGTCATCTGTTGACATGCATTCTCTCCCTATACAGCTCTTTTTAAAGCTACTACAAGTTTGCTCTAAATGTCCAGATTTAGCCACGAAACCACCATATTCAGACAGAGCCCGTCTGAGCTAGAGGTAAATCATGATTGTCACAAACCGTCTTCAAAGCCTTGAAGATCCCATCCATTCATGTAGCCTCCTTTCATCTGAAATCTGTCTTAAATATTAAAGGAAAGACCCATCCATACACGGGCACACACATACAGAATACAGCGTACGGGTCTGGGTTGACTCACTCTTTTTATCCATTTTCTTAAAGGAATATTTTTACGAGTTGTTAAGTATGATTATAAATATAATATTGTAGTCATAATCTAAATCTTTGAATAAAAATATGTTAGGAGTGTCTATGCGTTAAAATTACACTGTAAGCGACTTTCAATCCGTTTAACCAGTTCCCTTTTAGCTAAAGTCTGTAATCTGATAAAACTAATATAAGGCAGTTGACCCATTCGAAAGTAAATGATCTAATAGACACACGCACACACACATGCAAAGTAAGAGAGAGATCGGTTATTTGGAATAGTACTCACATAGAAGCTATGATCCTCAAACACATTCGGAGACTTGAGATTTTGTTTCTGCCAGGTTGAAAACATTTAACAAGTGAATAAACATAATTTGTGTATCCTCAACAACATTACAATACATAGAGGAAAAGTGCAACAACCTTGAGTGCTTTCGAGACTTCATGAACCTCAAACACATAATCAACATAATTTGATGATGTTATGATTTCAAGTACACCTACACAGGAATTACCGCTAGGGTCAAATACAGGTGAGTTAATATACCCATAGATTTTGCACTCAGTACTCCATTCTGGCGATTTTCGCTATAAACACGACCTACTGGACCAAGTACTTCGTTGTCCTCACCATCTCGACAATTGCACGTAGTTCAGACTTCAACCTATATGAATAAAGCTCTTCATCAGCCACACATACACCAAAAGGTTGGTCCCAAGTTGTTAGCAACCAACGCTTCTTGACAGCAACAGGTGACCAAAACTGAATTAGCACCCCTTCTCACGGAATCTTAAACCTTTGAGCGCAGATGTGATTTTTCCTTAATCATGTGTGCGTCTAAGATATTTTGTTCAACCATCATATTAGAGAAACCTACAAATTGAAGGCAGGTTGCTTAATGAATAAATTATGCTGCTATGATCAGTAATAGCAGGAAATTAGTAGGTTGCTATGTTATGCAATTAGAAGTGCTGAATAAAAATTAAAAAAACAAAAAAAAAACAAAAAAAAGTAAAGGAAAAAATGTGACAAAAAACGCTCCTAGAACGCGTAAACGGCAATTCCTTAACATTGATACACTTAGAGACTGACTATATATATGAATATCTACTGAAACAAAAAGAAAAATATATCCATTGACTTTAGTCGTTTACCAAAACTTCATCAAACAAAGCATGCTCTTATACATACTGAAGAGAAGAAAACGCTTACTAGGGGTAGAGGGACTCGGTTCATCTATATCGCGAGTTCCGAAAACCCAAAGAGATGTCAAGTATCTTCTGTCTTCAGCATCATCAACATCTTCTTCTTCTTCTTTTAGTGTTGCATTTAAAGGATTCATAGGTTGGTAAATGCAAGGATATCTAGATTTCATACTAGCTAAAACATCTGAATTGCTACTTCCACTTTTACTACTATTTTCTACAGGCAAATTGAAAGACACATGTTTCTCCATTTTCCACCTATGGATTTGCACTTGCAGATCTAAAACTGAAAAGTCAATGAGTTAGTTTGGAGACAATACTTATATACCAGTATATGTAAAAGTCATCAGGTCATCATCTTCAAATGAACCCTGGTCCAAAAGCCATAGCAACCAGTTCCTTACAGTCATGTTAATGGGTTAATAAACTGACACAACAGGAGTATGAATCTTGAAGTTTTATGCTTTAAGGAACACGCGACATAAGAGTTGACTTAAAAGACTATAACCAACGACTTCTAAAATGATTGTCCAAAAATTTAAAATGTAGAATCTTATATATATATATAGGGCCCATCAAGTGACCAGTCTAGTATTCATAGGCCTAAATTTAAAATGTAGTACTAGAAAGCTTTTTACCTGTCCCATAAACTTTTTGAATTTCTCGGTTTAAACTTGCCGCTAAAGGTGTTTCAATTCAAATAATGTTTCAATTCAAATAATGAGCGGACAAGCAATACATCAACTCTTTAAAAACTTGATTATTAATTATATTTAATGACTTGAGACATAAAGACATAAGTGTTTAATCAAAGATTTGAGGTTTATCAAATCTTTATAAAAAACTTTAAATACAATGCATAAATATCTTTTCAAACGCTTTTTATAATAGTAAAAAGATTTTGTTGGTTTTACCATTGCGGATGCTCTAATGAAAATGATGGTATTTTAGCAACAATTCGCTCCTACTGTTGGAAACGCATAATATAAACAGAATGTTTGATATCATAACAATGCTAACTGCTTTATAATTTTGGCAATAAGTTTATATGTCCGTATTTTAATTTAGTCAACTGTTTTAAGTTTAGAGCATTTATAGCATCCACTATTATTTAAATTTATAAAGTTTTATAAGTGTTTTATGTCATCACATATTTAATAAATTATTCAACCTGGTTCCACGCTGTCATGATGAACCACTTACTATTTTTATATTGATTTGTACATTGTTAATGAGGTATTAAACTGATCATCGGGCATGTGGCGCAGTGGTTGAAGCTTAAGTTATTAAGCGAGTTATAAGTGAGTAGTAGTCTGGGGTGGGTGACATCACAGAAGTCTTCACTTGTGGTCATATCTTTGTTGATATTTAGGTAATGAAGAGGAGAGCGTATGTCACTTGTTGTGCGGGTTGAATTGGCCGTGCCGGTTTTCTTTCGATCGCGTTATTAATCCCTTCTACGCCGTGGGGCCGGTTAAAACAGCGTAGTGCGGGTATGTGGTGGATGAGGGCCATTGTTTAGTGGGTGTAACTCTAATCCAAAAAAATGAAAGTCACCGTTCAAAAAAAATGAGGTATTAAACTGACACACTTGATTTGAGTATGTATTTTGAAGTTTCAAAAACGTTGAGAAACACACGCCACAGGAGTTGGCTTAAAAAGTATACCGACGACTTCTTAAGTTAACATCATCAAAAATTTAATTTAAAATGTAGAATCTAATGTACTGACGTGATTAAGATTGATGGATACTCATTTTAATTAAAATAAAATACACTTCTATCTAGAGGTGAAAGCAATGTAGGCTAAATAATTTCGAGTTCGATCTCGATTTTAAGTTTGGGCTTATTTAATAATCGAGCTCGAACTCGAGCTCTATACAAAAAGCTTAAGTAGATCTGCGAGCCTAAACGAGCCCTAAAAACGAGCTTAAAAGAAGTAAACGAGCTCGAGCATTGTGTGATTAACAAGCCGAGCTCCATTTGAACTTTGTTTTCTTCAACACATCATATAAATTAGTCGAGCCCCAGCCGAGCTCGAGCTTGAAAATTTTTACGAGCCGAGCTCGAGCTCAAAATATGAACTCGAGGCCGAGCTATATATATATATATATATATATATATATATATATATATATATATATATATATATATATATATATATATATATATATATATATATATATATATATATATATATAACAATCGATCTTGAGCTCTCTACTTCTACCTCTCCCACCACTTTTTTTAATTAAAACAAATTATACGATTATGACATCATTTAATTATCTTTCATTAAAATAGCACTCTCATATATTTTCGAAAAACTTTTTTTTTTTCGTACAAGAGTTTGCATGATATATTACATGTGTCTCTGATCATAGTCCAGCTGTGATGAGTACACCTAACACATTGGAGAAAAAAACATAAGTCATTTAGATTCCCTAACTACATTGCTGACAAAAAGGAGTTTCTGGAGGTGGTTAGCAACGAACGGAACTGTCATATTGAAGGATACAAGATGTATAAGCTAGTTAAGAAAGTGAAGAGTATGAAAAGTCATTTGAACACAATAGCATGGAAGAATGAAAACCTGTTTGAGAATGTAAGGAAGCTGAAAGAAGATTTGAAACAAGCTCATATGGATGTTGATGCTTATCCAAGTAATAAAGAGACAAAGGAAAATATGTTAATGATTTTGCATTAGTATAATGAAGCCACCATTGATGAAGAAAAGCTTTTAGCTTAGAAATCTAAAGTTCAATGGCTAGAGATGTTTCGAGATGAGGAGATAAAGGAAGCAATCTTTGGAATTGGTGATGAAAAACCGCAGCCTAGATGGTTTTATCTTTGTGTTTTTTAACAAAAGTTGGGAATAGTTGGAAATGATGTATGTGATGCTATTAAAGAGTTCTTTAAATCCAATTAATTGTTGGATGAAGTCAATGCTATCCTGGTAACCTTGGTCCCTAAATTCAATAGCCAAATATAGTTTCTGACTATTGGCCTATTGTACTGTGTAATATTATTTACAAATGCATAAACAAAATAGTTACAAATAGAATCAAGCTGAGTTTGGATAAGTTGGTGAGCTTAAACCAAAGTGCTTTTGTCCCAAAGAACTTGATTCAAGACAATTTGCTAATTACTCAGGAGTTACTTAAGGGATACAATAAGAAGAATGATCCTCAAATATGTGCTTTAAAGATTGATATAGCAAAAGCATACGATACTATCAATTGGGGATTCTTGAAGCAGGTTTTGATTCATTTTTTATTTCATGAAAACATTATTAGATAGATAATGAATTATGTTACTAGTGCAGCCTTTTCTATTTGCATTAATGGTGAAAGGTATGGCTATTTCAAAAGTTAGAGGGGTTTGAGACAATGTGACCCTTTGTCACCTTACTTATTTACCTTGGTCATGGAAATTCTTACTTTGATTGTTCAGAGAAGTGTCAGCAGAAGTCAACATTTTAAATACCATTAGGGATGCAAGGAGTTAAAGTTGACTCAGTTATGTTTCGCTGATGATCTTTTGATGTTATGCAATGAAGGTCAATAATCTGTGGAAATTCTAAAAGAATGCCTTATGGGTTGACAATATTTACATTTTAGTTCTAATATGAGTAAAAGTACAATTTTCTTTGGTAGTGTGATAGTAGTAGAAACACAAGATATTGGAAGTGATGCCTTTTGATGTTAGAAAGCCCTCATGAAATATTTAAGTGTCCGCTTATTATTAAGAACATTGATATTTACGAGTGCAATCAATTTGTGGATAAAGTTAAAATTAGGGTGAATGATCGGAAAAACAAGGCTTTGTCTTATGCAGGGAGATTACAACTCATTGCTTCTATATTGGCTTCAATGCATATATATTGGGCTTCAGTTTTTATCATCCCTAAAACTATTGTGAAAGAAATTGAGAAGGTTCTTAATGGATTATTATGGTATCAGGGTGCTATGAATAGAGGAGCTTCAAAAGTTGCTTGGAAGGTGATTTGTGCTCCAAAGAGTCAAGGTGGGTTGGGACTTAAAAGACTTGGGCCTTTGGAATGAAGCTCTATTATCTAAGCATGTGTGGAATATCATTGTTCAAAAAGAAAGCATACAGTTTAAATGGGTCAATTTGCTTAAAATGAAAGCGAAAAGTATATGGGAGATTAATATTGAAGCCTCTGACAGTGGAACTTGGAAAGCTATAATGAATCTCAAAAGTAAAATCAGGAATAATATATGGAATAAGATTGGAGATGGCGAAAAAACTAATGTTTGGCATGATAAGTGGCATGACATGGCCCTTTGGATGAGTTTATTCCTTTTAAAAGAGATATGAGGCCAAATTTTACGAGCGAGATAAGTGTTGTAGATCTCATTGTTAATGGAAATTGGGTATGGCCTAATGATTGGAGATATCAATTGAGTAAACTAAGCAATCTAGGTGTTCGATATTGGTTGAAGGCAAAAAGAAAGAGTTATGTGGATTAGAAGAAATGGTAAGAAACGAAAATTTTCTAAAAGGAGTATTTGGGAGATCTTTAAAGAAGATAGAAATGATGTTAGGCGGCATAAAGTAGTATGGTACCCACAATGTAATCCAATACATTCTTTCATTATGTGGTTGTCTCTTCATGGGAGACTTGCTACTCATGATAGACTTATGGTTTGGAATAATCAAAGTGCTTTCTGTGTCTCTATGAAAACATAAAATGATTTAGAGAACACCTCCTTTTCAAGTGCTCATACTACGAAGATGTTTGGAAGAATGTTAAAGTCAATATTAAAGCAAGGAATTGGGATATGGATTGGAGAAATGTGATGAACACATTGCCAATGAAAGATATAATAATATCATTGAGTGTGCTTCATAGAATGGTAAGTTCCACAGTAGTGTACTTCATTTGGAATGAAAGAAGCCAAAGGTTATTCTATCAAAATCAAAGGAAAAGTCAGTGTTTGCTGAATGGAATTATGGAAAGTATCAAACTATAACTTTTGAGCTTAAGAGTCAATAAAACTGAAGCAGTAGCTCAAATAAGTAAAACATGGGATATTCAATGAACAAAGTCTAGTATTCTTTGAGAATTAAGGGATTGTTTGGGTCTATGAAGTGGATGGGCTAATCATTCGTTATATTGATGGTTTATGGTATATTAGAAGGCCTTGTATCTTGATATTTGGAACCTTTCAAAGATAAGCTCATTTTTATTTGTTGTAGATGTTGGATAAGTCACTATGATGATAACCAAAAAGTGTAGTTAAAGGCCCACCCATATCATAAAGTAGGTTTCCTGATGGTTTGTTTGGTGGAATGTTAACTTGATGAAGCCTAATCATAGTATGTTTCAATACCAATTGTGAGGATGTAGCTATAGTTGGTCTTGGATTAGATTGTGAATCAGTAAATGTTGTCAAGGTGGGATGCCTCTTTGGGTAACTCTATACATATGAGTGATGCCAATGTATCCGAAAATGTAGCTCTTTGTATTTGAGCCCCAATGGAATAGAAATTTTGCTCTTTGCTTGGTGATGCCACTTACAAGAGCTTCTGTTTGCATAGGTATGGGCAGGGACGGAGCTTGAAACATTTTTTCAAGGGGGCCAAAGTGACATTTACTCATTTCAGGGGGGCCAAATAATCAAATATGTATTTTTTTTCAATAGCTCTACATTAAATCTACAATTGAATTCTGATAAATGCAAAATTTTTGGGGGCGTGGCCCACCGCCTTTATATCCTCCGTCCATGGGTATGGGCTAGTTATAGGTAGGGTGTTTGTAAGGGAAATGTAGTCAAGTAGTTAGATATCTTTATGGTTGCCTAGGTGTAGTATCCTTCTCACGATGCTAACCTAGAAGAATGGTGATTAATATACAGGTTTTAGTATCAGCTTTGTTTTGAATAGAATTAGATTGTTCTGTTTTGTAGTAGTGTATGATACCTTAATGGGCATGTCCATTGTGCCTTATGAATCTTTGTATGCTGATAAGTTGTTTAATAATATAATTCAACATTTTCAGTAAAAAAAATTAGCATAAGTATTTGCGTAGAATTCAAAATGGTTCATTGTTTTTTTATTTAAAAATAACTTTTTAGTTTTATAATCATATATCACACATAATTTTTAAACTTCCAGATCATTATAGTTTATTCATAAAAGTTGTAGAAAGATATGAATTTTACTTTTCATATTCAACTCACTGATATATCGCGTGGGTGATATATGGACGTAAGTGATATATCGCGTGTGATATATCGTTAATTTAATAAATTGAAGGCGACATAAAATATTGTCGTGAGTGTGAACATAAGTATATTTTGGAGCAAAAAAGGTAAATCTTTTAGAGTTGCATACAAATACTTACGCCCATTTTACGATAATATGTTAATGTTTAAACTTACAGTTAGTGTTATATCATGTGATATATCAAATGAGTTGAATATCCATTTTATTTATTTTAACCAACTTCCATAAATAAACCGTATTGATATTTAACCAACTTACAAATTATTGTTATATTAATATTGTAAGAAATAATCATGTTAGAGTCGAGATGGTGTACTCGATACCATTCTATGATAATCGATTGTTTTGTATCAGTTACATTTACATGTGAGTAAGTAACGTTTTCGTATCTTCTTTATGGTAACATAATTGATCATCATGATATTTGTAAAACAACCAACTCATTTTCTATTGGCGTAAAAGGCACTAAACTTTTAAATTTCGTTGTATACTATAGGACGACAAATCAGCTAGTTAATAATTGTAGAGGCCCATCGACTGATCAGTCTACTTTTCATAGGCCCACGTATATTTATGTCTCCAAAATAAGCAATGTGACATTTAATCACACACACCTTTTAAGGATTTAGGCTGCAAGTAGGGATTCAATCTCTCATTTCTCATCGCGTCGCCTTTCTGCTTTCAGGTGGCCTTCGAGGCGATTAGGTCTTGCTAAGAAGGGCGGCCAAGTTCATTTTATTTTTATTTAAAGAAAAAAACATTTTAACACAAAATAAAATTTCATTAATAATTAAAGCGTTACATAATAATTGAATAAAATTAAACATTCTGACAATACAACGACTAAACTAGTTTGATTACGGCGATCTTAAATGTCTTGGCACCGAACTTTCATGATCGATGCTACCTATCATCCCGGAAACCCATGAGTTTCGTAGTGATGAAGCGTAGAGTTTGTCGGCGTCGATGAATCGCTTTCCGTAAATACTCGCACCATATAACTCCATTATGGCCTCACAAAATTTTTCGAGACTCACGAATTGTTGACGCACCCATTTGCACGTATTAAATCAGAGCATCGGCGATTGACCAGTATCGATTGACGGATTGACGCAAGACACTTCATCATGGAGAAATACCTAAGACGCCTGCATAATTAGGAGTTTGTTGGTAATAAGGTGAATGATCGGTTATATCTCGGACAATTCGTGTGAATAGTCGTCGGTTCATACGGAAGCGATCGTGGAATGCTTGATCGTAGTATCTTGGGGTCTCATTGAAGAGCGTCCACTAAGCGGTTATGACCCACGCGATCCCTACTAACTTGGGTTCGTGAGACTTTTGTGACGCTGATCGACAAAATCATGATCACAAAAAGAGGTCTTCATGTGAAGTGCCATATTTAGTTGATTTCATAGCACGCCAAATGTGGCTACTGCATATGATTAAGGTCAATTTTAGTATTTAGTCGATAATTATAAGTTTCTACAGAATATTAAAAACATTAGCCTTAGATATTATAAAGACTAAAATACAATTGGTCACTAAACTTGGCTCGAAGGATCGCGATGGAATGACGCCATCGCCTTTTCATCGTCGAGTCCCTATTTTCACTGTTCATACTGTTCTGGTCTTTTGACAAAGTCAACATCCGATTTTGTTTTGTAGTGAGGGTATTTTAGTCAATACACATTTATCTTTTATAACACATTTATATTTTACCCTTTATCTTTCATCCTCTTCATCATCTACCCAAATCATTCATCTCCCAATAATCATCCTGGAAAAATATGTTGATGAACATCTGAACATCTGCACATCTGAACATCTGCACATCATGAACATCCCCATATGGTATGCCTGAATTATTTCTTTTTAAATAGTGATTTATAAGCTAATTCTTTTATGTATGTTTCATTATTAGTTGATAATAAGTGTATGTTAGTTATGTGTCTTGACTCTTGACTCTTTGATAAAGAAATTGCTTGGTAATCTTGGACGTGAAATTCGATGTGGTTTTGGGTGGTATGTATGTTCTCATATATTTGTCATGAGATCATGTGTTAATTAGATTATACAGAGTAACATGTTTAGCTTTACTTAAGTATCCATTACTAATCATTTCTTTAGTTTGCATAGAGTTAACGATACAATATCCCTTTTCTCCCTATCAAGTGTCTGTGGTTTTTATTTTATTCATTGAACCCATTAGTTGCGTATTTGCAATAATTGTTGATTTTTTCTAACACTTTAATTTCGGCAAGTGTTGTAATGACTTTGGCCTTTGGAGTACACTTTGGAACATCAATTGATGCCACATTTGTGTGTTAGGAACTTGACTGACTTTCTTTATCCTCTCTAGTCTCTTCCTGTGACTTATTGGCACTTATATTAGCAGAAAAGAAGGCACAAAGAAGTAGAGTCAAGTTAAATCAAATTTTTTTAGTTATGTCTATTTTCACTTGTTCCACGGCACGGAAAGATTCATCAACTGTAAGACATATACTTATGAAATTAAAAAACTATTGCCAATTAGTTTATTTGATAATCATCATCAACATTGAACATCAATGTATGTGCGGATATAGAATATTCATCTTAAAAAGAGAGTATAAAAGTCATATGTTCATTATATAACTTGTACTCTAATGAAGTTATCTTGTGCAGGACCGCCTTAAGGAATGGCTTTTAACACTATCAAGCACCTGCAGTTTTTTAAGGTAACAGATAACACTAATGAGTGATCCTACTTTTTTCCAAAGTGTAGTTTGGATTGGTGGAAACTCTATTTATTGAAGCAAAAATTATCAAGTCAGTGTTGTAGTCCACGGTAGGCAATAGAAAATATTGTAGTTCAGTGATAATTATTGATCACCCTTAACTAATTATGCTATTAAAGAAACACATGCCACCTAACATTTTGAATCAGACCAGTTTGACTTGGGTTCATGTTACATCTTTTATGTGTAAATCCAGCATATGACAGGATGTTATTGTTAGGATTGATAATCACATACAATAGTATTAATTTGCTTACATATATGATCATTCGTAGGATCTTTTTGGCAAAGAGTTGAATTCATTAAACAAAAATGATAAATACAACATACAAGATAGTCCCCAAGACTCAATCTCTGCAACAAAATTACTCTCTGAGCTTGACTCAAACGCCATCACCTTTGCATGTTCATGCCATCTTTGTAGGTCAGATCACCTATTGCAAGGATATTGCTTATTTTGATTATGATGAAATTGTAATAATTACTTTATAACACATATTAAAATATTGGTGTTAAATTTTTGCAAAATTCGTATTAATTTTTTTAATGTGAACTTTACTAGGTTAATAACACAGTTTATGGAGTGTTTTTGTTGACTGTGTTCATGTTATCTGGGTGGACACCGGAGGTATATCCTTCTCTATGTTTCTCACTTTCTTGTATATCTTATTTAAGGCTGAGCATATATTAAATCTTCATTATTGTCTTTAATCTGCTCTTCCTTCACCAATTTGTTGAATAGAGTGTTATTTAATCGCCTGATAGACTACCAAGCAAACTTTAATTTTGTAGTGATTAAATTTAAATACCATAGGCTATTTGAATAATTAAATAGGAAAGTAACCAAGTAAAGTAATAATATGTAGAAAGGTAACTTTAGAAAACCAAGCGTAGTGTTTGCATCTTCCTTTGTCTATTTCACCCAAATAATTCAAGTAGAAAAAGTCTTGTGTTGTACATGTATATTTCCTTGGAGTGGAGAACAACTTAAATAAGCTATATGGAGCATTGCAATTACATCATAATAAATCTTTCTGAAGTACTTAGTTTCATGTTATTTTCTTTTATTTGACTCTCAGTGTGCAATGATACTACAGAACAGCAAGATGGAGGGCTTTATTAGCACGGGCAATAGCTGGACCTTCAATGCTCCTCACTAGACCCAACACTCAGCATACAAGCTTGGCTGTTTATATTGTGTTTTTATTTGGTCTAACAAAAGTTGACTTCTTATCAACGCATACTGAACAAACATATCAAATTATTAGGCTGGGCGCAGAGGGTCGGTCGAACCCTCCGGTCGAGCAAGGTTGCCGTCGGTTGAGGCCAATGTGGAGGTGGGGTGAGGGTCGGTTGAGAAGCAATGGGAAAGCAACTAGGTTGCCCAAGCAACCGAATATGAAACACATAAATGTACAAAAAATGTTAACGTTTACCTTTTTTTTTCAGATTTAAATGTGTGTTTGTCTGTTTTTATAGTGTGTGTTTGGTGTGTGTTTTCTTTTGCAGGTCTTCGAGGAAGAAGAAGCATTAGTGGTTTTTTTTGTTTAGTCCTTGTGGTTCTCTTTATTTCAGATTTAGTCCATTTGTTTTTTTTTTTTTTTTTGGTCCTTGCGGTTTTCTTTTGTTTAGTGGGCTTGCAAAAATATTAAAAAAAATTAAAAAAATGTATTATGTATTTCGTATCGTTTAATTTTTAATATATTGTAATGTTTTATTTATTTTAATGAATTTTAATTTTGTTTTAAAAATATTTGAATTAAAAAAAAAAATCTCGCCACCATTGCAGAATTGGGTCGTCGTCGGTCGTCGGAGAGAGAAAGGCGATGTGGCGACGA
This sequence comes from Chrysanthemum lavandulifolium, assembly GCA_022545495.1. Classification (NCBI taxonomy): domain Eukaryota; kingdom Viridiplantae; phylum Streptophyta; class Magnoliopsida; order Asterales; family Asteraceae; genus Chrysanthemum; species Chrysanthemum lavandulifolium. The sequence continues at coordinate 2,311,062 of CM040246.1, read as the reverse complement.
ACCAGGCCTCGCCTCTGTGCATAGCCTTACTGTATTATTTTATTTTTACTTTCCCAATTGCACTTTGCTATTTGCATACATTTCTTATTGCTTCTAAACTAATATTCAGTTAAGCATGGCGAAAAATGGCTAGCCATAAAGATCATCCTGTCTCTTAAACACAATAAGGCATAAGCAAATATAAAAGAATTAGCTTATAAATCACTATTTAAAAAAAAAGAAATAATTCAGGCATACCATATGGGGATGTTCATGATGTTCATCAATAGATTTTTTCCGGATGATTGTTGGGAGATGATGATGTTGGGAGATGAATGATTTGGGTAGATGATGAAGAGGATGAAAGATGAAGGGTAAAATATAAATGTGTTATAAAAGTATAAATGTGTATGAATAAAATCTGGCTCGACTACAAAACAAAATCGAGTTTGACTTGGTCGAGGACCAATCTGGCGTTTAATAATTTCTTGTTTGGACCCGTGGCGATGATTATGGCGGGTTCGTCATCGCGATCCTCCGATACAAGTTTAGGGACCAACGGTGTATTTTAGTCTATTATAAAGATATAACGATTTGATAAGTCGTTAGGAAGTATATATTATATAATACTGCATTTAATTTGCACATGGAGCCATGGAGGTGCACTAACCAATCGTTTTCGCTTTAGAATATGTGTTGCTGAGGATCAGAAATTTTGAATTCCCTTATCCTTTGCTTGTGGACCTGTATGCATGGTTGTTTTGGATTTTACGTGGAACTTAAAATGGCACTTACGGTCACATTCATTGCAACGATTTTCCAACATTTAGTTTCTGGCTGTCAAACAATTCGTATTTATAAACATCTTCAAAATAGAAACACTTCCTAGCAAAAAATAATAATAAATACTAAATTCAAAATAGACAAGTGCGTTTGACCGACGGGCTTTACTAACTTTTTGACATGCGTTATTTTTTTATTAATAAAGCTGTGTAAGCACCTCTGAATTGATTTGAATTTGCACTTTTTGTGCGACCGCTATCAGGGACGGACCTATATGAGAGTCGGGTGTGCATCTAATTTTAGGTCACGAAGTATATTTTTTTTAATAAAATATGTCTTTTTTGAGCTTGTGCAACCCTCTCAATTTTACCTAATAAATTATATATATGTATAGAGTAGCTTTATTACTTAAAATCATAAAAGAATTGTGCAACACTCTCTCAAAAATATTGGGTCCATCTTTGCTACTGTCCTTTTGTGCGACTTAGTTTTTGTCTTGTAGTGGAAAAGTCGAACCTCAATTCGAAATAAAGAGTGACAAAATGACGGTGGTGTGACTACACAGAACTTGTGCGACCGACAACTTATATTAATTTTTTTTTGTGCGAGCGGTAGATATAAAATTATTTTTTATATATATGTTCTTGTTTAGTTTTACGTGTAAGAAATATTGATACTAGTGTAATTATCCTCGTTTGACAGACAATAATTATATTTTCATCAAATAAACTTGTCTCTCTTTTTTCGTCATCATCATTAACCTACACACATATCATCATCTACCACCAACCTTAACTATCACCATCTACCAAAACCTTCCATTATCGCTAGTACCACCTATCATGATGGCCACCACCGCCACCTAACCCCACCTCAACCATCTAACCCCCGATGGTTAGGTTATTTTGGTGTGGTTAAGTGGCAGTGGTAGGCTGTGGTCATGGGTATGGTTGTGGTAGGGGTTTCGTGGTTGTGGTGGTCGGCTATTAGGTAGTTTTGATGAGTTGCGGTGGTGGGCTTTGGTCGTGGCTATGGTCTTGTTAGGGTTAGGTAGCGGTGGTAGGCTGTGGTTGTGGATATGGTTTTGGTGGGGGTTAGGTGGTCGTGTTGGCCGGTAGTTAGGTGGTTGTGATGAGGGTTTTGTGGCAGTGGTGGATTGTGGTCGTGGGTGGTTTCACCATTTCGAACCTTATACATAAGGTTTTTCCGTACCATCTCCTTCTACCTATATCGCAGTTGAAGCATCTAAAGGAGAATTTTGGTATCTTTCTGGTCAGTAATGGAAGCAATCGGGTTTATGTGGTTGTGGTGGCCGACGGTTAGGTGGTTTTGGTGAGGGGTTAGGTGGCGATGGTGGGCTGTGGTCATGGGTATGATTTTTGGTGGTGGTTGTCTGTGGTGTTGGTGCTGGTTGATGGTTGATGGTGGATGGTACTGGTGATAATCGAAGGTTTTGGTAGATATTGATGGTGGATGGTGGTAGTATATGGTGATACGTGTGTGGATTAATGATGATGAAGAACAAAGAGAAAAAAGCTTATATGTTTAAAATATAATTACATGCTAAAGGAAGATAATTACACGAATATCAATAATTATTACACATAAAACTAAACAAAAATATAATAAAAAGTAAAGCTGAATTAGTATAGCTTATACACCACTAAGCCACCACTTGTATTTTATTATTAAAATAAAAGACACGCATCAAGAATTTAATAGAGTCGCACAGTCGATCGCATTAGTTTATTTTATAACAAAGACGGAACCATGATATAATTTGATCAGATGCATTTATGAAAATTACACAAAATGAGACACACAATTTTTTTTAGACAAAATGCATTAAGAAAAAATAGAAATTTTTACAAAAATTAACGCTACATTGCAAAATTGTATGAATGTTCCGAAATCTCCCAAGACTCACCTCCGGTTCTGTCCCTATATTATAGAAAGTAGATTACACTATTTATTTAGCTATTTAAAGAATTTTCTCATTTTTATCGATGAGTGTTGTCACATAATTCTAATCACTTAAATTTCGGTTAACAATTTGGCCATTGTCACGTGCTAATGTTTGAACTAAAGTGGTGCTTTTAAATTAATTCCAAAATGGTCATCACCCTGTAGCAGTGTGCCACGTGCTACATACCTAAAAAACTAGCAACAAAAGTTAAGGAAGATCGAGCCCAGCCTAAAAGTGAGTAAGGCTAGCACGATGAGGATTCAATCCTCTTTTCTCTGCGTCGCCTTTCTCTCCCCGTGACCCGAGGCGATTAAGTCAAGAAGGCGACTCAAGTTCATTTTTAAAAAAAAAAAAAAAAATTTTAACACAAAATAAAATTTCATTAATAATTAAAGCGTTAAATAATAATTCAATAAAATTAAACAATTACTGAAACTTATTAAAACATTACAACACTTATTCAAGGTTGTGGCGTGCGTTGATCGCCTCTTTGAGTTTCGTTGTTTGGCGTTATTATCATGCAAAGATGGGTCGATTGGCGTGCGATAGAACGTGAGATCTAAATCGTCATATTTCTTTTGAGCTCTAATTCAACTTTTCGTTCTTCTAGTGCCAATTTTTTGTCTTCCTTGCTTCTCTTTGTTCTTTGTAGCTCCAACTCGATTTCTTAGTTGTTCAGCTCTTTCTTCTTCAAACCATAGTGCGGTCTGCACTCCTTCTTACCGCCCGAATGCCACGGACTTGATCTTGCCCCACTTCCTGGCAACACCTTCCATAATCCTATCTTTCAAGACTCAAGATTTCTTTTTATTCTTCTTTATGCATCACGACCGGTTGGTCTATTAGGCACAAACGAAGGCACATCCGAGTCTGCATCCGAGTCGGTTGAAGTCCTTGCTTTTTTGTGTCCCCATCTTGGCTTAAAAAGCCGACATCTCATTATCCTTCCAAGCGAATGGTCCTCAAAATCTTCCAACAATGCTCCAAACAAACGGATGACCACACACTACTGTATTCATCACACGCTCGTGTATAAGCGGTGAGTCATTCTCACCACTCCGTAATTCCCGACAAAGATTGTTGTAAATGGCACAAAGTGACCAACTCTAGGATCGAACCCTATTTTTCCACTTTGTAACGATAGAGTTGTGCGCTTCTTCTCGCACCAACCTCCTTCCAAAGTAAGCAATGACTTTCACCAAAATCCTCTAGCATTTTGGTTGTTTCCTACACACTATTCCTGATACATCACACCAAGCGTTGCACAAGGCGATCTCATCTTCTTTGGTCCAGGCAATCAATCATTCTTGCCTTCTTTCTCGTGACCTTCTTCGCGCTTTAGTAGCTCGTTTCTTTGGTTTAACCGCGACGCCTCTTCTCGACATTCTTCTTCTACGCCATCAAGGTTGATCGAATCGTGATACGATCCATGAGCCGAACCGTGATACTCTTGAGCGGATAACCCGATCCGGTTCCAAATAAAATTAGGATTGTTGTACAATTGGTCATCAAAATCAAAACCCTCAAGATTAATACGGTTAACCGGAGAATATTCTTGATAGTTTGAATATGAAGACGTTGATGAATCCATTGTTGACGCATACGATTCGTGTGACCCATACATAGATTGGTTGCTTCGACGGGAGTAGCTTTGTTGTTGTTGTTGGTAGTGGATGTTTTGTTGCGGTGGAACAAATGGACGATTCATACTAAATGGATTGTTAGGGTGTTGTTGTGGAGCTTGTTGGGATGGATATTCGAAACCAGGGGGTTGGAAATTGATTATTGGTGAGACACCGGTTAACCGGAAATTCGGATCCGGTGTTAAAATATGCGGACGCTTTGTGACAAACGGATTTTCGGCCTTTGGTTGGTGGTGTTTTCTTAGACATTTTGATAAAGAGATTGTGAGATTTTGATAGAGATGATTGTGAGATTTTGAGTTTTGTGTAAAATGTTGTGAGATTTGTGATGAGATTTTAGTTGTATTTATAGGGTAAAATGTTTTTTTTTTTTTTTTTTTTTTTTTTTTTTTGGATTGCAACGCATACATAAACAAGATAAGGCTTTGGAATTGTCGATCGGTTACACGATCTAATTGGTGAAAAGGAGGCGATCGATTGGCTTGCGCAGGAGGCGATCGACAGTTCACTCGATCGACCACATGGACGATCGACAATGATTATGTAATACCCGAATTTCTAAAATTCACAAAAAGACCAAAATACCCTTATGATCAAAAGTAAGAATAACTAAATAAATGTAATACCAAATGAGCTACGAAATTCGAAACCTTATAAGAAAATCACATATGATCCAAATAAATTTTAATGACTTTGTAAAGTTAATTTTATAGTTTATGATTTTATAAAAATTCATTTTGTATTTTCCTTAATAACCGAATATATTTAAATGTTTTATAAAAGAATTTAATTAGTAAAAGCCCAATATAAATTTATACTATTAAGAGACCATTTAATTTAAGTCCAATACATATTAAAGCCCATAATAAAATAATAAATCAAGTATATATACATATATTCGGTCCCTAATAACTCATTATTGCCGATTAACCCTAAACCGACTCCAAAACCCTAATAAATCAATTCCGGTTCCAGAGGTTGGGACCATTTTTCTTGGACGAGATTCAAGGTATAGAAGGTGGGAAAAATAGTGATCGAGTTCCGAGTTCTTTGTTTTAGTCGTGGTGTGTTTTCAAGGAATTAGGGTTTCGACAAGAGGGTTTTTTTGTGTTTTCTTGTTCTATCGATTCAAGCTCATCAAGGGTATGTTTCTAATGTTGATTTCAGTCCTATAAGTCGATATAACACATAAAAATTGGCCATGCATGATTTATATGTCGATGGAATTATTTGAAATCAAAACCCTAAAAAGCGTCGAATATAACGAATGAGCTTATAATATCTTTAGAGATTATGAAACTATTTTTCCGAGTTAGTATATGATATACAACCTGAATAAAATACATGTCCAAGGATTTGAAGCTTGTGTAAATTGTTTTGGGGTTTTCTTGATTCGAAAAGCATAAAAAGGAAAGGTTTTAAAAAGGGGCGATTAGGGTTTTGTATAAACTAGGGTTTCCTTATAATCATGGAAGGTAATTAATGAAGTAGTAATGATAAGCTAATGATTGGTGAAACCTAGGTTTAGGGCTTGTACTTGAAATTATACTTATTCGGGTTTTAAATAAAGGTTTGGGTTGGTTTTGTAAATATTGAAACTTAAAGGTTATTTTTGTAAACAGTAAAATAAAGGTCTTAAACGTATAAAAATAAGTGTGGGGGTTAAACATGTAATATTGGATATTTAAAGGGCCATACGAATTGTATTTAATTTATTAGGGTACATTTTGTAAATTCTAAAACCTTTGGGTTAAAAGGGTAAAATCTGATAAAGTAAGGTGAGATTGTGAACTTAAAGATGTCAAGGGTGTAATTTGTAATTCGAGCAATTATGGGTTCAACTAGTGTAAATTGATTTTGTAGAGACACGCAAGATTTTAAGTTAATTTCGTTTGTTATCATTTACGCTCTAGGTTAAATTGGGAAATCATTAAAAGAAGTAATAGTGAATTTAATGTGTATTTAGTAATATTAAAAGAGTAAGGAAACCCTAGAACCTAAATAGAAAGTTGGTGAATTAATGAGGTATACCCTAAAATGTTGTAATTGGTCATCACTAAAAATGGGAATGATCCGATGTTCTAAAAGTATTAATGTGATAAATACGTTGTAATATTAATGATGCTAATAAATATTAAATAAATCATAATCCGTGTAGATTCGTTGGAGGAGACGCGACGTTACATCTTCGTATTCGCTCCTTCGCTACTTTTCTCTCAATTGCTTTAAGGTACGGATATTCCGCTTACTTTAAGACACTCGTGTTATCATACGATATTCGACCTTTTCAAGAAGGTTCCGTATGATGTTCTTTTCGCTCGCTTTTCTATTTTACTTATTAGGATTTCTATGCCATTGCTATGAACCCTGTTCTGAATGTTTGATTTGTTATTTATCTGAACTTATGATCTAGTGAACTATGCCATATCTGATGTGAACTTTATGTTAAGAAGACTTTGATATGTGTAATTGATGAACTTTGCTATATTTGAATATGAACCTTATGATAAGATGTTATCTGATAAGTGATATGAAATCTTTATGATGATGTATGATCTGTGTCATTTATGACAATTTGTTTGACCTAAGTTAGTTTGACACCCGAGCCAAATATAACTAGTCATGGGGGTTCCATGTCCGTATCGTTGATGCACTCGATATGACTCTAGGCGATAGAGTGATGTTCGCCACGCCCTTATCTCAGATCTCATTATGAGCTCAAGTATATGTTATGGCCAATATTTGTCGTGGGGCGATGGATGCATCCTAGATCCGATCCGTTATCCGATATGATTTGTCGGTGAATGATGTCGTGTAATGCAATACGCGTCTTCACAACTTCTGGGAGCTAGCTACTCCAAATTATTTGCTAAGATGACTCATGCATATGTATGATGATTTTGATATGATATGTTCTGGGCTCGAGGTAGTTAACTAAATCTGTATTTGCTAATTATGTGATAAGTATTCTGATTATGTTTTGGTATGTTGATGTTTATGATTATGTGCAAGGCTTATTATATGCTATTATAGGTGTTTATGCTTTTGTATGTTTATGTGACTACCGTCTGCTATGCTAAGATATGATTAATATGTTAAAATATGATTCGCATGTTGTCATCTGATATTATGTTAGTTTATCTTTATATGGATTCGTTAATCTGTGAGATGAATGTGCTAGTATGAAAGTGAGTATTCTATAAGTTTCGTATGTATAATTTGTTCAGTTAATTTTGGGAAACTTTGTTTATACATTAGTGTTTTATTGCCTATGTGACCGCCATGTTAAGTTCTCGCTTATGCTAATATTTGATCCGGGAAATGATTCAATTTATGATGCCCGGTCCGTTAACTTGATAATTGCTATGCTATGTCTTTTGCTTATTTAGTTATAGTTTGTCTACTATGTTTCTATTTGTTTGTGAGATCGCCATGTTTTGAATCGCTATTTCACTGTTGCTTTAATGTTTTGTGTGTTAAGTGAAGGTTAATTAAATTGTGAATGCCATGTTTATTGTTGGTAACTGCTTTGTTAGTCATTAGACTCTTCGTTTGGTTTATAAGTAAATGGTTTAATCATTATGTGGTTGTGTGGATTTGATATTTGTGCTTGCAGAATCTCGAAAGATCCTTCGTCATTATTTCATTTTATTTTGTTATTCGATATTTGTTTTGCTTTTGTTTCGTTATATTCGCTCACTGGCTTTGTAAGCTCACCAAGACTTTCTTTTCCCGCGGCGGTATTAAGCATTCAAGATAAGCTTATGGGATAGCCGATCCGGGTTGAGAGTAGAGATGAGAGCAAGACTTTGACCATAGAGATCTTAGATTTATTTTGAATATAAGTTATTTATATTATCTTTTGTAAGTTTTGTAAAGGCTTCGCTATTATACATTAGTTAAAGTTCGATGTGAAACCGTGATTGTGATATCTTTACCCTTGTCGGGTTGGGGTGTTACAATTTATGGTATCGAGCTCTAGGTTTTAGGACCCTAGAGCTTAGGCTATGACCGTGAGAAGTGGGTAGATTTAGGATTTTCCTTTCTGCGTTTCTCACTGCGTGCCCCATCGTATTTAAGTTTTCTTGATAGTTGGTATTCTTTAGATGGTTATTCCGTCGCTTAGTTCATCCGATAGAGTAATCGAGGACCGGCCGGGCAACATAAGGAGAAGACGGTGGGGCGTTATCATTGCTACGGTCGCACGAGGTATGGTAAGTGAAGAGGACTAACAAGAGGATAAAAGTTCCGCCAATATGCGGCCATGTACCATCGAGGAGAAGTCGACCTTGAGGACCATTGACGGGAGGTGGTGGAAGAATATGAAACTAAGGTGGTTGACAACGAAGGTTTCACTACTACATATCATGATAGGTGCCCCAAGTTCGTTGAGGATGAAGGAGAAGGACGAGTTGAGAGTCGCGATCCAGATGCCTTCGTGGATCGTGTGCGCAGGAGGAAGAGAGAAGCGTAAGGTGGCTTTGCTAGTGGCTTCCTACCACAATCAAGGAAACAAGAACGGATGGATAAGCGAAGAGGAGGAGGAAGAAGAGAACCCAAGGAAGAGTACGAGGTGGAGTCGGAACGAGTCTACGGCTACTAGTAGGTTCAATCCGACACAAGAATAGGAGTTTCGTTTCGACTTGTTACTCTCTTTATGAGAATTTTCTCGACGTTTGATTTTGAGCTAGGCTCTTTGTTTTCATTTGACGCTTGAATCTAGGATTTTAGGTTTTGTTTTGGAAGATCATCTTGAGACGATTCTGCGAATTTTGTTTGATTAATGGAATAAACAAATTTGATAATATAGTTCCGCTCATTGTTTTCTTTCCGATAGATTCGTTGGGTTTCCATTAGTCCTCATCGTTTGGCTCGCTATTTATTTTCCTATATGATGTTGTTTTATTATTGTTTGATTAGGTATGACCATTATGATGGTATACTCATGTGGTTTTGCCTATTGTAGTAGGATTATTTGTTATCGATATTATCTCTATATGGTTTGTTTTGCTATGATATTCGCTATGTGTTGTATCATGACCGAGACCAAGTATAGTGACGATAAGGACTTGTTATGTGATGCAAGTATTATGACGCCTGATCAACGTAATAATACCGAGATCATATAATCTGAACTTATTGAAAGTATACCACGTCTGGGGAATGCCTATGATTGATAGATGTATGGATTTGCCTTATATCCGTTATTTGGTGCTATTCATATTGGGTTGAGACTCTATATTTGATTATGAGATTTTCGTTTGTCTCATTGTATATAAGTTTTGTACCATTGGGATCCGAAGTTGTTATTATCTGCGTTAACCTATGGATTGTTATGCCTTCCTTATATCTCGTATGTTTCACATACTCCTGCGATTAGTGACCGTTAGGATTCGCTCCATCTATGCATATGATAGTTTCATCATTTAATACCGTGTAAGTTAGAGCGTGTTTTTGAATTTTCCTTATCTCATCTTTTATCGCTAATACTTTACTAAGTATACGAGTAGCATTCATCATATATTCCATGAAGTTTCGTAATCCACAATTGTCGCTGCATTATTCCGTCTTGTTCAATTTCGAGGACGAAATTTCTTTTTAGAGGAAGAAATTGTAATACCAATTTCTAAAATTCACAAAAAGACCAAAATACCCTTATGATCAAAAGTAAGAATAACTAAATAAATGTAATACCAAATGAGCTACGAAATTCGTAAACCTTATAAGAAAATCACATATGATCCAAATAAATTTTGAATGACTTTGTAAAGTTAATTTTATAGTTTATGATTTTATAAAAATTCATTTTGTATTTTCCTTAATAACCGAATATATTTAAATGTTTTATAAAAGAATTTAATTAGTAAAAGCCCAATATAAATTTATACTATTAAGAGACCATTTAATTTAAGTCCAATACATATTAAAGCCCATAATAAAAATAATAATTCAAGTATATATACATATATTCGGTCCCTAATAACTCATTATTGCCGATTAACCCTAAACCGACTCCAAAACCCTAAATAAATCGAATTCCAGTTTCCAGAGGTTGGGACCATTTTTCTTGGACGAGATTCAAGGTATAGAAGGTGGGAAAAATAGTGATCGAGTTCCAGAGTTGCTGTTTTAGTCGTGGTGTGTTTTGAAGGAATTAGGTTTCACAAGCAGGGTTTTTTTTTTGTGTTTTCTTGTTCTATCGATTCAAGCTCATCAAGGGTATGTTTCTAATGTTGATTTCAGTCCTATAAGTCGTATATAACACATAAAAATTGGCCATGCATGATTTATATGTCGATGGAATTATTTGAAATCAAAACCCTAAAAGCGTATTTAATATAACGAATGAGCTTATAATATCTTTAGAGATTATGAAACTATTTTTCCAGAAGTTAGTATATGATATACAACCTGAATAAAATACATGTCCAAGGATTTGAAGCTTGTGTAAATTGTTTTGGGGTTTTCTTGATTCAAAAGCATAAAAAGGAAAGGTTTTAAAAGGGGCGATTAGGGTTTTGTATAAACTAGGGTTTCCTTGTAATCATGGAAGGTAATTAATGAAGTAGTAATGATAAGCTAATGATTGGTGAAACCTAGGTTTAGGGCTTGTACTTGAAATTATACTTATTCGGGTTTTAAATAAAGGTTTGGGTTGGTTTTGTAAATATTGAAACTTAAAGGTTATTTTTGTAAACAAAGAAAATAAAGGTCTTAAACGTATAAAAATAAGTGTGGGGTTAAACATGTAATATTGATATTTAAAGGGCCATACAATTGTATTTAATTTATTAGGGTACATTTTGTAAATTCTAAAACCTTTGGGTTAAAAGGGTAAAATCGATAAAGTAAGGTGAGATTGTGAACTTAAAGATGTCAAGGGTGTAATTTGTAATTCGAGCAATTATGGGTTCAACTAGTGTAAATTGATTTTGTAGAGACACGCAAGATTTTAAGTTAATTTCGTTTGTTATCATTTACGCTCTAGGTTAAATCGGGAAATCATTAAAAGAAGTAATAGGTGAATTTAATGTGTATTTAGTAATATTTAAAGAGTAAGGGAAACCCTAGAACCTAAATAGAAAGTTGGTGAATTAATGAGGTATACCCTAAATGTTGTAATTAAATCTGTCACTAAAATGGGAATGATCCGACAATTTAAAAGTATTAATGTGATAAATCCGTTGTAATATTAATGATGCTAATAAATATTAAATAAATCATAATCCGTGTAGATTCGCTGGAGGAGACGCGACGTTACATCTTCGTATTCGCTCCTTCGCTATTTTTCTCTCAATTGCTTTAAGGTACGGATATTCATCTTACTTTAAGACACTCATGTTATCATCTGATATTCGACCTTTTCAAAGAAAGGTTCAGTATGATGTTCTTTTCGCTCGCTTTCTATTTTACTTATTAGGATTTCCTATGCCATTGCTATGAACCCCGCTCGAATGTTTGATTTGTTATTTATCCGAACTTATGATCTAGTGAACTATGCCATATCCGATGCGAACTTTATGTTAAGACTTTGATATGTGTAATTGATGAACTTTGCTATATTTGAATATGAACCTTATGATAAGATGTTATCGATAAGTGATATGAAATCTTTATGATGATGTATGATCCGTGTCATTTATGACAATTTGTTTGACCTAAGTTAGTTTGACACCCGAGCCAAATATAACTAGTCATGGGGTTCCATGTCCAGATCGTTGATGCACCTCGATATGACTCTAGGCGAGAGTGATGTTCTCGCCACGCCCCTTATCCATATCTCGTTATGAGCTCAAGTATATGTTATGGCCAATATTTGTCGTGGGGCGTATGGATGCATCCTAGATCCGATCTCGTTATCCGATATGATTTGTCGGTGAATGATGTCGTGCAATACGCGTCTTCACAACTTCGGGAGCTAGCTACTCCAAATTATTTGCTAAGATGACTCATGCATATGTATGATGATTTTGATATGATATGTTCGGGCTCGAGGTAGTTAACTAAATCAGATTTGCTAATTATGTGATAAGTATTCTGATTATGTTTTGGTATGTTGATGTTTATGATTATGTGCAAGGCTTATTATATGCTATTATAGGTGTTTATGCTTTTGTATGTTTATGTGACTACCGTCTGCTATGCTAAGATATGATTAATATGTTAAAATATGATTCGCATGCTGTCATATGATATTATGTTAGTTTATCTTTATATGGATTCGTTAATCTGTGAGATGAATGTGCTAGTATGAAAGTGAGTATTCTATAAGTTTCGTATGTATAATTTGTTCAGTTAATTTTGGGAAACTTTGTTTATACATTAGTGTTTTATTGCCTATGTGACCTGCCATGTTAAGTTCTGCTTATGCTAATATTTGATCTGGGAAATGATTCAATTTATGATGCCTGGTCTGTTAACTTGATAATTGCTATGCTATGTCTTTTGCTTATTTAGTTATAGTTTGTCTACTATGTTTCTATTTGTTTGTGAGACTGCCATGTTTTGGACTGCTATTTCCGCTGTTGCTTTAATGTTTTAAGTGTGTTAAGTGAAGGTTAATTAAATTGTGAATGCCATGTTTATTGTTGGTAACTGCTTTGTTAGTCATTAGACTCTTCGCTTGGTTTATAAGTAAATGGTTTAATCATATGTGGTTGTGTGGATTTACGATATTTGTGCTTCCGAAATCTCGAAAGATCCTTCGTCATTATTTCATTTTATTTTGTTATTCAGATATTTGTTTTGCTTTTGTTTCGTTATATTCGTTCACTGGGCTTTGTAAGCTCACCAGACTTTTCTTTTCCTCCGGCGGTATTAAGCATTCAAGATAAGCTATGGGATAGCTGATCCGGGTTGAGAGTAGATGAGAGCAAGACTTTGACCATAGAGATCTTAGATTTATTTTGAATATAAGTTATTTATATTATCTTTTGTAAGTTTTGTAAAGGCTTCCGCTTATTATACATTAGTTAAAGTTCTGATGTGAAACCGTATTGTGATATCTTTACCCTTGTCGGGTTGGGGTGTTACAGATTAGGTGCCATTGGGGGTAGCCTAAGTGACACCAACCTGTCACAAAATCTGTCACTTGATGGCAGACACTGACACAAAATTGTCACAAAAGCTTGTCGCCCACCTTCTTGATAACTTTAGGGTAGGGGTGGGCATCGGGTCAAACCCAACCCGAGCCGACAAAAACCGACTCGAACCGAAAACCGAAAAAGAAAAAAACTCAAATCGAGAACCGAATAACTTGGTTCGAGCCGAAAAAACCGACAAAAACCGAATCGACCCGAAACCGAACCGAAAAAGACGGTTCGGTTCGGTCCGGTCCGGTTTCGGTCGGTTTAGGTCGGTTTTCGAGTGTATTTGCTCAGCCCTACTTTAGGGTACTGGTAACCATGATCCCATACCTCAACCATACCTCACCACCCACCAATAATATCATTCCACCTCATCTCATACCTCACCTATACCTCACCATACTTTTCTAGTGGCAACAATTATTTCATAGCTCACCTAATTTTATTTTTTTATTTTTCATATTCATAATTATATTAAACAATTTAATAAAAACATAATATTTCATTAATATATAAAAGAAAATTACATAAAACTTAGAAAAAAAAAAATACATCACAGGTGAAATAAAAAGAAAATTACACTAGTTATCGAGGTATGGTAAGTCTTGAGCCGCTACATGTCTCTGAAGATCATATCGGAGGCATTTATCGATATCTTCGCCGAGTAACTCCCCGTAGTATAACGTCGTCGTAAACTGGATCGACCGGCTGATCCATTATATGAACCGGCGATATTGCCATCTCGTCATCTTTTAAAATCATATTGTGAAATATAATACACGTATAAACGAGGAGTCGAATATTTTCGACCGACATAGCCCGGAGAGGAAGACTGAGAATCATCCATTTTGCCTTAACACGCCCAAAAGCTCGTTCGACATCCTTTCTTGCAGACTCTTGTAGCTTCTTGAATCTCTTTTCCTTCGGGTAAGTGGGATACTTATATGCTTTAACAAACGTCGAATACGTAGGATAGATTCCATCGGTAAAGATAATATCCACGCTTTGTAAAGTCGCCCATTTGAGAATGAAGCTGTTTCGCGCTGCTCCATTTCGCTCGATGAAGATACAATGGAGATTGATTGAAAACATTGATGTACTTGCTTGCACCGGGAGGACCAAAAAACGAATGCCAAATCCACAAATCATTTGAAGCGACGGCTTCAAGCATAATAGTCGGGTATTGGTGATCACCTCTATTATATTGTCCTTTCAAATGCCTAGGACAATTTCGCCAAACGAAATGTGTACAATCAATGCTACCAAGCATTCCAGGAATGTGATGTTTTTCTTCATGTGCCTCGAATAACCATGCAACGTCATGGGCTATCTGCCTACGTAAGAACTCTCGACCATATAATTCAATTATCGCATGGCAAAAATTATCAAGGCATTCTCCTACAAAATATTTAATATTAAAAAAAAAAAAAAAAAAAAAAAACTTTATAAAAACCGAATTTAAAAATAACTATGTGAAGATTAACTCGCGCTTTTGGTGCCATGTTTAAATAATCATCAAATCTATCAGGAGGTTCACCCGTTCTGAGTCAGAATGGCGGTGCAGCATTTTTGTAACGTGAAACTTTTTGTCCCTGCGTCTTGGGCCTCTTGAAACCATTCAAATCTCGCTTCAACATCACCAACAATTCTAAAAACAAGCTTTTATTCATTCAAATCTATCACGAAAAACATGGTCGGGAAACTTTGGTCGCTCGACCAAATAGTCATTCATTAGAGTTTGTAATGCTTCATCACGAAGCGGGAGAGATCGCCCGGGTTTTGTGAGTGCTTGAGCTTGCCGTGTCTTCAATAGAATTCGCAAGACGGCTAAAAAGGTTGATAGGGTACTACCTGGTGGATAACAATAGTTCGAACACTCGTCGGAAAAAATTAACTCGTCATCGGATGAAGACATTTTTTTGAGTGTTGTAGTTGATTTGTTTGTGTAAAAAGAATGAGATTTGGAATAAAATGTGAGGAGGATGAATTGATATTTATAAAGGGATTTTTTTATTTTATTTAAATGTAACGGTCATTTTTTTATTTTTTTTAAGGGTGCAACGGTCCAATTTTTGAAGTGAATATACACGCTCCATCTCCATGCCGATTCGGCAATCTTTGCCGCTCTCCATCCAAACCGAACCATACCGCACAAGAGGCAACGGTGTTGCCGCTCGGTATGAGGGCAAACCGAGCCATACCGTGCCCCATTGCTACTACCCTTATTTTAACAAAAATGCTAAATCCTCCTACAACTTATTCTTATAAAATATCTTACTCACAGAATTTTGACAAATGTCAGAATAACAGTTTAGATGTAGAGAGAGAATATAAGTGAAAAAAAATATATAATATTGTTGTGTGTGTAAAAGGATTTATAGAATGAACTAGTAGGAGGTTATAGCAAAGCTCTTATTTTAAATATGAGTAAATTACAAAAATAGTTCTTGTGGTTTGACCAAATTGCATGTTTAGACCTAATAATTTGGAAATTGCAGGCGACTTCGTTATAGGAAAACTTTGAATTTGTTTACGTCCTGACCTAATTGAAATGACTAATATGCTCTCGTCTACTACCTCTTTTAATTTTCTTTTGAATCTATATTTTTTAATAACTAACCAAGATCAGGAAGAACAAATCCAGACACACACTTGACAAAATCTTAAACAAAAAGTTACATAACACCGTTCATAAACCTAAAAATTTCATCATCTTGTTATAGTTAAAGCCTAAAACAATCAAGAACACCACAAATTCAAAAACACCAATAACCCATTGATAAATTATACGAATACTTTTAAGCAAATATATTATTTTTAAAAATAGCAGCCAAACCTAAACCCAGTTATTAAACCTTCAATTTTAAAAGAGTAAATTACAAAAATCCTCCTTGTGGCTTGGCCATATTGCAGATTAAGTCTTTATAGTTTCAAAATTGTAGACGGTCTATTTGTGAGAAAAGTTTGGGTTCATTTTCGTCCTTTACCCAAGTAAAATGATCTTGCCCAAAGTGAAATAAAGTAAAAAAAAATATATATATATCAGGACATTTTAGTCATTTTACTTTAGACAAATATGAAAATGAACCCAAATTTTTCCCACAAGGAGGCCGTCTTCAATTTCGAAACCATAAGGACGAAATATGCAATTTAGCCAAACCACAAGAATAATTTTTGCAATTTACTCATTTCAAAATCATCATCAATCTGAAACCCAGAATTCGAAATCATCATTATTAATTCGAATTCACCAATATAAAAATATTATCATCGTCATATTAACTGTTTGTTTGACTTTTTCGTTTTTTCTTTCTCATTTGACCTTAAATATTTTGTTTGTGTTTTATAATATTTAATGAAAATTATATCAATGAATATAAATTTAAAACTCAATCCATTCATATGTTTTGCATCAAATATTATATTACACAAATAAAATATTTAAGTCAAAGTTGAGAAAGAAATACTGAAAAGTCAAAACAATGGCTTGACAAATAATATGATTTTATGAAAGAATTTTAATATCATCACTATCAACTTCCAGACCCCCAATTTCAAAACCCCAATTTAAATCATCTAATCAGTTTTGAAAATATGATTTTTAATTCGGATTGGGTTTCATGTCCAAATTGTTATTGTTGTGTTTCTTAGAACTAAGTTTGGAGGTAGCAATTAGTAACTGTGTTGTTTTTGTAGGTGGTGAGAACTGAAGGTTTTTATTTATGATAAACGAGTAAATTGCATAAATCGCCTTTGAACTTTGGCTATATTGCCATTTATATCCCAATCATTTTCAGAGTGCAGATATTTTCCTTGTGGGAAACCTTTGGGTAAGTTTTGGTCCCTGGTTTTAACCGGCGTTAAGTGGATTTCGTTAGCAATTACACGTTAGCCGTATTGGCTAAAGACAGTTGCAACGTCCATCCTTTAAACTATTTCGTTTATAATTTAAAATTTGGTTTATTTAAAGTTTTTCGAATTTTTATATACGTTTTTATATAAACATATACGTAACACTTTTTTATATGTTTTTAATACGTTTTTATATACGTTTTTATCTACTTTTTATATGCTTTTTATATACGTTATTACAAAAACGTTGTTATATACGTTCTTATATATACTTTTTATACATTTTTATGTAAGTTTTTGTATACGTTATTATATACGTTTTTGTGTACGTTTTTATATATGTCTTTAACTATAGTTTTATATACATTTTTATATACTTTTTATATACGTTATTACAAAAACGTTCTTATATATGTTTTTATACACGATCTTATATACTTTTTTATATAAGTTTTTGCATAGGTTATTATATACATTTTTGTATACGTTTTTATATGTTTATATATACGTTATTACAAAAACGGTCTATATACGTTTTTATAGATGTTGTATATACTTCTTATACGTTTTTATATAAGTTTTTGAATATATTTTTGTACACATTATTGTATACGTTTTTGTATATGTTTTTATATACGTTTTAAATATGTTTTATATACTTTTATATACGTTTTTATATACCTTTTATATACTTTTTACATAAGTTATATACGTTTTTATGTACTTTTTATATACGTTATTACAAAAACTTATATAGAAAGTATATAAAAACATATACAAAACGTATATAAAAACCTATACAAAAACATATATAAAAATGTATTAAAAGTATATAAGAATATATATAAAGGCATATAAAAACGTATAAAGACTATATAAAAACGTATACGAAAACTTATATAAGAACGTATAAAAGGTATATAAGAACATATACGTGTTTGTAATAACGTATATAAAAAGTAAATAAAAATGTATACAAAAACATATATAATAACGTATACAAAAACTTATATAAAAACGTATAAAAGGTGTATAAAAATGTGTATAAAAGCGTATATAAGAACGTTTTTGTAATAACGTATTTAAAAATATATTAAAACGTATATTAAAATGTATTTATGCTTGAATTTAGAAATTGGGAGTTTATGGGTTTTTTATGTGTTTTTTCAAATTCTTATGTGTGTGTTGTTAGTATAACCTGGGAAACTTATTTATGCTTGAATTGTTCTTTAACAAAATTATAAATTCGAAAGGAAAATTTAAAGAGGAAGACGAGGCATATTAGTCGTTTCAATTCGGTCAAGGACGAAAACGAACCCAAAATTTCTCTACAACTGCAATTTTCAAACCATAAAAATGAAACATGTAATTTGTCCAAATCACAAGGATGATTTTTTCAATTTACTCATTTAAATATTAAAGTGAGGACCATTTTTGTAATTTTACTGAAAATAATTTTGGGAAATTTCTCTTTTAACTATATGCCTTCCAAATACAAATGGCAACCAATTTAAGGGTTCGTTTGGTTTGTTGACAGGTTTAGGATTTGGATTTGGATTTGGATTTACCCGTCTATTTGATCGGTGAGGCAGGCAACTCCTAGCTGAGGGTGAGGAACGAGAAGAAGCTCTTTTTTCCAAATAGAAAGACACCAAATTCCTAAAGTACTTGCTGCACTTCTTGGGAAAGAAGTCGTCTTGGTATTGGATCCGCTCTTCTCTTAGCATTATTTGGATTTAATATAGGAAAGAGAAAATATATAATTGTTATAAATCTGTTTGGTTTATAAATGGGTTTAGTGTTTGATTTTGATATTTATTAAATTTTATAATAGAATTATAACTAAAATTCTTATTTCTAA
Organism: Chrysanthemum lavandulifolium; assembly: GCA_022545495.1. Lineage (NCBI taxonomy): Eukaryota > Viridiplantae > Streptophyta > Magnoliopsida > Asterales > Asteraceae > Chrysanthemum > Chrysanthemum lavandulifolium. The sequence continues at coordinate 2,291,892 of CM040246.1, read as the reverse complement.
TAATGTTTTCTTTATATTATTTTCTTTTATTACAAGAGCCAGACCCACAAGTCAGAAAAGAAACAAGTAATCCGACTATCTAGGTGAGGATTCGTTAAAACCCTTGAATAAGGACATACTGACACTTTGAAAACTGGGCCACATAAACCAAACAGCTGAACTTAACATTGGCTTCATTCCAAGCATGCAAAAACCACGTAACAAACGGACCCTAACACTTTTATTTTTCTGTCTTGAATTGTCTACATGTAATCTCTAATTCAGTGTTGAAAAAAGGTCTATAAGGTTAATTGATCTGTCGCTTAAACACTACAGGTAATTAATACCTTTGTGTTGGTTTTATTGTTTCACCTCAAAAGCCATTTTGATAGAAAAAGGATGGGGACTGCTACAAGTAAATAAATAATAAACCTAGCGCTTAAAAAAAAAAAAAATAAAAAAATTAGAACACCAGATGCTAAATTTTATCGGTGAATTCAAAACTTAAAAAATATTTTCATTTAAGTTAATTCACCAATTGGTATATCAAATAAACTTCAGTTTTAGAACAAAAGGTCAGATAAAAAGCCTCTACCCAGCTGTCACTCTACTTTTTCGTTTGACCCCCCATTTTTGAACTGGGAACTATTGTCCCTTCCCTTTGGTGGGTACAGTTAGACCGGTTTAAAATGAGCCCCATCCCCCTTTCTTTTGCTTTACTACCCAAGCCAAAACAATAAAGTGCCTTCTTAATTTGATTGATGATTTTTTGAATAGTTAAATTATTTTTAAGAACAAACTGTAAATTCATATTTCAAACAAAGTTTATTAAAAAATAAATTAATGATGCACGGAAATTTTATGAAAAATATTTAAGTTTTCGAAGTTACATGCTATAAAAAATATTACATAAATTTTGTATAATACTGGCGTCTAAAATGATTGAAATTCCAAGCAACGATTATAAGTAAATAAACTATAGCTTGAGTAACTATTAAGAAGTGTCGAGTTCAATTTAACAACTTTCCTGTAAAGAAAAAGGCTTTACCCGATTTAATTTTATATGACACTAGGCTCAAATCTATGGTTAAAATAAACAATAAAATGTTAACGTCCTATGGAGTGTAAAAGTAACAATATCTTTTGTAAGACGGTCCACAGTCTCAAAACTTCTGAGATTGTGGACCCTCTTATATGGGCCATAAACTGCCAACCATGTATTCGGATAACCCTGGAAAAAAGCATGATTCGGCGTAAATGTTACATCTACCGATAAAGTTAGGTTCGAAGTTGCTGTTTTGAACCCAAAAACAAGATCTGAAAGGAAAAAAAAAAAAAAAAAATGAACAACAACAACATTAATTCAACCGTAGAAAACCGATCAAACAAAGGTTCGCAGGTTCTGGATGGGTTGGGATCCAGATACACATGCTTATCCGAAGGTCCACAAAATAATATTAATTTTAATTTTAATAGTAATAATAGAAAAAGATATTTAGTGTCACTTAGGGTTTATGGTAATCGAGAAGTGGAAGATGATGAACCTCCCAATAGTAAGTCTTTTTATTTATTTAGTTATATATATATGTATGTATATTGTTATAATTAAAGGTGTGTAACATAATCATTAGCTTTTTGGATGTTTTTATATGTACGGAGTCATATGTTGTCAAGACTTGTGGTTCTGATTTCATGCTTTAATAATTGAATTGTATGATTAGATGGGGTTATTTGTCCTGTTATGACTTACTTAGGTTAGGGGTGCTTTTACCGGAGCCTTTTCGGTTAGCCTCCCTATTTTCGGGTTCTGCAGGCGTGGGCGTTCGATTTGAGATATGATATAGAGACCAAGTTAGTTTAAACCACGCACGTGATCACGATAATCGTGATCATGACATGGTTTTGGCCTCTTTAAGCTTAACTTTAGCGCTCTATATCACGCCTCATTGGATTAGGGGTATTGTGAATGTTAGGGGTGTTTGTTTGACTTATGGCTTATTTGAGTTTTGGCTTATGTTTAGAACTCACTTTTTTGTGGCTTATTTTGAAACTTATTGGGTGATATGAGTTCATTATGTCATAATGAACTTATATAGCAGGAAAGTGTAAATGTTCACAAAAAGCGAGCTTATAAACATAAGTTTAAAATCGAATAAGCCATAAGTCAAACAAACACCCCTTATTCTAATTGTTTATATGATTACTTTTGAGGATTATGAGAGTAATTTTGGATGATTTGGTATGACGGCGTTTATTTCAAATGGCACAATCAATTTTAGGGGGTGCCATCTAAGGTTATCTTTTGGGCGTAAGCTTATGTTTTATAAGCGGCTTATGACTTATGGATAATAAGCTCATAAACCCATGTTGTTAGCTTATTAAAGGGAGCTGATAAGTGCGTGCTATAGTGTCAGCCCGGACGCGCCTTAAGTTGTGTTAAATAGTTTTGGACCAAATGGAATTGCAACACAAGTTTAAATAATTTTATCTTTTAATAATACTATTATGAAGACTTATTTTCTGATCTGTTTGGGAAGTCTAAGTCAACTTCATTAATATGATGTTTCGATTTGATGGTGGGGCTCATACAGCTCATCTTAGTATAGTTGTTTTGGTTTGTCTTGTAAGTTGTTTTAAGGAGTTTGTGATTGCTTAGTCAAATGGTTTATCTGATTATTTTATATAATTAAATGAGTAATTTGGAATAATTAGGTCGAAAGTTGCTTATTTTCTGATTAATTTAAATAGCATTAGCAGTTATTAGCGGTGTTTGGGTAAACTTATATCAACAACTTAAGCTTAATGCTTTGATATAGCTAATAAACACTTTAAAAGCCGGATAATGTCATAATACGATTATTAAAAATCAACTAGAATTAAGATATAAGCATAACTAATTATTGATTAATCAGTAAACAACCATATCTAGTTATCCACAATAGTTCGCTTAAAGAAGTTGAATCATATTTTGGTGTTTGATAAATAAGGCGAATCATCCAAGAAGTCAGGATCAAGACTTAAATATCAACACGCCTATGACATGGATAATAATAATTGATACCATGAAGATATATTTGATTAAACTGAAGTACGATAAAAGGTTTTTGGAAGAACACATAGCTGATGGAATCTATGTTTGAAAGGCTGACTAACTATTTGTAGTTTTGTACTATTGTTTTCATGTTTTGACAATAATGGCCCTCTACTCACATTATTGTACCGATGTTATAGTCAGAAATCACTGTTTAATTGTTCCTTTGTTTGTCGTTTTTATATGGAATAGATTTTCTCCGCACGATATCTTGACCATAAGTCATTTTGTGTAGCTGGTTGCGTTTTAAGCCTTGTTAAGTTGTTATACTCTTTTATGGACAACTGGATCCATTTCTTTCATGAAACAACTTTTTTCTTTTATCTCTTTCCATCTGAGTGTTCACACTCTAGATCTCCTAGTAATCTCAATAGCATATTTTTGCGGATGTGACATTTGGCTCATAGATGTAAACAATTTCTTCGCACATGGTGCTTTGACCGAGTCAGTTTATATGACCCCGTGCTCAATCACTTAGTTTAGTTCATCCATTTTGTTCACACTTGGTAACCTGTTACTTGACCCAATTTATGTACATGCTGCATATTTGACTTTAGGACAGTTGACTTTGTACTCAGAAGAAACAGAGGTTTCTAAATTTCATTATTTCCATTTGCTTATAAAGAAAACATAATATTCGCTGTAAATTCATTCAGAAAAGTTGACAACAAATAGATGCTCTCTACGTGGTTCTCTCTAATTATTTTTATCGCATGTTTACTTATCAGCTGTATTGAAAATATATCTGTTTATTTACTGTGTTTCATTGTATTCATAGGTTTTTCAGAGCTGCTGGCTGATCAAAATATCATAAACCCACAAATAATAAAGGAAAAAATCACGACTGCACTTTTGGCTTTATGTTTCCGAGACTCGCATGTGCTTGTTCAGTTTTGGTCACCTGTTATTGTCCGGAAGCGCTGCTTACTAACGACTTTGGACCAACCTTTTGGTCTTGGTGTGGTTGATGAAGCTCTTTACTTGTATCGGTTGGAGTCTGAGCAACGCATGTTTGTTGTGGATGCGGGACACAGAGAAGAAATAGGTCCACCTGGTCGTGTCTATCGCCAAAAGTTGCCAGAATGGAGTTTGAATGCTCATACCTTACCAACAAGACAATCTGTACTAGATTCAGCAGCTTCCCACAATACCCATGGATATCTTATCTTGCCTGTATTTGAACCTGAAAGTGGTTGCTGTGTAGGCGTACTCGAACTCATAACATCATCACATTACGTTGATTATGCTTTTGAGGTTCAGGAAATCTCACGAGCACTGAAGGTTGTTGCACTCTTACTAACGTATTCTTATCTTTTTATTCATTGGATAAATGCATGCAATTGATGTGCTTCATGGCATGAATTTAAACTTATTCTTACTTTTGTTAAATGGCAGGAAGTGAATTTGAAGTGCCCAAATGTATATGAGGATCCTACCTTTTATGTAAGTTCTGTACATGCACATATGTTATTACATCTGTATTAGTTTATATATCTTATTTCTTATGATTGTATGTTTGAGAGTTCAGACACACGTTGGAGATGAAAGAAGGCAAAATGAGCTGGATGAAATCTTCATTGCTCTGAAGGCAATATGTAATGTTCATGATATACCACTAGCTCAGACATGGGCCCTGTCTGGATACGGTGGTGCTGTCGCCATTTCTGGAAATTTACAGCAAACGTGTAGTAGCTTTAACAGTGACTGTATAGGGAAAGTCTGCATGTCAACATATGGTCTACCATTCTACGTTCGGGCCTTGAGCATGTGGAGATACCATGAAGACTGCAGAGAGCGACACCTAGACAAATCCCAAGGAGTTGTGGGAAAATCATTGTCATCTTGTGGTTTATGCTTATGTGAAGATGTAACAAAACTTGGCGAGGATGAATACCCATTGGCTCCTTATGCACATATGAACGGGATAACTAGTTGCTTAGCTATTTATCTGAAAAGCATTGAAGGGGATGCTGAATATGTCATAGAATTAGTTTTGCCACCAGATAACACAAATGAGGCAGATCTACAAAGCTTAATGAAAACGGTGAAACAGCAGATTCATAATGCATCTAGTTTGAAATTAGGTATAGTGTCGCCTATTCAAGTCATTGGTGGCGATCCTCTTAACTGGAACATCGAGTCTCCACCTTCTCCGATAACCATATTGACTGAACAACAAGATGTCCTGCCCGAGCCGGGAAAACAACCATTGTCAGAGAATGATCGAGATGATGTTAGATTTTCAAAGGATCAGAGTGTTGTTGCTTATTTGGAGCATATCGAAGATGATAATTTGAATAGTGTGCCATCTGACTCTGCTGTTGATGGAACAAATCAGAATGTTGTTCCTTGTTTGGATGCAGCGGCAGAAGATTCTTCTGATATTAAAAAAGGGAAAATGAAAAGAAAAAGGAAGAGAAGTGAAAAGTCAATTAGGTTAGAGGAAATCAGCAAACATTATGGAAAGACGATTAATGAAGCTGCGAAAAACCTTCATGGTAAGTTCATAGCTTGTTATTTAAAGATGGCAAATTTGACTCCTTTTATCTGTAAATGGGTCGTTCTGGGTCATGTTTTATCATAAACTGATTAAGTAAAAACATTTTTGTAAGTGTACAGAAAACGGGTCAAATTGGTCAAACGAGTAAAAAATCATCTCAATTGTAATCAAATGCAAAAAACGTCTAAAGTATTTTATGAAAGCAAGTTGGATATGGGTCGGCCTGACCGCCCAACTCAGTTTGTTTTAGAGCCATTCTACCTAGGGCTGCGTAAATGAACCACCTAATTGGAAGATAGTTTGACCATCCATTCTGGATCATTAGTTTCAGGAATTTAGGAATCCTCATTGTGTGGTTTGTTTTGGATTTGGTACTTAAAAACACCTGGTGTTTAAAAAATGTCTTATATAGTAATCATAAACTTAGTCGAGTTAAACATAATTTCACTTCCTTTGGATGAGAGTATTTTTTATTAGTTTTGAGTTACCAGAATCACGGACACCTCTACTGATACCAACCTGTCTGATTGGTAAACGTATTTATCTTCATTGATGTCTATATACGTGTGATCAATTCCTTGCAAGATTCTTATCTTAATGGTCATTGTGTATATGCAGTTAGCCGATCTACATTCAAGCGCATCTGCAGGACCCATGGTATTTTAAGGTGGCCTTATAAAAGTGGATGCGATAAGAGCGATTCCCTTCCGAAGTCTAATCAAACTGATGTGGTCACCGTCCATGCGCCTGAAGGAGCACTTACCCCGATTGTCGAGGCTTCCAGTGAACCCTTAGTTACAACTAATGTAAGTCAAGATCATACCAATCATACTGAACATGGTAAACGAAGTTCGACACTTGTACTCCACCAAACAAATCTGACTGCTGGATCAACACAGCCCCAAACAAGCACCAAAGAGCAGTTTATCGAGAATACAGCAGCATCAAACGTAATGAAAATTTTGACAATTAAGGCAACATACAAAGATAACACAGTAAGGTTTCCATTCACGATTTCAGATGGACTGGTAAAGTTAAACGAGCTGGTTGCAACAAGGTTTAAGCTCAGTCTTGGAAGCTTTAGACTCAAGTATGAAGACGCAGATGGCGACATGATAGTGATTGCATGTGATAGTGACTTAATGGGAACAGTGGATGAAACTAGACAACCAGACGATCAAGCTGTGATTAGGCTCTTTGTTTTGCCGGATGTTCATCAGAGCCCCGACGCTTAGCCGTTGGCTTTTAGTTGAATTATTTTAGTTAGTCTGCATTCTGAAAGTAAATATTGAAAAGAATGAAAGCTTTATAGGTTTTAGAATGTTGCTACATATATTGATGTTTAACATATGCTTTTTGGTTTTATTTCATGTTAGAAAATTTAATCCAATAGATCTCTGACATTTGTCACTTGGACTACTTGTTACACACCACTGGAACCTGGACTGGCCAACTTTATTATAATGAGTTACTTGAACCCCAAAAGGCCCATGGACTCTTAAAAGTGAGCTCATAAGAAATTGCTAGGATTTGCTGTTTTGTTACAACGACCGTCTTAAACGAAATAGCCCAAACACGCCAATAATTTTCTTACTTTGAATTTCCATTTGAACTTTTGTTATATATACTAAATTTATAAAAGTCATTACGCACAACAAATACAACAGGAATTCCATAAATCACAACTATAGTTATTTCTACAAATTGACTACAATGGAACTTAAGAGTGTTATCATCAAAGAAATTCAACGTGCGAGAAGTGAATAAAAAACTAAAAACTTTTTCAGACTCTTTGTATTGTTCGAATTGTGTTCTTAGAGAAACAAATGGTTGACCTTAAATGACTCATCGACGGAATATAAAGTATCTTGATCCACGGAATTCTTATCAAATTGTCTTATTATTTTTCAAAATTAACCACTTCTTGAAAGAATTGGCAAACATAGTGTTAATATGCTGTATAACTCCAAAAAGGTCCATAGCTTTGCCACAAGAGCTAGCGATGTCACACAATGTTCGATTAAGGCTATGGCAACCACATGGAGTATGAAAGGGTTTTTTTTTTTTTTTTTTTTTTATTATTATTTTTTGGTACTCCCAATGCTTTCCTTTCATATAAAATCCATTATCATAGCCCTCACAACACATATCATCAATATCAAGATCTAGAGACTTTAGTTCATAAAGTGTAACATCAAAAAGTCATTCACTAGTCACTCAAAAATCCTAAAAGGATTCCTCAACTGTAACACATGTAGATGCTATATTTACATACCTCAATATCAAAAACATTTATTTTTGATTGCTTGTACAAAGGGTACAATTAAATATCACAGAGAAATAATTTGCTTGCTTTATTTTTGAATAATTTGTGATCAAATTCTACGAGCAAGTAATTGTATTAACTCATTTTGAATAGAATGCCCAATCTTTTATATAATAAAAGAACTACATCATTTCGAAGTATTTTTGTAAAACCCTTCTCATTGAAAAAATAATTGGGCCAATAAAAGAGCTTGATTTCGTCTCGTAAGCAAAATCGTGTGATGTGATTGGTTAATAAAAGTCAAAATTAAATTGATTTTGGTCAAACTTTAATAAACTTAATGGAGAAATTTGGTTGATAAAAAAAAATATATAAAAATATTGGTGTCAAATTTGTGAAAATAAAAACTTAAAAAAGAGGAGGTAATAAATAAAACTTTAGTGGTTGAATTTTAAAATTATATAGAGTTAAATGTAATATTATAGCGCCATGTTTTTTAATAACTTTGGATTATAAACAAATACCCCTTATACTTTATAATTTTTATACTTTATATCTTAAAAATACAATGTATATGTTATTTTAAAATAACAAATATAAATTTGCATAAGATTATAAGTATCAATTTTTTTTTATATCGTTCGATAAGGACTCATTTATTTCATTTTTAAAAGTTTAACCTATGTAGACACGAGTTTATATTTTAAATACATTTAAATTCATCGGAAATATAATTATCAAATTGTAAGCGCGGTTAATTTAATATAAAAATAATTATACGCGATTGTACTTATAACAATGACTCATGTGATTCTTATTTATTTTTATAAGGATATCAAGAAAAATATTTTTTAAAAAACTTTAAGGAGTATACTTTAACTTTATCAATGCTTATTATGTGCTATTAAATTTGCATCATGTGTATAACATAATATCAGTAGTGAAATTTAAATAATAACATCAACATCTTTGTCAGCTAAATAAAATTAATTCTTGAATCACCTAAAAGAAATTTTTACAAATATTTTATCAAATTCAAATGGATATTAATGCATAATGAAAAACTCGTGCATATGTATTAGCTGTACTTATATCACAATTTTCATAGGCAAATTTTTATATGTGTATATACTGAACTAAAATGTTTATTTGATTTATATTTAAACTTCGTTCGTGCACGAAACTTATAACTATATAATTAAATGCAATTACCTTTAAAGATACAATATTCAGTATTAATACAGAATAATTTTTTTTATCAAAAACCCGTGCGTGCACGGGTATTATAACTAGTGTAATCCATTACGGTGATAACAGTTTTATAAGACTAAGAAACGAAATGCTTCATGTAAAATATGGTATACATTTACTTGCTTTTTCCTTGTGTGTTGATGATATTCAGAAGGTATACACGTAATCAAAACCCCGTGCGTGCACAGGTATTATAACTAGTGTAATCCATTACGGTGATAACAGTTTTACGAGACTAAGAAACGAAACGCTTCATGTAAAATATGGTATACATTTACTTGCTTTTTCCTTGTGTGTTGATGATATTCAGAAGGTATACACGTAATCTTTTTTATAAGGCTACTCACAGTCTTGACTTGGGCCATCGCTTGCTACATTAATTTTTTCTCTCCGATGATCAGACACGACCAAGTTGCCACAGTCGATAACCAAGTTGTTGTATTTTTTATTTTATTTTTGATATTATTATTTTTTAAATTCAAACATTTTAATCAAAAAATTTAAAATTCGTCTTTTATATAATAAAAGAATTATATCATTTCGGGGTGATTTTGTCAATTCATTCTTACTGAGAAAACAATTGGGCCAATAGGAGAGTTCGATTTCGCCACGTAAGCAAAATCGTGTGATATGATTGATTAATAAAAGTCAAAATTAAATTGATTTTGGTCAAATTTTAATAAATTTGGTTGATAAAAAAACACATAAAAATATAGGTGTCAACTTTATGAAAATAAAAACTTAAAAAAAGAGGAGGTAATTAATAAAACTTTAGTGGTTAAATTTTTAAAAATTGTATAGAGTTAAGTGAAATATTATAAGCCTCCTTATTTTTAATAACTTTATTATAAACAAATACCCCCTTATACTTTATACCCTTTATACTTTATATCTTAAAAAATACAATGTATATGTTGTTTTAAAATAACAACAATAAATTTGCATAAAATTATAAGTATATTTTTTTTTAATATATACGTTCAATAAGGACTCATTTATTTCATTTTTAAAAGTTTAACCTATGTGGACACGAGTTTACATTTTAAATACGGCTAAATTACTAAAAACGAGAATATAATTATCAAATTGTAATCACGGGTTACTTTAATATAAAAATAAATATACGTGATTGTACTTATAACAATGACTCATGTAATTTTTATTTAAATAACAACATCAACATCTTTGTCAGGTAAACAAAATTAAATATTGAGTTACCTAACAGAAATTTTTACAAATATTTTACTAAATTCTAATGGATATTAATGCATAATAAAAAAACTCGTGCATAAGTATTAGTTGTACCTTATATCACAATATACATACATATATATATATATATATATATATATATATATATATATATATATATATATATATATATATATATATATATATATATATATATATATATATATATATATATATATATATATATATATATATATATATATATATATATATATATATATATATATATATATATATATATATATATATATATATATATATATATATATATATATATATATATATATATATATATATATATATATATATATATATATATATATATATATATATATATATATATATATATATATATATATATATATATATATATATATATATATATATATATATATACACTGTTCGGGAAGGTCAGATTTGTCGGACGTTTTCTAGGAATGGCCGGTACCTGCATTTCCACCATCATAACTTGATTCTTCCTTTTAATCACTTTAATCTCGATTTATCGAATGAGAGTTTCAAGAGAAAGAAGAGTTCTTTCTTCGTAATTCTCATTCTCATTTGCTTATTCGTACTTTAGCTAGATCTTTTTTTCCTCTCACGGCGAGGAATGACAAGCGCTTTAATTTGGCAAGTCTCTTCCGGATCGGTGAAAGTGGAATGCAACAAGTCTTCCGGCTTTGGAGTCTTCCTCGAAAAGGAATCATTGGCTACGTTTAGAGCCGAAATCGCACTAGAGAGAAGTCGAGATTTATGCTCGCATCTGAAGTCTCCGAGTGATATATATATATATATATATATATATATATATATATATATATATATATATATATATATATATATATATATATATATATAGATATATGTATATATATATACTAGTTGTCAAGCCCGATGAATGGGCATGACTTGTGATTATTCTTTGAGTGTATTACTTTTCGAATAGTAAGATATATATGTATACGAAGCTATTATTAGCGTAAGAAGGGTGAAAATAAATGAACATCAAAATTTATAGAACAATTAAAATATAAAAAGTTTTTTTAAACAACATAGCATATGATTTAAACTCAAATGAACGTTATGATTTACAGAAAAATTAAAAAGAATACAAAGTAAATTTACTCATATTAAATATCTACAACTGTATCTTGTGTCGAAATAGGTCTTCAATATTAGATCTTGTAACTTCAATCATCTTTCTCACCAAATCGCTCTCATTTCAACCATTGCTATCTACACAAATAGGCACCTTGTGAATCTATAGTGTGGATGTAGATGAACCTTCAAGATTAAGGGAAGGTCATAGTAAATGCTGAGATATGGTTGTTAAGAAAGAAAAACCTAGGTGATAGCAGCATGTAAATATATGGAGTTGGTTTAATTTTTGAGTTATACGTAGGACCTGTAACATAAAATATATAAAATAACTATAACAAAAACAAAAATCTATTAACCTTCTTTTTTGTCATTGATTTTGTCATACCGAATTCCTTCACTGTATGACATTTTATGAAGCTCGATGAAAGAATAACTATCCTTCCCTCCTTTTGAAAAAAAGAGGTTTTCTTATAAGATAAGTTAGTTATGTTAATGTTTTTCATTTACTAAAAATTAAAAATTTAGCATACCGATATGGTTGGTTTGCAAATTGCAATTCAATGTTATCATCTGAAAGAGTTAAAGGTGGAGACATGATCCCTGCGTTGAGATTTATACACAAAACAGATGACGATATTTGTCTATATGCAACTTTCAAAGTCTATTTTTAAATACCAATGCGCACAACATCCTAAAATGTTTTATTCACATATTTTTGGTTATTATTACAATATAGTTAAATGCACAAAAAATTTTTGGTGGTCAACCAAACCCGACCCATTTTGACCAATTTCTGGACTTACCCTTTTTTCCGCCGTTGAAATTATTACCAATTCAACATTTACCTAAGAGAGGAGAACCATTCTATAGGTGCAGATCCAGAAGATCATTTTTTTCTTGAAGATAAGATATTCATTTTTAACGGTTGTATACATATTTTGAAATAGATACAAAATATGTAAGAAAGAGAAGATTACCCCACAACAGTCGCAACCAACTCCAAGATGAACCTTAAGGTTTGGGCGTAAGTAATCATTCATACGTGCAGATGAGCATTGAGCACCTTCCTGAACTTTTGTTGATCCTCGTATACAAAATTAGTCAATGATAAAGACAACCGTATACAATCTAAAGTAATCACAACAAACGTCTGGCATGAAAACATAAATATCCAATACCTCTATACGTGAATGCATTTGTTCATGGTAAAAATATGTTATTTTATTTTGCAGTTATTAAAGGAGACAAAACAGGTCAAAATGGGAAACCTGACTTATTTCAATGGTGTATAGATCAAACCTGCAATAAGTGTGTTTCGGCCAACCTGACTTATTTCAACCCGCGTCAAAAATCACCCATAGTGCCTATGCCAATATAAGAATGTATTCCACGCCAACGTATCCTTAGTAATTTAGGTTTTCACCTATTTGGTCTTGCTTCCTTCCTCCTTAGTGCTGGTAGCACATCTTTGATTTCAGTAATAAAAACCGATTTGACGTTCTAATTACAAATACAAAGGACTAACTTTATAAGCCATCTATTCTTAGTAAATATAACAAATGAAACAGAAAATTTGAAGTAAACTGGGTTATAATGTTTGACATATGAAGTACATGTTGAGTCTTGGAAAGCTTTAGGATTTAAGAGTTAGTTTACCTCTGTTTTTTATTTTCTATAGAAGTGGTTAAAGATCTCCTATCAAGTTCTCCAGTTCTGTATCGACAACTGGAGCATTATCACACGTTCCCAACAAATCAGATCACAACTTTTTAATAGAAATTGCCATGAAAGAAGTGTAAGTAATGCAAACAAACAGCAAATGAATTAAGTTAAAGACTTAAATCGATAAATTCCTGACAGCAATTCCAAAATTTCCACACCCCTTATCATTTGATCCCGGACCATAAATGGCTCCATAAATGGTTTTATACTAAAACATTTTACGGTTATAAAGGCGCAAAAGTTAAAAATCAATGATGAGATAAAGAAATAAGACAAATGTATCTATGAGGCTCAGATACGTTAAGAATGAAAAAAATGCTTACATCTGACATGGCTGCAAATATGATAATTTGCCCCCGATGTTCACATCTTTAATCAAACCTTTTTAGATTCATCACAGCCTCATAAAAAAATGATTGAGTGTGTAATAAGCATATATAGCCAATCGAAGTTACTAACCTGGTAGAATCGAAGAACATGAGGCTCCAATGATGTTTCGTTCAGTAGCATTGGCAAGGCAAGCATGAGTAAAAGATCATTATCTCATCTTATATAAACTCATTGAGAATGCTATGTTGCTACTGATGCAGCCATAAATATTTCAAAAGCGCGTGTCATTTACGTCCCTGCAAAAAAAAAGAACAATGAATATCAGTTTGTCATGCAACTTTTATTCATCATGAAGTGTGGACAACTGAGTCATGCTATTATTAACAAAACCCATAGCAGTGCGTACACTAACCAATATAAAAACTTATTGTGACTCGTTATCATAACTCATCTTGTAGTACTCCACCACTGTGACATTTAGATCTTCCACTTATATAACCTCGTTCTATTACAGGCCTCGTTGCGGCTGGTAGCTTGGAATAGTATGGCCTGCACCCCTAATCGTTATTAGAAGCAGTCCTTTGTAGGCCTCCAAATACCCTCCAACCTGTTAATCATGACTTTTTGATAAGGAATAAAATATTATACATTCTTATCTTCTTAGCATATTCTTGTATACATACACATCAAATCACTTGAATCATATTTGAATAGTTTGCTCTTCGATATTTAAGTTACTCCACAGGTACCAAGTCGGAGTGTGTTGAACTCAAAGTGTGAGAAGAAAAGGTTGTGCATCCCTTCGTGGTCCAGCAACAGTTCGATAGACATAAACTTTATGAGCCTGGCTATCATCACTTTCTTCATCTTTTTTAACCTCGACATTTAACATAGGTCTCTGTTTAGCCAACACCCTACGCCCATTCATAGTCACATTACAAGCAGACATCCACAAGGACCGCATTGACTCGTATTTCATAAAACCCGAAAGCAAAGCAGCATTTCCAAATGGGCAGTCTCGTATCTCCAACTTCCTCAGTTTCGGGCAGCCTCCTAATACATACTCCATACCCAAATCGCTACTTCCTGCAAAAGCAACAGAAAGTGTTTCCAGGGTTTTGGCGTACTTTCCTATATACTTGAATGTCCGATCAGTTAAGAGACCAGAGACTGCAAGCCTTTGAATCTTGGTACATGTTTTCACTATAGCCCCAAAACCTTCGTCCATTGGCTCATTGTTCATATAATCTGGTTGACCTGGGGTCATTATGCAGAGGCGGAAGTGAGTGAAATCCGGGCAATTTTGGGCAATAGTGACAACGGCAGAGTTTGTCATTTGGCGACAGAAGTAGAGAGCATAATGAAGCTTCGGGCAGCCACGAGAAACAGAAATGAATCCAACTTCGGTCACACCAAGATTCATTTCTTGGTCAAACTGGTCAGCTGGAAACACTCCAGTAATGGGCAGCAGGACCCAACCGCTTCTAGACCCTTGTCGCCAACAGTATCAAGAAGCTATATAAAAATAAGGTTTTGTTACTTTAAGTTGTTATAACACCTTGTTTGAATATTCAAAAATAAAAAGGAAGACTAACTTTCTAAATCACCATACTTGTTTCTTCAACAAACGACTGTTCTTTTAGAGATGTAAAATACAGATTAATTGCATAAATAGGTAAGCAACTTTGATCCAAAATTTTGTTTTGGTTACTGACTTTGATAACACCCACAAAAACCCTCAACTTTTTAAGAAGAATTAACCAAACTGAAGGTATTTTATAACCTTATAACAATTGTTTATTGATCACAAATACAGCGTAGCTTTTTCATATTTTCCAAAAACAATTGTTTATTTGCAACAACAAAAAAAGTTAATTTCAAAACACTAACAATGAAGCTACATACCCAGAGGCGACAAAGACTTTTACAGTGAGCAAGAAGATTGGCAAGTTCAGCACTATGTAAAGTTGCATAACTCAGATTCAAGAAAGTCTGACGTGCACACGCCAGATAAATAACTGGGAGATAAAGTGGAGTAGCACCCCATAAACCTGAGTGAGTAAGTAGATTTTTACAGTTACTGAAAGCGTTTTTCAGCTCTGTGAGTGGACCGAAACAAGTTCCTGCATAAAGGTTCCAGTACCAATCTCCATTAGCTGTGAAGCACGTAAGAGAAGATTTTGCAACTTAACCAATGACCACCAAGATCTTCAATCCCATTCTCTTGAATATCCAATTCTGTCAACTTCCGACAAAAAATTATTTCAAAACATAATAAAAAAAAGTCTGCGCATAAAATGTTTGTTTCAATTGGAAGATTGAGCGTGTTGATTGAGTACCTAGAAGCAGTAATTGGAACCCGAGCATCCTTATCCACACTGTAAAATAATAAATCATTTAATGATGAATTATGGTCCTTCAGCAGCAGCAAACTATATTGTTTGTGTGTTGTGTTTTAGGGTTGTAGAATGGATTTTTTTAGGGTTGCAAAGGGTACAGGTATTCAGGATAAGGCATCAAGTTCATCACTTTATAAGCACAACTAATGTCTCATCTAAAAGTTTGAAGTGATATAAGCCGATAATGTACTTTTCTCATGCATAGAGACATGGCTTATTAATTGATGGCATATGTATCGGGTTCTAAACATGTCTAATAAAACATGTCTCGCATTGCAGGCTGGTGAAATCAGTTCATGAGAAGGATGCTAATATCATCCTTTTTTCAAGTTTGACTTTTGCACTATATAACATTCAAAATATAGACCTGTAAAACTGACTACCTTCCTGGAAATTGTTTGGCTTTATGAGAAATTCCTTTCATTTGGTTTTATGAGACGTCATATCATGCCCATCCAATTCTCTATTTTTTATATGAATAAGGATAACCATTGGTACCACCATCATGGTGGCGACTGCTGTAAATGTGATACCATGACCAGGAACCAATTAGAGATGGTAGGAATGATGTCTCATATCAGGTACAGTCAATGAGAGTTGACTTGGTCCATCAGCAGCAAACGGGCTTGGAGACAACTCCAGTGAAAATGCAGGGGATATATAAATTCGGTTTTCGGTTCGATTCTCGGTTTAGATTGCCAAACTCATATTCAACCCTATAACCGAATTAGATTTGAATAGCAATTGGAAATATCACTTTCCGTATTGAAACTGTGCACCACGATGTTCCAGGAATACTATTGTACCCGATTGGGGCATGATCGTCACGGGATCACAGATCACGGGTACTCTGGTGTACCATGTGGTTATAAATCTCAGTTATTAACTCTATCGTGCAACAAAACATAATTGGTGATAGATTTTTCAGTAAAATTTTTTACCATGCCCTCTTTCTATTTGATTGGAGTAGCAGTGATTTTGGTTGTTCCGTCATCAGTAAAGGTAAAAGTCTTTGTGAGTTTAGCATCCTCAAAGTAAGAATTGGGACTGAAGTTCTGATAAGAAGCACAAGATCACATAAATATATATGAAAAAGAGCTCATAATTGAATAATAGATTTACTTACAAAAGTGAATGAATAACCAGACTTCTGACGTTGTTACAACTGGTTATCACGAAAATGAATATCATACACAATGTAAGCAATCTAAAACATAAATAAATGAAATGTTGTCCCAATAGCGTAAAGTACCAACCTTTTGGTCTTCTTCATTAAGAAGATCATAAAGAAAAAGGTGACTCAAGAACTGCTATTGACCATTGTAAACACTAATGTCTCATTCATTATCAAAACTAATGTCTCATTCATTATCAGAGTACCATCAAGAACAACTCCCAAAACCAAAGTACATACCAAGCAGACTCTAAGCAGCAATGGATGGCTTAGAAGCAGTCGAAAGTCTGGACCTCTTCTTTGCCAAGCTCTCACTTCGCTTTTCTTTTTGTTCCTTCAACCTGCTAGCAAGAAGCTTCTGGTATTCTGCTGCCTCTGACTTAGCCTTGGCAGTTCTCTTCTTCTTGTCGGCAATTCTAGCCCTCTTCCTTTGCAGGGTCAATGGTGTCACCAAACGCTGGATCTTAGGCCCTTTGCTGACTTCCTTTCCTGTAAACACATTCAAATGATTTCAATCAGACGTCGCTAAAAGATGTCTCTTAAAAAACTACAATTTCAACAAATTTACTCCAATAGAGATAGAAATTTCCTTATCCCAGATGGACATATCTATAAGAATAACTAAAGAAACACCAATTAAATAAATCAAGTTAAAAACCTAAAAACCATTTTAAACCTTATATACTTTACATAAGAAGCCTTTTACAAACAAATTAATTATACAGACCTTGATATACTAAAATCAGATAGTTTTAAAGCCATGATATAATATCCCATTGAATATGTATGAAACAAACCTATATAATCATGAGGTACTAACCAGCCTTATTGGTGAAAGTGTGTTTGTAGGTGTTGACGTACTATCTGACATCATCTTCCTTGGAAACGTTAAAAAGCTTGCGGATCTTGGAAGCTCTCTTGGGACCTCTCATCCTTGGCTTCTCAACATCAGTTAATCCAGGCAAGTCATTGTCACCCTTCTTGAGAATGACCAAGTTCAAGACTGAGAGGTCTTGACTAAAGATACACCCACGAACAGACTTCCTTTGGCGCTCACCATTACGCCTTCCGTAACCCCTGAAGCAAGGGGTACCTGAAAATAATAAAATAATTAGAGCTCAGGTTACTTAATACAGTAAAACATATCAACAATTATTAGAAAATATAAACAAAACATATTAAAGATTTCGGCTCACAAACCTCAGACAAGCAAAAGATGAACACGTCCTGGAGTCAACACTCCCTGCTTCATAGGGAAACCTTGCTTGTCACACCCTCCCATGATCTTGAACACGTAGCCCTTGAACTCCTATTAACCAAAACAAAAAACAAACTTTAGATATTATGTCATCTTTGGCAGTAAGTATCCAACTAATAAATAATAAATAAATAAATAAATAAATAAGAGCGTAATCTTCTTCAAGAGGGTTAAGGCCAGCAATTGTCGGGTGATCAGTCTTCCTAACAAAACCAGAAGGCGCCTTTTTGTCATAAACACCAGCAACATAAGGGTGAGCCACTTGAGTGTAAGGCACATATGGCCATGCTTCCACTTTTTTCCTAGTTGATTCTGCTCTCCTCATCACTTTCTTTGCATCAACATACCCTGTTACTATTGCCTTTTGCTGCTTCCAGTCCACATCCACTGTTTTTACTCCTGCATGCATAGGTATTAATGCTAATATGACCTGGAGCAGGCCAATCGACACCATGGATACTGCTTTTAATATGAACAACCTCAAAACATCCTGTTATAATATACACATGGATATTTAACATCATATCTCAGTCCGTGCTAAGTTCAAATTTGTATATATTATTAGCATGCATGCACACAAATCAACATGTGTTCAAAGAAGAAGACTAACCTGCAAAGACGATGTCTAACCTGAAAAAGCTGCAAACAAACCAACATATGCATACATGGTAACATAGTTTCATCATAAGGGTTTTGAGGGAAAAGAGGCATACCTTTTTCTATCAAAAAAATCATATGATCCATTGTTTATACTCTGAGATACCTATACAAAAACACAATAAAATAAATAAAACCCTAAAATCTATTTGCTTATGGTTTTAAAAGAGGCGTACTTTTTTTTATACAAACCGTATATAGAGAAAATATAAATATGGGATTTATATTCTAGTATAAGAATCCAATATAATTTTAGGCATTAATAGATTATAATATGCAACATAATAATCAAAATAACTTGTTGCCTAAGTAGTAAACACACAAGTTATTTGTACTAATCCTACAAACAACGCAAGTTCGAATCTCACCATGGCCATTTTTTATTAAATTCAAATTTTAAAAATAATTGCTTAAGAATTTCGAAAATTAATACATAAAATCAGAATTAAATATTCTTGCTTAGGTGGACTAATGTGATGACATGGCACTAAAAACAATGAGGTGGCATTGAGGTGGCATTGAGTTGGCATTGAGGTGACATTAATGCTAAATGCCTCTGTTATATATAATATAGAGATATATATATATGTATATATATATATATATATATATATATATATATATATATATATATATATATATATATATAGAGTTAGATCAAATAAGAAGAAAAGTTAAAATGAAGGATAAGAAAACCACAACCACATTTTCGGATGCACCTATTAAAATAGATCATCTCCCTCGAAAATCTCTCCTTATTTGAAATGTGTGGCTAGAAATTCTTCTTATTCTTCTTATTTTAGTTTTTCTTCACGGATCCCTTCCCTATATATATATACCGAACTAAAATGTTAAAATAAATTTAATTTATGTGTAAACTTTGTGCGTGCAAGAAAGTTATAACTATATAAATATATGCAATTACCTTTAAAGACATAATATTCAGTATTAATACAGAATAATTATTTTGTCAAAACCCCGTGTGTGCACGGATATTATAACTAGTATAATGAACATGAATTACATCACTCGTGATACGACGCACATGCTATTTGATAAATGGATCGAACTCTTCCAACGTTTCAATCAGACCTAATAAGTTTCCATCGCTATCAACATGTAAATTCTCATTTGTACCACGAACTGCTAAATTGTGCTTAGCAAGAAACTTTGCAGTTGAAATTATTCTCAACAGAACTTTCATCCAGGAATCTCTTTATTTCTCAAATTGTTCATGTGCTACTTTATCAATTGTTTCATTCCTTTTCGTCTAAGAAGCATGTCAAACCAAGTGGCCATGTTTGAGATATGTTCTAAACCAACTCCATCCTCTTTAAGTCTTATACTAGGATGTGTTCAATCCGCGAAACCCTCATTAACTAATGAACCTTTTGCATCCCATTTTCTAAATATTTTACAACAAAAACAAAAAACTCTATCAAGCTCTTTGAAATAGAATGGCCATTGTTAATCATACTTTTCGTTGTTTGGTAGAACTCTAGTGAACAAAGAAGCAAAAAATCGTCGAGAAAATTTATCTTTAGGACTCTTGGTAAATAGAATTATCTCTTTTAGGACCTCATTCTACTAAATCTTTAATCATGTCAGAACTAAGACTGTCCCAGTTTCGTGGATCAAATATATTAACATGATGAACATTAGCATTAAGAATATCAACATTCACATTTTCCGCATTAATCTCATAAGTGCCATTATCACCGCACGTACTTTCAAGGTTAGTATGATCAATGTCATCATTATCAACACTAACGTCACCACCATGAACACCACACGTATCATCGAGAAAGTGGTAGAAAATCATCGAGAAAATTTATCTTTAGGACTTTTGGTAAAATAGAATTATCTCTTTTAGGACCTCCTGCTACTAATGCTTTAATCATGTCAGAACTAAGACCATCCCAGTTTCGTGGATCAAATATATTAACATGATGAACATTAGCATTAGGATTATCAAAATTCAAATTGTCCGCATTAATCTCATCAGTTCCATCATCACTGCACGTACTCTCAAGGTTAGTAGCATCAATGTCATCACTATCAACACTAACCTCACCACCATGAGCACCACCCGTATCATCAACATTAGTATCATTAACTCCATCATCATCAACATTGTCATCACTAATACCATCAACTTTCATTATCACTATCAACAATGTCATCAATAAGATCTTGATTATTGGAAGCATCTCATGGCTCTGTTTGGACATATTTATGTGCAGTTTCATATTATCTCTTATTGCTTTGTTTACTTCTTTGTTTCTCCAAACGCTTTTGAATTCCAAATTCTAGTTTTCTTATAGTTTTAAGGGGCATAGTTTTTCGAAAATATGTAGCGTAAAACCACATGATAACTAAGTAACTAACCGTGCTTTAGACACGAGTCATCGTATACAAGAAAAAGCGATAATGGACTAATCGATACTTGTTAATTAAATAATCCATGTTTTTATTAGGCTATTTGTGACTTACTTCCTATGTTGAGCATATATATATATATATATATATATATATATATATATATATATATATATATATATATATATATATATATATATATATATATTCAATTCTTAGATCCCATCATCTCAATAATTAAAATTAGTTGCTTCAAATATTTAAATAACTTGTTAAGAAAAATGCATAAAGCAATTAATAAGAAAAGATATCTCTTGTAGAGTTGTAGAGGTAGTCACTGTCACAAAGATTTGAGAAGTGGCCGTCACAAAGACGAATTGCGTTAAAAGATTAATAAAAAAATTACTTGAAATGGAAAAAAGCATAAAGCAATTAATAAAAAAAGAAGTTCGTTTGTCCGTTTGTGTTTTACAATTGAGGACGTTATTTTATAGCAATTGGATGGCACACCTCAATATCCGGGATTGTCTACAATCAACAACTAAGGGTCCGTTTGGTTTGTAGATGGGTTTATGATTAGGATTTGGATTTGAATTTGGTTTAGGATTTAAATTTGGGTTTGAGGAGGGGAGAAAAATAATATTTAAAATATATTATATATTAAAATATAAAATAAAAATTATTATATTAATAATGATGGGACAATAAAAAAAATATATGAGAGTGAGAAATTAAGTGGTCCCACACATTTGTCAAAAAACTCACAAATCTTCTAGCTTTGATACATCTCTCAATATTTTGCTTATGAATCCAAACGGAATTCCTTAAATTGCAAACAAACATGTTTTTTCAACTTTTAAAACCAAAACCCAATACAAGCCCCCAAACCAAACAGGCCCTAACATAAATCAATCAAATAAAGAATCCACAATTTAAATGTTCATTCTGATTTAACAATTAATATAAAAAAATACCAATATTTTAGATGTACACATTTTGACACTCTTAATGAAAAAATTGATGAGCGTGCACAACAACATTTTTGTCGTTTTTTTTATATAATTTGTGTACATTTTAAACATTCATTTGGTATTGATAGCGTATGAGAGCTTCAACCCAATTAGCTAAAGTTCATGCACTCGAGATAGGCTCAAGACAAGCCCACCAAAGATAAGGCCCTTCACAAGCTGCGTAGGAAGTATCTACCCAGGCCAACACAGAAAAGGTCAGACATGATAAGCATATTCAAGCCATGACCCGTCTGACAATTCAGGCCAAGGTTGTTACAACGGACACTACATGCCACTACATCATTCGAGCAGAGGTAGTGCTGCAAACATTACATTGATACGTGATATCATACATGGGACATTTCATGAATCTGACATGACCAAGGATGACACGCCACGTGACATTATTGTCTCCTCCTTCGAATATCCACAACGTGGATTATTCTCGAACCATTGGATCACATTCATGGGTTGCACGAAACCCTAGATGTCTCCATATAAATATCATGCCATTTCCTTGAAATGGACCAAGTCACATTGGACACAAAAATACACACAATAATCGACAAGTGAGTGTTACTCTAACTCTTGACTCCGATCATAACTTGGGGTCCTTACTGAACGTGGAAAACCGAACAATCGATTACCTTCACCCAATACGTACCATATGTAAACATGACACCATCCATACTATACGTAACATAATAACAAGCCACTATTTTCATTTTTCCGTTAACCGAAAAGCATTTTGTTTAACCTGGAAAACTTTATAATTTCACCGGAAAACTCTGTTTTACCTAAAAATAAAAGTTCACTTTTTGTTCATCAAACCAAAAAACGAAATTTTAACGTGAAAATACTTATTTACCGACGACAAAACTTAAAAGATATAAGGTCTTTTTGGTCAACCAATATAAGAAAAAGCTTCATTTTCCCCACAAAACCTTGTATCATGGTTACAAACCCCGTTATACAAATATAACGAATCAACAAATCCATCCAAAACTAAAAAACAAACATGATACTCAACAAGCATTACACATCAACATGATCCAAACATGGAGCAAAAAGCGGACTAACGAGTTACTTAAAAGCAGGAATCCTACAACCAAGGAACATTTCCTTAGGAAGAATTTCATCCTTATAAGGATCCAATGGTTATCATGGAAATAATTGCTTTGCATAAAATAAGCAGTTGTTACATAGATGGTGGTAACTCAGGCAACATCATGTACGATCATTGTTACAAGCAGCTACTTAATAACATCATAAAGCAAATACTTCATGTGACTATCTCACCTATCGGATTCTTGTCAGAGAGATCCATACCCGAGGAAGTAATTCACTGGAAACAACAACAAGATCTCATCCACTGTCTAAAACCAGTTGTCATGTATTTCCACATCGTTAAGTCAAGTTCCAGGTACAACAAATTGTTCAGCAGAACAACAATATAACAACTGTGTGAAGAGGTGTCAATTATTAGGTCATATGTGCAATTTCCAAAAAAGTCAAGGTTAGCCATAGTCCCCTATCCAGGCGAGGATGTAGAACTGGTGGCAACAATGGAAAACATGACGATAAGAGAAATACAATGAGATGCTTTATCTTGAGATAACTAAAATGAAGAAGGGTGGTTACCTTAGAAGTACTGATAAAGCATCTCATTGTATTTCTCTTATCGTCATGTTTTCCATTGTTGCCACCAGTTCTACATCCTCGCCTGGATAGGGGACTGTGGCTAACCTTGACTTTTTTGATAGGGAGAGTCGCACTTGGTGTATAGGAAATTCCGTTAGGTGCTAAAGTCACTATGAGGTTTAGTCGCCAGCAGTTCCCAAAGTATCCTCAAGAGAACTCCCATCCTCGGGCAAAATCATCAAATCTATCCACTTTTATAGTAACACTTATTTAGCTCGATCTCGCATCTCATCAAACAAGAATCGTCACGAGATCAAGTTAGATAAGTGCTCATTCTTGAGCTCCATATCTTTGATGACCCAACTAGATTTTGGGACTCCCTATTGGTACAAGGAAACTACGTTATCTAATGAGGTGGTTCTAGAAGGAATACTTAAGAAAACATATCTATGAAAAGTGTGTAAGGCAATAGGAAACGAAAGGATCGGCGTGAGGCGGTTATAGTCTAGGAACTAAATGCAACCTAGTTCTCTATAACCAAGTCTACGATACCAATCATCACACCCCAAAATATCGCGGTAGAACGATAGTGTCATTGGGGTATGACGTCATAGCACAAAGTATTGATACGTAAAACGACCTCTATAATGAGACGTTTTGAAAAGTTTACCATTCGATAAATAAGTTAATGTTTACACCACAAGAAATCACAAGGTTTGATAATACATAAAAGTTTACAAAACATGTCGAATGGTAATTGTTAAATGCACAAGACTCCAATGTATGCCATGCGACCCAAAAGCTCCATGAAGTGCTATCATCTTAAGACACGAGATAAACATGCTAAAAGTGTCAACACAATGGTTGGTGAGTTCATAAGTTTGTGATGAAATGTAAAGCCTTTAAAAAAATGGTTTATGCAAAGCAAAGGCATTGTAAATCCACTCGGTTCAAGTTCACCCATACAAAACTTGCAACTGTGTTTACAACCCATTGCCAAAATATAGAATTGTCAATCTTGTTTGTAAGTAGGACATAGGTGCATACGATATATACATGTACTTAATGCAAAGAATCACGACCAATCGAACCTCTTGACGAGTCTAACTTGTTTGTTATGTTTCATTGAATAACAGTTATATTCACCCTGTGTCACGTCATCAAGGACCCAAGGGTGGGGGCGTCACCGATAGTACTATCAATACCTCTCCGCCGGCTCCCGCAGGAGTTAACCAGTTGCTAAAGTTTGTATGTTGATGCATAATTGAAAACTAGTTTAGCACATTAAGGCACATATCGCAATAAACCACACATAATGTCCAAAGTGTATAAAGTATATTGTAACACAATTGTATAAATGGTTTGAGTATTCGCAAGAGTGAAACAAGTATTTAAGCATGTATCTCCCCAAATAGTTTGTAAGAATTTAAGCGAGTAAAAGTGGGGTATGAACTCACCCGTGTGATGGATATGCTAACAAAATGAAGTGCACGAAAGTGAGAGTCGGAAACTATCCGCGACCTAGAATGAATGTTATGATATGTAATGAGTTATGATGTTATGATATGCATGCATTTCAGTATGTTATTTATACCATTTGCGAGTTTTGAAAATAATACTTATCGTTGAAAAATACTCTTTTGACGTCTTGACCATTCTTAAATCACTTTACAAGTATTTACGTCAAAATGTCATCCTACAATAGTTTCGTAATGATTTATGGTGAAATTTTCACTTTTCGTCGTAAAATAATGTTGTCGGAAATTTCGTGAAATTGACAAAAATGGCTTCGAAAAACTAGTCGTAAAATGGTGTGCGTCGATCGTTAGGAAACGAACTCGACAGTTTTAGAAAGTTTGTATCAAAATCTAAAAGTTTCGATTCGGGAGTTTTCGACATAAAGGTCTCGAACATAAAGATAATAAGGGTTAAAGATGGTGATTTTATCTAATGGTTGTGTAAAATGAGTTTCGCCAATTTTAAGCATCCGTAAATAATTTATTACAACTCCGCTTATACAAGCGGTCGATCGTTTTGAAAAATATGCTCGGTGATCTTAATTTTATTAGAAGACATTTCGTTCCAAAAGTTCCACATCCACGTTAAAAACGACCTTAAACATGGTCGTTTTAGTTACTGTAATACTTGTCTCGTAGAAATAATATAGTTTTAGGAAAATAATAGTTACGGCAATTCTATGAAAACGTGCATATCTTAGTCGTTTCAAATCCGTTTTCTACGTATTATATGTCCTTAGCTTCGTATCAAAGTATACTAATATATTTTTGACAAGTCGAAATAATTTGTAAAGCTTAGGACTCGTTTTTGACTCGAATAAAGTAAAAATAGGTTGCTGAATTTTCTGAAAAATATATATTTCGTCGTCAAACTTTAAAAATTCATAACTTCTTCGTTATAACTCCGTTTTTATCCGTTCAAGCGGCCACGGATTCGTTTTAAAGTATATTTTCTAAATATCAAGGCTAAAAATTGCATTACCTCTCGGATTTTCCGAAAATCAAAACAAGGACAGAACACATTTTTATACTTATCGAAAATAGTTTTTCTCGTACAAACCTATTCTAATCCCTTCAAATCAACTCCAAAGCTAATCTAATCCTACCATACACCTTCTTAGGGCGTCATGGGTTCCTAAACATCATCAAGACCAAAGTATATCAAGGGATAATTATAGGATGACCTTATATATATAACACTAAAAATCATGTAAAAATGGTATAAACAACACAAGTCTTGCATGTTTGCTCCAAAAATGATGAGATGAGTATGAAATGAATATGTAAGATGAAAAATAGATATGAGATGCTTACAAGTGATATGATGAGGTGATTTGAACCAAGGATTAACCTAAACACCCTAGGTTTTTATTTCAAAACCTTTAAATAGAGTGTAACTAGATTGTTAAGCTTGAAAATGGAAAAACTTTGAGGATTTCCTTGTACTCCCTTGTATGGCCGGTTTTGGAAGAGAAGAACCAAGAGAAGAAAGATTTTCTAACTTGAATTATTTGTTGAATGAAAATGAATGAATGTTGAGTGTAATCTACACTTGTAATAAATTTTCAACTTATGACTCATTCCCCCTGGGCGGATTTTGGGGGAGTGTCTCAAATATCTTTTTTTTTTATTTTTATAATGTATATGTATTAAATGTGTAAGTCAAAATGTAAGTGTATTTGAGATAAATGGTAACTTATATACATTTGTGAAATTATAGTAGTTTTAGTTAAAATAAATTTTAATGGACCAAAGTAAATTATATTAAGATCATAAAATTGTAAAAATATATTTCTTGCATAATTTGAGTGATAATATAATTATCGTGTAGTTTTTAAGAAAAGCGTCGTAATAATATAAACTTAACGATTTATATACCAAATAAATTTAAAACACTAGGTAAACTCAAAATATAGTTTTTATAAACTAAATGTAAGCATAAAAATATATTGGGATCATTTTTGGAAGTAACGGATTAAATATTTAAAATAATAACTCACGCGATAACGTTTATTTAATATAAAATTTACGCGTTTAATGTGAAATGCAAAAATCATGAATGAACCGTTATGAAATGATGAATATGGAGTATGAGGAATGACCGGAAAATGAGAATTGTGACATTCTTCCCCTGATAGAAGAATCGCGTCCTCGCGATTCAATCGATGATACTTAAAGTTCTACTCTTAGGTTTCGCGAAATCAAGTGTATGGTCAAAGTGCTTATGCCAAAACTTACGCGTCTAGGTTTCTTATCTAATGAGACTCACTGAATCTTAATAATACGGTGGATCACTTAATGGTCTAGGAAAAAACGTACCAGTTACGCATTGCGGGCTTCCTCGGTCCCTATATAGAATGCTCGACCTCGGGAGGACGATATTGAGTATGTGGTTTGGGTTATTTCCTTGATTGCCACCTGCCTAGAGGAGCTTGCATCGGTGGCTTGTTCAACTGGGACAATTATTCCGAAGTGATTCGGTTACATTCAAAGCAAGTCTTTGATTATCCTCATGTTGCTAATCATGTTTTACTGCCCTTAAAATGGCCGTGTCGATTGCAATTTGTACACAAGCGGTGGCTTGGTCTTGGTGATGATAAGCACACTTAGCACATTTGGGATGTGTACCGCATACTCTCTTTGTTCAGCACAGTTGCCACAAAACTCTTGCCCTTTTGTTGTCTGCTACCACGTCTATCTACTTATTCGACCCACTTGCTTCCTTCCTCTTATCAACGCTCTTCAACGTACC
The DNA here is from genome assembly GCA_022545495.1 of Chrysanthemum lavandulifolium. Taxonomy (NCBI): domain Eukaryota; kingdom Viridiplantae; phylum Streptophyta; class Magnoliopsida; order Asterales; family Asteraceae; genus Chrysanthemum; species Chrysanthemum lavandulifolium. Next base: position 2,263,614 of record CM040246.1, on the reverse strand, counting down.
ATTTCTAACCATCTCGTCCGTCGAGGTTCACGCCTCGATGATCGCACTTTGTATTGTAGAAGGCTCGATTGTTTTCACGGTTCCACGGATTTCGGGACAAGACCATATATGTACCTCGAGATTCTCTTGGACTCGGGGTAACTAGATGAGGAACTAGTCTAGCTAACTCATGAAATCGGTCTGTAGGTCTGCGTGATCATTTATCATGGAGTGGTGATAAAATTCATCCTCCGGTTTACGCATTTCATTGTCCGGCAACTCTCTTTCAATAACTCCTTAAATTAGTCCCATGTCATACCTATAACGCCTCTCCTCCTCAGCTCAGTAGTGTGTGTTCCACCATGTCAATGCCTTTCACGATAACAAGCAAGCGGCATACTTCACCCTCCGATGTGTGGCACAATTGTCGATGTCGATCAACGCCTCGCCTTCTCTACCCATCGAGTATACGCCAAAGCACCTCCTATACCATCAAACTCCACGGGTTTGCATGCCGAAAATTCCTTATATGTGCATCCATTCGTTGTTGTTGTTGTTGGTGTTGTTGTTGTTATTCTTGCCGGATACATTGTTGGTGTCGCCATGCATCGTTCCGCTCCGTGGTTTCGAGTTATTCATATGATTTCCAACTTGTGTGACAATAGTGGGAAGCAAGATTTGAAGTTGTTGAGCGATGATGGCGGCAAAATCGTGGTTTCGCTTGATGTTGTTGTCATTGTTACCCATGTCGCCACCGCCTCTACCTCCACGTCCACCGTCATTCCACCCTTGGTACCGCACCACCTCGGCCAAGATCTGCGTGTTACCCTCTTTGGTGCCATGATCTCGCAAGGAAAGAACCGTTGAATTCTAATGTCTATGCTTAACGTCCTCAAACATAATACCACGCCACAAATTGGTTCCTAAGGTGTCCACACCGATCTACGTATGCGTGGTCACATATGTCCACGTGAGTTGTGACGCATTTATAATTATGTTGGCCACCATAATTATAATTGCTTCATTTCACACGTGTACATACCACCAAGCATGTAACACCCCGCCTTTTTTTTTGACCACAATATTGTCCGCTTTGCCCGTAGGCTCACGGCTTTGTTTTTGTGGCCTCATTTGAAGACTTCCGGCAGTCACCCAAGCCAAGACTACTCACACGAGCACGCTTAACCGCCAGTTCCTAAGAACTCCACCCGATGAACCACAAAACGCGTTGTGTCATTGTAAAGGCGAATGTTATCTTATGAGCCCAAGATCTCTCCAGCCACACCGTGATGTGGGATTTGCCTGGGTGTTACAATCACCCCCTTGGGACTCATCGTCCTCGATGAGGTTTGCCCCACCATCCCGAGCGGCTCAGGAGTGGCTCGATACCACTTGTAACACCCGCCTTTTTTTGACCACAATATTGTCCGCTTTGCCGTAGGCTCACGGCTTTGTTTTGTGGCCTCATTTGAAGACTTCCTACAGTCACCCAAGCCAATATTACTCTCACATGAGCACGCTTAGCGCCAGTTCCTAAGAACTCCACCGATGAACCACAAAAACGTTGTGTCATTGTAGGCGAATGTTATCTTATGAGCCCAAGATCTCTCCGAGCCACGGCCGATGTGGGATTTGCCTAGGGTGTTACAAAGCATACATGTCTCGGCGATTGGTGTTACTTAAATAGGTAGCCACCATCATCCAATTCTAAGCAATGAAGGAGGATTTGGTATGTATCAGGGGAGAGTCGCACTTGGTGTATAGGAAATTCCGTTAGGTGCTAAAGTCACTATGAGGTTTAGTCGCCGGTTCCCAAAGTATCCTCAAGAGAACTCCCATCCTCGGGCAAAATCATCAAATCTATCCGACTTTATAGTAACACTTATTTAGCTCGATCTCGCATCTCATCAAACAAGAACTCGTCACGAGATCAAGTTAGATAAGTGCTCATTCTGAGCTCCATATCTTTGATGACCCAACTAGATTTTGGGACTCCCTATTGGTACAAGGAAACTACGTTATCTAATGAGGTGGTTCTAGAAGGAATACTTAAGAAAACATATGCGCATCGAAAAGTGTGTAAGGCAATAGGAAGCGAAAGGATCGACGTGAGAGCGGTTATAGTCTAGGAACTAAATGCAACCTAGTTCTCTATAACCAAGTCTCGATACCAATCATCACACCCCAAAATATCGCAGTAGAACGATAGTGTCATTGGGGTATGGCGTCATAGCACAAAGTATGGATACGTAAACGACCTCTATAATGAGACGTTTGAAAAGTTTACCATTCGATAAATAAGTTAATGTTTACACCACAAGAAATCACAAGGTTTGATAATACATAAAAGTTTACAAAACATGTCGAATGGTAATTGTTAAATGCACAAGACTCCAATGTATGCCATGCACCCAAAAGCTCCATGAAGTGCTATCATCTTAAGACACGAGATAAACATGCTAAAAGTGTCAACACAATGGTTGGTGAGTTCATAAGTTTGTGATGAACTGTAAAGCCTTTAAAAAAATGGTTTATCGGCAAAGGCATTGTAAATCCACTCGGTTCAAGTTCCGCCCATACAAAACTTGCAACTGTGTGTTTACAACCCATTGCCAAAATATAGAATTGTCAAACTAGTTTGTAAGTAGGACATAGGTGCATACGATATATACATGTACTTAATGCAAAGAATCACGCCAAGCGAACCTCTTGACGAGTCTAACTTGTTTGTTATGTTTCATTGAATAACATTATATTCGCCCAGGTCACGTCATCAAGGACCCAAGGGTGGGGGCGTCGGCCGATAGTACTATCAATACCTCTCGCCGGCTCCGCAGGAGTTAACCGATTGCTAAAGTTTGTATGTTGATGCATAATTGAAAACTAGTTTAGCACATTAAGGCACATATCGCAATAAACCACACATAATGTCCAAAGTGTATAAAGTATATTGTAACACAATTGTATAAATGGTTTGAGTATTCGCAAGAGTGAAACAAGTATTTAAGCATGTATCTCCCAAATAGTTTGTAAGAATTTAAGCGAGTAAAAGTGGGGTATGAACTCACACAGTGTGATGGATATGCTAACAAAATGAAGTGCACGAAAGTGAGAGTCGGAAACTATCCGCGACCTAGAATGAATGTTATGATATGTAATGAGTTATGATGTTATGATATGCATGCATTTCGTATGTTATTTATACCATTTGCGAGTTTTGAAAATAATACTTATCGTCGAAAAATACTCTTTTGACGTCTTGACCATTCTTAAATCACTTTACAAGTATTTACGTCAAAATGTCATCCTACAATGGTTTCGTAATGATTTATGGTGAAATTTTCACTTTTCGTCGTAAAATAATGTTGTCGGAAATTTCGTGAAATTGACAAAATGGCTTCAAAAACTAGTCGTAAAATGATGTGCGTCGATCGTTAGGAAACGAACTCGGCAGCTTTAGAAAGTTTGTATCAAAATCTAAAAGTTTCATTCAGAGTTTTCGACATAAAGGTCTCGAACATAAAGATAATAAGGGTTAAAGATGGTGATTTTATCTAATGGTTGTGTAAAATGAGTTTCGCCAATTTTAAGCATCCGTAAATAATTTATTACAACTCCGCTATACAAACGGTCGATCGTTTTGAAAATATGCTCGTGATCTTAATTTTATTAGAAGACATTTCGTTCCAAAAGTTCCACATCCACGTTAAAAACGACCTTAAACATAGTCGTTTTAGTTACCGTAATACTTGTCTCGTAGAAATAATATAGTTTTCGAGAAAATAATAGTTACGGCAATTCTATGAAACGTGCATATCTTAGTCGTTTCAAATCCGTTTCTCGTATTATATGTCCTTAGCCGTATCAAAGTATACTAATATATTTTGACAAGTCGAAATAATTTGTAAAGCTTAGGACTCGTTTTGACTCGAATAAAGTAAAAATAGGTTGCTGAATTTTCCGAAAATATATATTTCGTCGTCAAACTTTAAAAATTCATAACTTCTTCGTTATAACTCCGTTTTTATCCGTTCAAGCGGCCACGGATTCGTTTTAAAGTATATTTTCTAAATATCAAGGCCAAAAATTCGTACCTACTGTCGGATTTTCCAGAAAATCAAAACAAGGACAGAACACATTTTTATACTTATCGAAAATAGTTTTTCTCGTACCAAACCTATTCTAATCCCTTCAAATCAACTCCAAAGCTAATCTAATCCTACCATACACCTTCTTAGGGTGTCATGGGTTCCTAAACATCATCAAGACCAAAGTATATCAAGGGGATAATTATAGGATGACCTTATATATATAACACTAAAAATCATGTAAAAATGGTATAAACAACACAAGTCTTGCATGTTTGCTCCAAAAATGATGAGATGAGTATGAAATGAATATGTAAGATGAAAAATAGATATGAGATGCTTACAAGTGATATGATGAGGTGATTAGAACCAAGGATTAACCTAAACACCCTAGGTTTTTATTTCAAAACCTTTAAATAGAGTGTAACTAGATTGTTAAGCTTGAAAATGGAAAAACTTTGAGGATTTCCTTGTACTCCCTTGTATGGCCGGTTTTGGAAGAGAAGAACCAAGAGAGAAGAAAGATTTTCTAACTTGAATTATTTGTTGAATGAAAATGAATGAATGTTGAGTGTAATCTACACTTGTAATAAATTTTCCAACTTAAGTGACTCATTCCCCCCCCCTTGGCCGGATTTTAGGGGGGAGTGTCTCACAAATATCTTTTTTTTTTTTTTTATAATGTATATGTATTAAATGTGTAAGTCAAAATGTAAGTGTATTTGAGATAAATGGTAACTTATATACATTTGTGAAATTATAGTAGTTTTAGTTAAAATAAATTTTAATGGACCAAAGTAAATTATATTAAGATCATAAAATTGTAAAAATATATTTCTTGCATAATTTGAGTGATAATATAATTATCGTGTAGTTTTTAAGAAAAGCGTCGTAATAATATAAACTTAACGATTTATATACCAAATAAATTTAAAACACTAGGTAAACTCAAAATATAGTTTTATAAACTAAATGTAAGCATAAAAATATATTGGGATCATTTTGAAAATAACGGATTAAATATTTAAAATAATAACTCACGCGATAACGTTTATTTAATATAAAATTTACGCGTTTAATGTGAAATGCAAAAATCATGAATGAACCGTTATGAAATGATGAATATGGAGTATGAGGAATGACCGGAAAATGAGAATTGTGACAACTTGATTGTGTATAGGACCTTTAGCCTAATTAACTAAAGTCCATATGCTTCAGCAAGGCCCAAAAACGGCCACAATTCACCATAATATGCTTGTGAAACGAACTTCCAGGCCAGGCTCGAACACGTGCCTAACACACTCAGGAAAACGGCAAATATTTAGAGCCCTCCCAAGGACCGTTAAGAGTCAGACACATGCCACCACCTCTTTTGCTTAGAGGTAGTGATCCAATCATGCGTGGATCATTCCATGCATTTAGCGAAACCAAGAAATACGTCGCTTGTCCATTCATATCTCTCCTATAGGATGTCCACCACGTGGACAACCTTTGACCATCGATGGACCCCAGGGAGGACAAGAAACCCTAAGGAAATCCCTATAACAAGATGGTCCATTCCAACGAATGGAAAAACTCATTCACACACATTGAATTAACATATTAACACTCTAGCTACTCCGGGAGTGTTACCCCAGCTCGTGACTTCGGTCACACCTTAGGGTCCTTACCGAACATGAAAAACCAAACCGAATAGCCTCCCCCACCCCTCAATATGTACCTTACATAAATAATTACTATAACTTATATACAACATAAAAAATTAGTACTTATGACCAAATATCACACTTTAACGAACATCACAAAACAACTACGACCATAGATTATACATAATGTAATCAGCACCTATGACTACGTATCAGACTCTAAAAGAAATTAAACAGTCAGAAACATACATATATTGCCTAATTAGGTATTACTTCATATAATGTAAAGTATTAATGTTAAAACAAAACCTATACATGTCTTGCAACTAACAAGTGCGGTGAAAACCTTCAGTATCATCGTGCACGAAACTCCCACGATAAGAGCATCACTAGCAAGCTAAAAACATGAATTCAGATATAAGAATAGAACTTTAATACACTCTAAATAAAATCTACAAAACATATGACAGACATTGAAATCCCACATCTAGTACCAATCCGACTAAAAATACAGTTACACTATATGCCATACGGGTTTTACCTCACCAAAACTAAGGTTTGCTACAAAGCACAATTCCATTTTATGTTGTCTGATTCTTGAAGACCAACATTATGACTTACTTCCAATGAGTAAACATTAAAATAAAAAAGACATAACCGCCCTAGATGAAAAGAAGTTAGTGAGCCTGCCTCGTCACAAATCAAATTAAGCTTGTTTACTATTGTCATATTGGAAAACAATTATAAACATGCAGCTAACCCTAAAGATTAAGGGGCAAGCGAGTTACGAAACTGTAAAATCGGTGTCAAATACCATTTTTCTCTAATGTCCAAACAAAATATAAAAGCTGAAGTTGGGCAAGCTAAATACATATGAGACATTGGTTAGACCACTTGATATGCTATTCATGTCCGCCATTTCTACTAACAATAAATATGAGTGACACATCAAGTGGCCTAACAAACGTTTCACGGACCCACCATTTGGCATTTAGTTTTTACACAACTTGCTTTATGACAGTCACTGGACTCCTAAATCTAGTACACTGGCTCAAATATCAAACCTGCTGAAAAATACGATTGCATTTATACCGTATAATTTTCGCCAAGCCAAAACTACGGTTATCAATGTCACTTCAGCAAACCCAGATCCTGAAACAACCATGCATTAAACATTCACATCAGAAAACATCAAACACCCAAACCTGAAAACAATAACACATATCAGAAAACACCCCAAAACATCAAACATTTAAAATAAAGTTGGTCAATTTCCCTTACTATAAACCCTAATTGCATTAACATGATACACCTAATGTACCAACAAACTAAAAATCTGCAACACTAGCAAACCTTACACATGACACAGCTAAAGAAGCAAACAACGGAAATAAATTACAGAGTTACACCTTCCTAACCACACACTCAATTTCACCTTCTCTAACCCGTAATTACAGACGAAAGATTGCAAAACAAGTACTTTTATACCACACGGTTCTCGGCAGGCCAAAACTAGTATTGGCTGCAAAACACATTTCCACTTCACGTCATCAAATTATTAGTGCTGCCCACACAAAAATCTCAAACAAACACAAACACATATCCAGAAATCTTCTAGAAAGATATGGAAAGATAATGAAAGGCAATAAAACACAGCTTTTAGCAAACCATATAAAATCATCACTCATGATCACATATCAGACTTACCACAAAGATTAAACAAACACAAACACATATCCACAAATCCAAAAATTAAAAAAGGAACCAAACTACATTAGATTAACGAATCAGATAGCAATGAAACCTTGCTAGCGATTCTTGAAACACCCAAACCCTAAATGCTAACCGCTCTCTCAGATGTAACCCAACAAGAACCACTGTGTTTGTTTAGAAAGAGAAATTACAGAATAAACAAATCAACATGCAATGGCTTTTGTAAATGATTTAAGCATTGATATAATGGAACAAATGAACCAACAATGACTTTTGTAAGTGGTTTTAGTATCGATATAGTGGAATACAAGTGTATAACATACAACTAACCCTACGATTTAAGTTTAAACTAAACGGCAATGGAAAACATGTGTACAACATGCAGTGAACCCCATCAACTAAGTGCCAACTAAGAGGAAAACCCACTAATCTATCTAAGTGGAAAACCCACTAACCTTATTTTAATCACTCTAAGCCGATGACTCGGCACGACGACATATGCACAGTGTCGGATCGAGTTGCGGCTCCACATTGCACCTAAGCCATCCTCCTCCCTGAAGCTGACCTCCCACCCGACAACTTCGTAAAAGTACCTACTCTATGTTCCACTTCAATGAATGTTATATAATATAATTTTATTAATTTGTTAATACTGAATAATATGTAAAAACTTGTTACATTTATAAGTGTGAAAAAATATAAAACAATAGATTTTCCACATTTATTATACTCTCTTTGTCTCAAAATTATTGTCCCCCAACAAAAAATATACAGTTTAAGAAAAACATAATTATTACTGCTTTCTCTCTATCACTTTTTTTTAGTATGATAGTTTTATCATTAACTAATTAATTAGTATCTTTTTAAAGTTTGTAAGATTAATTTCAACCAATGGTAATATGGTAAACTCGATTAAATTTTCCTATCTATAATTAGTAGTGGACTTATAAATTGGGACATTCCAAAAGAAAACGTGGACTATTATTTTGGAACAGAGTGATTAATATAAAAAAAATCACACTTTTAAACATGAAAAATGTAAAAATATCAACAATTATAGGTGCTTAAGTTATTTGTAACACTCAAATTTTTCATACTTTTTCAAGTGTGAAAAACTAGGTGTTAGAATTAATTTTCAAATTTAGTAGTGTGAAGAAATCACATATAAAAATGTGGATTTTTTTATACAACTATAAATATAAATAATTTATTGTTTTATAATTTTTCTTCATACTTGTTAATATAATCAATTTTTACACATTGTTAATAAACTAATAAAGTTTTACACACTATTTAAAAGTGTATAAATAAAAGTGCGTACATTGCATTAACGAGATTAGGGATGAGCATTTCCAACCGAATCCCGGAACCGAAAGGGAACCGTACCGGTACCGTACCGAGTCTCGGTATTCGGTACGGTACCGGGACTACTAGATAAGGCAAAAAAAATTGGGACCTTTCAAAATCGGTACGGGACTTATTCAGGAAATCCCGATTTGGTACCGGAATTTGAATAGTCTATGTTTTTTTAAAGAATTTGCTTTACCAGACACCCATTTGTTCCATGCAAACAACACTAATCAATATATACGGCAAACCAAAGGTAAAAAAAAAGCCTACTGTTACTAACAAGTAACAACCCTTTCACAAAATCTTTCAAAAAAATAAACCTTAATTTATTATCAATCACACAAGTCATCAATCATTACATATACATGGAGGTATGTTTTATTTTGGTTTTTTTTACATATACATTATGCTACGTAGTCCTAATCATCAGTACTATTAGGTTATTATCAATGATGCTATGTAATACTATATTGAATATATTACATACTGATTAGGATGACTATATTGAATCATTATCATTGGTATATCAATGATGGTTTAATATCATTTTGAACTGTATTCATTAGGATGACTATTAGTTTATTAAATCAAATTGGCATATTACTGATTATTAGTTTATTTACTTTCTAATTTGCATATACTAATTTTATGTAGGAAAATGACACAATTGTTGAAGAAACCCCAATGATAAATGTTGATGAATCAGATTCGGGTTATAATAGTGAACCCCGGTTGTTGTTGCAAAAGCTCCAAAAGCTCAAACTAGCAAAAGAAAAAGAGATGATGACAAAGAAGAAGAGTATGAAATTTATGCAAAAACAAATAAGGAAAGGGCTTTGATTTGGCAACATTATGATGCGGTTAGAATGAAGAAGGATGGGTTAAGAAGGGCGTTGTGCAAGTTTTGCAATAAAACTCTAGCAGCAAATGGCGCAAACGGTACTTCCGGTCTTCATAGACATTATCCTTGTCCTTCTAATCCTAACTTTGTCCCCAAAAATCAAGTTCAACAACAAACCCACTTAGATTTTAAAAAGAATCTTAGTGGTGAAGGTACCTGTAGTTTACAAACTTGGAAACATGATGAAAGTAGGATAAAAAAAAGCATTGATTAACATGTTTGTTGTTGCTGAGTCACCTTTTCCGTTTGTTGAACATGAGGTTTTTGTTGAATATACTAAGGCGTGTAACGGAAGATTTGTGTTGCCATCTAGACATAAGTTATCTAAGGATGTTTCAAAGTATTACCTAGATGAAAGAAGCATCGGAGTCGGATTTTAGTACGGGAGGTCGTGTTCTTGACCCATATAGGACTAACTTGTCTTATGCCGTAGTTGAGGCGTTGATATGTACCTAAGATTGGGTAAGAAAGTCCAAAAAAGCTATAATAGATGACATTGACGATCTATTAAATGATGATGATGTTGCAAAAGGTAATAGCTTATCTTGTATATGTTTTTCTAATGTTTGTTAAGTTATTAACTTTGCTAGTTTTTTGTCGTATGTAAAGATATAGAAGAAGGGATTGCCAAGCAAAACGCTAAAGGAAAAGGGATGGGAGCTACACAAGATTAAGTTTTGTTGAACATGATTTAGTTTATTTATTTTGAATGATTTCATACTATTATGGTAGATTTTGTATGTTTTGGAACCTGTTGCACAAGATTAAGTTTCTAATGTTTGTTGAACGTGTTTTTGAACGATTTCATACGTTGCAAGTTTGTTTATTTTGCCATTTTTATATTTATATTTTGCTACAGAAGGTTGGTTAAATAAAATTAGAAATAAAGTTTACAATTTGTCTACCTGCAAGCTTGCACATGTATTTGGTACCATATACATTCAACAGAAAGGATACAATTCTGGACCACATCATTTGTAAACAAGGTAACAGTGGTCGTGCGCACACTAGATTAAAATTACAAAATGTTTATAACTAAGCAGGTAAACTTTGTTGCTTTTCTAAATATTCAAGCCAATTTTTCTATCAAAAAAACAAACATATTGCTATTTTACAAGGTAACAGTGGTCATGCCCTCATCAAATGTATTGCTATTTTATAAGATACAAATTGTTTAACCAAAAACGGGAATAACCCGATAAATACCGATTTTCCGGTACCGGGTACCGGTACCGAAATCCCGTTCGGTACGGTATCGGTATACACCTTTTAAGCCTGGAAAAAATCGGGAGCATCAATTCAGAACGGGTTTGAGACGGGATGGTACCGAACTCATCCCTAAACGAGATAATTGAACTAGATAGAATAAATGAGGGACGCTTTGGTAAATTTCTGTATGTGAACACTTTTCCACTCCTCCATAATACTCCCAAAAGTGGGTGCAAATATCTTGCTTCCTCATCTTTTCCTTCTCTCAAACACTTAAGAACACACACAATTTTTGATTTCTTTTTTTTCCCCTCACTTTCTCTCCTTTAACAAACTCATGAACACAGTGTGAGGCAATGAATCAAATGAGCAAAAAGGTCCAATTGACTCTTCCCGAATCCCCTTTGCCTTCAATGCTTTCAATAATGGAAAGAGTTCTTAATAAGTTTAAGAAAGTTAATCTTCACAGAGTGCCAACTTTAATTCAGTATTATGAATGCAGCCCTCCTGTGGATCCAGAGTACAATGGGTTTAATGTCACATTGCGAGGTAAACTTGTTGTCTACAACGAATACAGTGTACAACTTGAGCGATACCACAAAAATTGTTACAATCAGGGTTGTCGTGTTGTTGGGCAAGACACAAAGGTGGAAAGCTGGTTGGCTGGCCGAGCAGTTCAGACAAGGGTGGCAGATCAAGGTACAACACGAATACGTGTAGATAAGTCGGACCATGTATTGGGGTTGTTCGTTATGCCTGTGTTTCTTAATCGGGATACTTATAAGCAAACTGTCGGAATCATCGAGTTGGTCACAATTGTACCGAAAGAAAGTTATGTTGAAGATTTCTTTCAAATCCACAAATTGCTAAAGGTAAGCTTTTATTTAGGTTGAAACGTTAGTAGTATTTTATGTAGAAATATTATTGTTTGTTTCTTGTTTGGACACCTTCAAGAAACAACATATGTGGTAAGAACTAAGAAGTCATGAACTCATGATACAGATTTTTGTATGTCTTAAAATTTTGTAGGATGAAGGCTTAGACTCAAATGGTATGGAGAAGACAATAAAAGTTCATCACAAACGTCTTGTAGTCAAGTTCAAATTATCGATTTTGGCCAACTTGCAAGACTTGCAGAAGGAAGTGATAATGAGGTTTAACATATTGGAACACGAACGTTACTTAATTGAATATGAAGATAGCAATGGTTACTCTCTTCCAATTTTAAGTGATGCCGACCTCAAGGTTTGCATTAAAGAATCAGTTTCAAAGGAGAGAACCGTCATCAAAATGTCTGTGAAATTTACAACATAAGAACATATCGGCTTGTGTCATTCTTATTCCAAATTATGCGATCGCCCTTCTTTATTGTCATACTTCACCCAGTCGAGTACTTCAGATCCGAATATAGCTCATAGCGGTCAAATATTAATTATATGTTGTTGATTTGTATACTTGTGTCGAAAGTTTGGGTGTAGTTGCGTGATATATTGCCTTTTTTTTCAAAGAATATGCATGGGAGTATATAATTGATTGTGAATGGAGCATTGTCGTCAAATATATGAGTTTACTTATTTGATAAGAATTGTTTATGGTATGTCAACATTATTACATATGATGTATAAGCTAAGGTCGTGTAGGTAACGGATATGTCATATGGTAATTATATTTGGAAATGCAACACTTAGTTATTATTTAAATTAGATTTATATTGTTTTAGTATAATAAGTTAGAAGTACAACACTTAGGTATTATTTAAATTAAATTTAGATTGTTTTAGATATACTAGATATCTTTCTGTTTTCAGAATCAATTGTTTGTTCGCCCATCATTGTCAGTCAAATAAAACACGTATATCATTCCTTTGGAAGAATCAGTCAAAGAATTTATTTATATACCTTCTATTATTTCGTATACTATTTTGTAGGGGTAAAAGATACGTGGATAGCTTTCACATAGAATATTATTTGCTTTTCATCACTTTGACATGTAAAAAAAAAAAAAAAATTGTAAGGCTTTTTTTCTTACGAAACATTTAAATTTTTTATTTCTCTTGCTGATGCATCATAATAGATGATTGTTGAATTTAGTATTCAAGTTCATAAGTGACTGATAAGACTGTCGTCAAAAGTAGAGTCTTTATTTGATTGCTTTCAATGAACAGTTAAGAGAAATAATTAATAAGGTGAGATAGTCGTTTGGTGTTGGCACAATGGCGCGCACTATTTGGCCATATAGGAAGCTTGGGATGATTTTGGAGGAATTTCACATCGCCCCAAGGAGCTTTTTCCAAGTCCCTCCCTCTCTATATAAATAGAGGGGTATTTAATTATGGAAAATGATTTTTACGCCTAAAACTTATGCTTAAATACATATCTAACAAGAAGATTAAGACATGTTGCATGATGAAGAGTGGAGTGTTGGCCTTTATTGAAACGGATCTATGGTCTTAACGTTAATCACAAATATACCAAGTAAAAGCAGGGATTAAATGAAACGTAAATGTGTTTATATTAATCTTGTCATCATCTTTCTTACATAAATATTCAAAGTAAAAGCGGGGATTAAATGAAAAGGTACGAGTGAACCATTGTCTTTGGTTTAATGATATGGCGATTATGTTATTCTTGTCATGTAACTGCTTATATCGCTAAGTTGACTTTTAAAGTCGACTTGTTTGGTTGACTTTTGTTGACCGGGTCGTAGTGGATTGTGGGTTAATAGGGGTCGATTGATGATTAACCCAATATTCTCCCTTAATCACAATCGCCTTGTTGCGGATCTTTGACTCCAATTAGTTGTCTCATTGTGAGGAATTTGATCTTGATAATGCCTTTGTCGATGTCGCCTTATGAAATTCTCCACTAATGAATTGGACTTATAGATCTTCCCTTCGACGCATTCTCTTATAAAGTGGTATTTTATATCGATGTGCTTACTTCTTCCGTGAAATCGGGATTCTTCATTAGTTCGATGGCGGACTTGTTGTCAACCATGTTGTAACCTTTTTTCTTTGCGTGTGTAAGCTTGCTAAGTAATCTCTTTAACCATAATGCTTGTGTTGATCTTCTGCCTTCTTTGCAATGAATTGATTCACATGATGATAGAGCTACTGTTGTCTTGCTTTTGTGTGCTCGGTGATTGGTGATTCACCGTAGTGAAGATAATTCGGTAGTGCCTTTGCCTTCTCGAGTGTTGACTCGTAGCTTCCGCCACTATAACCTTGTATCCGGTTTCTCCATTGTGCTTGTAGGTGATTCCATAGTCTTTTGTTCCTTTAACATAGCGTAGTACTTGCCTTATAGCTTTCATGTGTTGTTCCTTCGGTTCTTGCATAAAAAGACTAAGTAATCCAACGGAATAACTTAAGTCGGGTCTTGTATGTAGCAAATATCTTAAGCATCCAATCAAGCTTCTAAATTCAGTTGAGTTGACCGTTGTTGCTTCAGTGTTCTTTGTTAGTCTTGTTCCTGGATCAATAGGTATTAAAGTTTCGTTGCAGTCTAGCATTTCAACTTCCTTTAGGATCTTGCTTGCGTAGGCGGATTGCTTTATTGATATGTCACCTCAGTTTGTGTGACTTCAATTCCTAAATAGTAGGATAGTAATCCTAGGTCACTCATCTCAAATTTTTCTTCCATTTGAGCTTTGAACTTGTCTATTCTTTTCTTTGGTGTGCCAGTGATGATTAAATCATCCACATAGACTCCTACTAGAAGTATCGAGTCTTCTTATTTCTTCGTGTAGACAGCTTGTTCCAAAGCGCACTTCTTGAAATTTAAGGACTTCAAGGTATTGTCTAACTTTATGTTCCATGCATGTGGTGCTTGTCTTAAACAGTATAGAGCTTTTATCACCAGAATTTTCCATTATCTTTTATAAATCCTTCGGTTGTGTAACATACACTTCTTCTTTTAAGTCTCCATGCAAATGCAGATTTGGCGTCTAGGTGATGTACTTACCATTTGTTATTAGCGACTATGGCTAATAGTAATCGGACTGTTTCCATTCTTGCTTGGTGCAAATACTTCTTCAAAGTTTATGTCATGCTCTTGTATGTAGCCTTTTGCTACTAGTCTTGCTTTATGCTGACTATATTTTCATTAGCATCTTTCTTGGTCTTGAATACCCACTTTAATCCAATGGCTTTATGTCCTTTTGGTAGAGTGGTTAGTTCCCATGTATTTTTCCTATTAATTGAATCCAATTCGACCTTCATTGCTTCAATCCATTTTAGATCGTTCGATGCTTCCTTGTAATTCTTAGGTTCATCTTCAGCTAGTAATAAATGCTCGGGTAAAACTTCCTCGGTGTTATCATATATATCATTCAACGTTCTGAAACCTTGTAAAGGTGTATGATCAAAGTCTGGATGTAAATTATGGGTTGTAGCTGAGTTACTTTGATTGGTTGAATGTCTTGAGGTAGTTTGTGTAAATTGAGTATTTATTCGCGATGAAATTGTAGATGGTGTGCGAAGTGTTTTTTGATTGTGAGGGTGAGTCTGTTGTTGATGTTGCATATTCATGATCATCATTTGCAGGGATGTCGTTGTCTTCTTCATCTGGTTGGATATCTTGTTCCTGATGTTCATTCGTTGCTTCAAGATTTTCATTTTTGAAGTTTAACCATTCTGGTTCATCGTTGGTCTGTTCACTCAGGTAATCCATCCAATCCCATGTTTCATCCTCTTTGAACTTCACATCTCTACTAACACATATCCTTTGTGTTGTTGGATCAAACAGTCTGTAAGCTTTTGATCCTTGTTCGCTTCCTAAGTATACCATTTTGTTGCTTCTATCATCTAACTAATCTAACTTTGTCAGATGTTGTGATGGTACCTTTGCATATGCTATGCAGCCAAAAACTTTTAGGGTTTCTAAG
Source organism: Chrysanthemum lavandulifolium (assembly GCA_022545495.1). NCBI lineage: Eukaryota > Viridiplantae > Streptophyta > Magnoliopsida > Asterales > Asteraceae > Chrysanthemum > Chrysanthemum lavandulifolium. The sequence continues at coordinate 2,247,844 of CM040246.1, read as the reverse complement.
TTTGGCTTTCTTTTCTTGATTCCTTCATATGGAGTGATGTCTTCTAGGGCTCTTGTAGGAGCACTGTTTAGAATGTATATAGCGTGTTCAATGACTTCAAATTAAAAATTTTGTGGCATGTTGGTTGCTTTCATCATGCATCTCGTGTAGACATAATTGTCCTATTCCTTCGTTCAACTACTTCATTTTGTTGTGGTGAGTAATGTGCGGTTAGTTGTCGTGCTATGCGTTTTCTTTGCGATATTGAGTGAATTCGTTAGATGTGAATTCTCCTCCACGTCGATTCTTAACATTTTCAATGTTGTCCTTAGCCCTTCCTATTGTTTCTTTGTATTCCTTGAAAGTATCGAAGATTGATCTTTCGTGTTTAGAAATACGCCCATATATCTTGAGTAATCATCTACTAACAAGAATATGTATTTCTTTCGAGATGGTGTTGGTGGTGTGATTGGTCCATGATGAGTGTGTAATCTCATCATTTTTGTACAAAATAAACTGTAAAATCATCCGAAAACACTCGAAACACATCAAATGATCAAAATATCACAAATCGGTGTTTTATGTGTTTTAAATGCAAAATATCAAAATCGGATGAAAAACATATCAAATTTGCAAAATTGCGGTTTTAGTCCCCAAGTTTCAAAAGTTGTCAAAAAGCAGTCCCTCGAGTCAAAATTTCAAAAGAAAAGTCACCAAAGGTCCTTTTTAAATCATAACTTGTCAAATTTAGTCCTTTGGTGAAAAATATCAAAATTTGAGAAAATTACAAGAATGGTCCTTCAGTTTCAAAATTGGCGAATTAGTCCTCGGAAAATTGGAAAAAGGAAAGTTTGGTCCTTGTACTTTTAAACTTTGTCACTTTTAGTCCTTGGAGCAAATTTGCTTAAATGGCGCACTGGTCCTCAATTTTCGTAATTACACTTTTTAGTCCTTGTCTTATTAAAACTCTTTAAACCTTTTTGACTTGTCATAACTCAAATGGACCCCTGCCATAACCATTGGACCCCCATTTTTGAACCCCCATTTTATATTACTGCCCTGGTCAAACCCAAATGGTCAAACAGACCCAATGGCGCCAAAACTCTCTTCCTCCCCACTTGAGCCCTGCAACTCCTGCAACACACAACCCCTTCCCATCCCTTATCTCCTTCCATGTCCCTCCTCCATCACAATCCAAAGTGCATTTATTACTCTCCTCATCACACTCAACCTCACCGCTTAAAACCTCATTTCCCTTGAAACACATGGAGGCCAAGATTACTCAAAATGATCCAAGGTCCTAAAAAGGTGGGATTTGCTCGGTCGAGAGAGAAACAATTTGGGATATATAAGGAAAGTTAAAAAGCTATGGATGAGTAGTTAGTTTTATAAAAAATTCTTCTTATGTCATTTTTTTTTATCCATGTCTTAGTTTAATTATAATGTTGTAATTTCACTTCATTTGTATTTCCTTTAAGTTAAAACACCATTGTAAGCCACTTTTGAGTATCAATCTAATCTTTCATATAAGTTTCATGTTTTAAGGTTACTGTTGGAATTTTCATCTTTAAACTCTTTAGTCAAAGTCTATAGCAGCTTAGTTTTGATCTCTAACAAGCTTCTATAAACTTGTCATAGCTTTATACAAGCTTTTATTCAAGTTTCAAACTGCTTTGGTTAATGGTCATGAAGTCAAGCGGTGCATTTGGCTTGGTAATGGATAATGGTAGGTGATGCAATTTTGACTGGGGTTGGAATAGACTAGGATTAGAGTAGGTTTGGGTTTGGTTTGCTTTGTGGCACCGGTGGACAATTGTGAGTTATGTTCTCATTTCTAATTTCTCTTCAATGTTGCGGTTTATGATTGTAAGTGTCTGTGGTCACAAGTGATTTTATGTGTTTAATTAGCTATAATTAGGTGATTTAAACTTATCTTGATCTCGTGATAGTGGTTAGTTAAGTATCAATATCGGTTTAAGTTCAATTCGGTTTAAAAAGTGGTGTTTGGAATTGCCTCTAAACACGGCCTTAAGGTTAGTCCAGTGGTTTATATTTGTTGGTTCAAGTTTGGATAGCTTATCTAAGCTCATATCTGTCTTGGTCTTAAGCCTGCACATGTCCAAAGTCAAAAACACAAACATTCTGTCATGAGGGCTTATCTGTTGAACTTTTGCATAATCAAAAGTTTATTTTGTGTTCAAAATCCATAAAGTCAGATTACATTAGCTTAATTTCATCCATATATATCAATTCCAGTCCAAAATTTTGAATCAAAGTTGGAAAAAGTCAACTTTCCATGTTTTGTATAAAAGTCAAAAGTTAAAAACTCTGATTTTGGCCAACTGGAGTGAATTTTTATTGCACTCATTTCTGATCCAATTTCTATGAAACTTGTAGTTTTAAAAACCTCAGCTGGTCTTGTTTCTTATTGGTAATTTTCCAGATTTTTATCACATTTCTAGAAGCCTCAAACTAGCTTGTTAAAATGGTACTTAATGCCTGTCACGAGGCATTAAGCACATGCGCAGGCTTCGCGTTTTGTTGAGCTTGTCTGAGCTCACCTTGGCTCACCAAGGTCTAGTATTTAGTTTGGACACTCTCACCCGTGTCTTCTCTAAGTTCCAAGTTCCGATTTCTGTTTCTAGCTTATTTAGGTGCTTATATTCTAGCTTAAAGTAGACAACCTAAATCTGTTTTTAGCTTATGAGCTCATATATCAAATCTGTTCAATTTGCTATTACAGAGGTTATAGCTTGTTGATATCTGTTGCATTTAGGTTATTTTAGCTTATAGTAGCTTCTTTTTCAGTTTGGTACCTTGTGGTGTGGTTTTAGCTTATCAAAGTGCTTATTTTTAAGCACTTGGCTCATCGTTCAATATCTTCCACATAGCACCTTGTTTTTCCAATTTTCCTAACTTCCTAATATTGTTTAAGACTTTTCCGAAATTTTGATTTTCTAAGTTGATTTGCTATTTTCTCAATTTAAATTAGTTTTAGCACTTTTAAATTAGCTTTAAATACAAAAATTAAGAAAGGTTCAAAAATAATTTTCAATTTTATTAAGTTAAGATAAATATAAAAAGAAAAAATATTTTTCTAGATTTTTCTTAGTTAAATTTGTATTTTTAAATATTTTAATTAGTTTTAAATAGTTTTTAATTAATAATAATTAATTAAATAGTCATAAAAATAATTTTCCTTTTCTATAAATTTTCTTTTATCATTAGGTTTGTAAAAATGTATTTTTCATATTTTTAGGATTTATATTGTATAAGTTTCACTTTTTATTTTGTACGTTTACGTAATTTTAATTTAAACGTAAGTTTTTAGTTTTAAGTTTTAAACGTTCATCATTTTAAAAATAGTGATAGCGTTTATTTAATAGATTTTATCTTTTTAACTTTCTTTAATTTGCATTTTAGCCCTTGTAGTTTATGTCCCTGCTTTAGTAGTTATAATAATTCTCAATCTCCTTTCCGCTTCAAATCTCGCGATCACTATCGTCGATAATCCATTGCATAGCTCACGGGACATAACGACCCGGAAACACTATACTCCTCAGATCTTCATTGCATACGTGCTTAAGCAGTTTTAAGTCGATACGGTCCGCCATTCACAAGTGGCGGGCTTGTGTTTAGCTTGACTGCTTTTGCGTATCAGATCAAATTTTAGCGCCATTGTCTGTTTGACCATTTGGGTTTGACCAGGCAGAATATAAAGGGGTTCAAAAATGGGGTCCAATGGTTATGGCAGGGTCCATTTGAGTTATGACAAGTCAAAAGATTGCTAGGGACTAGCAATATCTTAGTGTGGGGATTGATGAAGTCTAAATACTCATCATTTTGTACAATATAAATCAAAATCATCCGAAACGCTCGAAACACATCAAAAGATAAAAATTTTGGCGCCACGCTTGGTGCTTTAGCGTGTTTAGCCTTTTCGGATCCATTCTTACATATTCCATCTTTTGTAAAAGTTTTTTTGTAAAGTTTTCAAAAATCCAAAAGTTCATTAACACTTTTCCTAAAGTGTTAACAACACCAAAAATATTTTCATTCTTTGTTTTATAGCATATTTTTCAAAATCCAAAATACTCATCTTTTATCCTCCAACTGCTTAATTCTACATTTCTATCCTCAAACCTGCTTAATTCTCCATTTTCTTACCTCTAATCTGCTTAATTCTTCATCTCTTATCCTCTTATCTGTTTAATTCTCTATGTCATGGTATTTGACATGTTCCTGTGTGGAGGTCCATTTAACGGTGGAAATTGTCGTGATGTACCAATGTGGGTTTCGAGACAAGTTTGTCGGTAATCCCGATCCCATTTCAAATGATACACCCGATTTTTCCTACCTACCTCCACATTTCTAATACGAATCCTACTCATGCGAAGTTTTGTGGGAATGATTCTCATTATGGTTTTGATTGTCCATCACGGTCGCGGTTGTCATGAGCCGAACCGTGTTACAATCGTAACTTTGGTGAAAGTTATTTTCCCAATTATCTCTGGTGAGAATCATGGGGTCCTCATGAGACTTTTGAATGTCAACCGATGAATCAAAATTTTCAAAATTCCAATTCTCCGGTTTTGACAATTTCCAACCCCACAAGATTCCATCACCATCGACTCCGAGCCTTCACATCATTTCAATGATTACGAGGAGTGTAATCTTCTCAAAGTTCAAGAAATACGCATTCGAAAGAAACTACAAATGAAAAGAATGGTGTGAAGCTCAGATGAATATAAGAATCGGATATGATGACGATGATGATGAGGATAGTATTCAAATGAAGGAATACTATGATTACGACGAGAGAGTGTTACTCAATTGAACGATCTTATTTCTCAACTCCCCGCCTATTGCTATCTTACCTATCTTACCTATTATTGCTTCCAAAGACTCTCTCATAATGGGGACGAGCCTCTTAGCACTATTCCGAATGGAATCGCCTAGTGTTGAGAACCTTGTCCCAACCCCAAGTGAGTCCGAGGTTATCTCCGATAATATGTGTGATGAGCCTCTTAATGATGATTCTTCTCCTCCTCTTGACATTCCATATGATCATGTCGAGATGTTCTCCGATTCTGATAACGATTGTATTTCGTTTGACGATTCTTTATCCTATGGAGACATCGATTATGCCGGGGAGCTGTGGTGATTATCTTTCGTTTAGCAGATTAGTAATTTGGATATTCACTCTTTGTTCATACCATCCATCTGTATATGTTTATATTTTCTTATCCAAAACCCCAAAATACTCTTCTCATTCCTCTTATTCGTTGATTCTATTTCTCTTACCCTCTTTTGCCGCTTAATTCTATTCTTCGTATCCTCTCAACCATTTGATTCTCTTAACCCTCTATATGTTTAATTCTTATGTCGACATTCATCAACTTCATCGTCGAAATGTGTGTGCGGTGTGGAGGGCCTAGTTCAAGCGAATTTTGCAATTCGTGCAATTATCCATCAAAAATTCTTTTCAAAGTTATTTCGACCACCCGCCACAACCCGAAATACATTCTAATCTTGACAAACCGCTTCAAACGCCTGAGCTACCCCAAGCACCCACCGAGGATTACGAGGACACTTTTTTGAAGATAGAGCCCGTAATCTAATCGAACAAATTCAAACCGATGAAAAAAGTCGAGAATTAGAATTGATTACGATGAACCTGCTCAAACACCGGTGACTAGCAAGAATGACTTGCCTAATCTTCACGCTTTCAAGAACCAAAACCGGAGACCATAACGAAGTGGTGGAAATTGCTAGCTTCGAGCACACCACTTGTCCCACCTCCCCGATTTTTCCGAATGTTCTTCGAGACTTGATAGTCATTCAGATCACCATGTTGGTTTTGTTGATTCTTTGAATAAACCGATTCCTCTTCATAACTATCAAATGCAATCGCTTATTCCTTGTGTCGGTTGTGGTGAGCCTCTCTTTGGTTCACCACATCGCTGGTGTACGTGTGTACAATGTGGTAATGATATTCATAATGGGAGTTGTTTATTTTGTGGTTCGAGGAATTCATTTGATTATGATCCTAATCGTAACTCATTTAACGATTCCTCAAACTTTTCCAATTACCCACCCCAACCGACTTATCTTCATATAACCAACAGCTTTCATCATGTGAATTTTGTGGAGGTCCTCACCAAGTATTCGAGTGTCAATCCGGAAACACGTTTGTCTATGAACAGTTTTTCCAGGTGATGCTCGTAGTTTTGGTTATGACCAAAATCCATATGATTCACCATTCCGCACTAAACAGCTTTTACTTGTAGTACTGTGAAGGTCCCATTTCACCGATTGTCAAATAGGAACCCGGTTCCTTGTAACAATCATGACTTTCACATGTTTGACAATTTTCAACCTCCACAAAGACCATACTGGCTCAAACTCCACCGAGCCGTTGTCTCATGAAATCTCCTGGGATCTTGAAACCGCAATGAAAACACTTGAGGATATGATGAGTAATTTTAAGAATCAAGTGAGTGGTGAAAATACCATAGGACAATTGCTTGTCAAGAGCGAGAGGCCCGCAAATCTAGGGAAGAATCATTAATCCTAGAGCAAGCGGCTACAAGACGCTCCCAATTTCTCAAGGCGGCTCTTTATGACGATGACGAGGAGGGTTTTATCCTTTTAAAAGTAATATTTCTCAACCCCCGGTCGGTTGATATTCCAAAGAATGAGATTCCATCTCAAACAACTCGCTATCACACCAAGCTCCCACTCACTCTCCGAACATGGGGACGGCATCTTGACACTGTTCCCGAAAAGAATCGGACGAATTCATAAAGTCTAGTGTTGAGGACCTTGTCCCAATCCCAAGAGAGTCACAGGGAATCCTTGATCATGTGTGTGATATCCTCCTCCTCTTGTCTTCCAAATGATCATGTCGAGATGCTCTCCGATTCGATGATGATGATTCGTTATCTTGTGGAGACATCATTTATGTGGAAGATTCACCTTCCGAGCTTGTTAGCTTAGAAGAAGAGAATGATGAATTACCGACATCGAAATCAAAGATGAAGCTCTTCGAGCAACATTATTGAATGTCGGCTTCTCATTTCTAAAATCGAGGCTTTCAAAGAGAAACCAATTTCATCTCCTATCCCCATTAAGGATAGTGACACTCTTTCGATGATTCTATTCCGAAATGAAAGCCTTCTGCTTTGCTAATATGGGAGAGAAGATTAGTGGCGATTACCACTTCTCATTCTCATAATTCTCTCCTCGATCATGAATCATTTACTTTTGAGGAGTTCGCCATGAACCCACTCATATCAATTTTGAATATGATTCATTCACCTTCATGGAGTTCTCGGATGAACTCACTCATATCATATCTCCGCTGGAGTATGATAATTTCTACTTTGATCTAGACACACCCATAATATGTCTTGATCAAGCTTAACTCGAGAGATTCATGAAACTATGAATTCTCCTATCGAGGATGAAGAGTTAGTCATGATTTCTATCATGATTTTCTTCTTTCTTCATATATTCTCATCACTTCTCCCTGCTCTTCACTCCTTCGGAATGAAGACATTATCTTGATCCCGCATTTTCATGTACCATTTGTGAGCGGTTCTATGTATATCTCATCGATGTGGAACTTTCACGCACTTCAATGTTTATCCAAACATCTTGAATGAGTCCGATGGAGATTGTTTCTTCCACTTTGCTTCCCATGAACCAATGAATTCTGGGTCGAGTCAAGCTAGCGACTTCAGAACCAAAAACAAGAGACACACCATATGGGTTTTCACCCATATTCCGACTTCTTACCCTTTCTACCACCTAAGTGTGGGGTGATGCACATGTTATATATATAAGTTCTTGAAAAAAAAAAAAAAAAAAAAATCTTTCTAAATAATGGCCGTAGTATTTCCTTTTACGTTCTTTGTTTCGCATAACTGCGGTACTTTGAATATTGAGGGCAATATTCATTTCTAAGTGTGGGGGATTCTCACTGAATTTTGTTATATGTAATATACCGCCCAATTCCCGCTTTTGGCCAAAAAATTTTTTTTGGAGTAAGTGTTCTACACTTACTCATTTGGTTATCATCCGCCATGTCAGTAAGACTAAAGGATTGGCTAATCCAGAGCAAACGGCTCTTGGTAAAGATATCTCAAATCCGCTTTATATGGCTTGCAATTTGCCCAAAATTGTATGGTATTCAACCACCATATCCAAAAAGTGAAGAGTCAATAGCCCGCAAGATTATGGCTCGTGGTAAAGGCAATGGAAAATCCATAATTGGTAATCGACTCACCAAAGATAATTCGATAATTTATCTAAGAGTTGGCTAGTCCGTAAGGGTACGGCTCGTAAAGACAAAATCAAACCCGCTGAAAGTCGGTGGTTTGCTCAAAATCACATGGTTATCGCAACCATAGTTCTTACTTGAATCGAAACATTTACTACTCCGTAAGTAATGGCTTTTGGTAAAGAGATTAAAATCCATTATGTTTTCTCAAATCATTGCTAGGACTAGCAATATCTTAGTGTGGGGATTGATGAGTGTGTAAATACTCATCATTTTGTACAAAATAAACCGCAAAATCATCCGAAAACACTCGTAAACACATCAAAATGATCAAAATATCACAAATCAGTGTTTTATGTGTTTTAAATGCAAAAATATCAAAATCGATGAAAACATATCAAATTTGCAAAATTGCGCTTTAGTCCCCAAGTTTCAAAAGTTGTCAAAATAAGTCCACTCGAGTCAAAATTTCAAAGAAAAGTCACCAAATGTCCTTTTAAATCATAACTTGTCAAATTTAGTCCTTTGGTGAAAAATATCAAAAATTTGAGAAAATTACAAGAATGGTCCTTCAAGTTTCAAAATTGGCAGAATTAGTCCCTGGAAAATTGGAAAAAGGCAAGTTTGGTCCTTGTACTTTTAAACTTTGTCACTTTTAGTCCTTGGAGCAAATTTGCTTAAATGGCAGCCTGGTTCCTCAATTTTTCAGAATTACACTTTTAGTCCTTGTCTTATTAAAACTCTTTAAACCTTTTTGACTTGTCATAACTCAAATGGACCCCTGCCATAACCATTGGACCCCATTTTGAACCCCTTTTATATTATCGCCTGGTCAAACCCAATGGTCAAATGCACTCCAATGGCGCCAAAACTCTTCCCTCCCCACTCGAGCCCCTCGCAACTCCTGCAACACACAACCCTTCCCATCCCTTATCTCCTTCCATGTCCCCTCCTCCATCACAATCCAAAGTGCATTTATTACTCTCCCTCATCACACTCAACCCTCACCTGCTTAAAACCTCATTTCCCGCCAAAACACATGGAGGGCCAAGATTACTCAAAATGATCCAAAGGTCCTAAAAAAAGGTGGGATTTGCTCAGACTGGAGAGAGAAACAATTTGGGATATATAAGGAGCAGAAAGAAGCTATGGATGAGTAGTTAGTTTTATAAAAAATTCTTCTTATGTCGTTTTTTTTTATCCATGTCTTAGTTTAATTATAATGTTGTAATTTCACTTCATTTGTATTTCCTTTAAGTTAAAACACCATTGTAAGCCACTTTTGAGTATCAATCTAATCTTTCATATAAGTTTCATGTTTTAAGGTTACTGTTGGAATTTTCATCTTTAAACTCTTTAGTCAAAGTCTATAGCAGCTTAGTTTTGATCTCTAACAAGCTTCTATAAGCTTGTCATAGCTTTTTACAAGCTTTTATTCAAGTTTCAAACTGCTTTTGGTTAATGGTCAATGAAGTCAAACCGTGCATTTGGCTTGTAATGGATAATGGTAGGTGATGCAACTTGACTTGGGGTTGGAATAGACTAGGATTAGAGTAGGTTTGGGTTTGATTTAGCTTTGTGGCACCACCGGACAATTGTGAGTTATGTTCTCATTTCTAATTTCTCTCAATATTGCGCTTATGATTGTAAGTGTATGCGTGGTCACAAGTGATTTTTATGTGTTTAATTAGCTATAATTAGGTGATTTAAACTTATCTTGATCTGTGATAAGGGTTAGTTAAGTATCAATATCGCTTTAAGTTCAATTCGCTTTAAAAAGGGTGTTTGAATTGCTCTAAACCTCGGCCTTAAGGTTAGTCCATTGGTTTATATTTGTTGGTTCAAGTTTGATAGCTTATCTAAGCTCATATCTCGCCTTGGTCTTAAGCCCGCACATGTCCAAAGTCAAAACACAAACATTCGTCATGAGGGTTTATCTGCTGAACTTTTGCATAATCAAAAGTTTATTTTGTGTTCAAAATCCATAAAGTCGATTACATTAGCTTAATTTCATCCATATATATCAATTCCAAATCAAAATTTTGAATCAAAGTTGGAAAAGTCAACTTTCCATGTTTTGTATAAAAGTCAAAAGTTAAAACTCGATTTTGCCAATGGAGTGAATTTTTATTGCACTCATTTCGATCCAATTTCTATGAAACTTGTAGTTTTAAAAACCTCACCGGTCTTGTTTCTTATTGGTAATTTTCCGATTTTTATCACATTTCTAGAAGCCTCAAACTAGCTTGTTAAATGAGATAATTAATGCACTGCAGGCATTGTCAGCACTGTGGCTCGAGTGGTTTTGTTGAGCTTGTCAGAGCTCACCTTGGCTCACCAAGGTCTAGTATTTGGTTTGGACACTCTCACCCGGTCTTCTAAGTTCCAAGTTCGATTTCTGCTTCTAGCTTATTTAGGTGCTTATATTCTAGCTTAAAGTAGACAACCTAAATCTGTTTTTAGCTTATAAGCTCATATATCAAATCTGTTCAATTTGCTATTCCAGAGGTTATAGCTTGTTGATATCTGTTGCATTTAGGTTATTTTAGCTTATAGTAGCTTCTTTTTCAGTTTGGTACCTTGTGGTGTGGTTTTAGCTTATCAAAGTGCTTATTTTTAAGCACTTGGCTCATCAGTTTCAATATCTTCCACATAGCACCTTGTTTTTCCAACTTTCCTAACTTCCTAATATTGTTTAAGACTTTTCCTGAAATTTTCAGATTTTTCTAAGTTGATTTGCTATTTTTCTCAATTTAAATTAGTTTTTAGCACTTTTAAATTAGCTTTAAATACAAAAATTAAGAAAAGGTTCAAAAATAATTTTTCAATTTTATTAAGTTAAGATAAATATAAAAGAGAAAAAATATTTTTCTAGATTTTCTTAGTTAAATTTGTATTTTTAAATATTTTAATTAGTTTTAAATAGTTTTTAATTCCTAGAAAATTCAAAAATAATCAGAAAAATACAAAAATAGTTTTGAAAATTCTAGTTTGATATTTTAGACTTTTCTAATTCATAATTTTATTTTTCAAGCTTTATTTCCTATTTTCTTTCATTTTAGGTTATTATTAATTAGTTAAAAATAGTTTTTAATTAATAATAATTAATTAAATAGTCATAAAAATAATTTTCCTTTTCTATAAATTTTCTTTTATCATTAGGATTGTAAAAATGTATTTTTCATATTTTTAGGATTTATATTGTATAAGTTTCACTTTTTATTTTGTACGCTTACGTAATTTTAATTTAAACGTAAGTTTTAGTTTTAAGTTTTAAACGCTCATCATTTTAAAAATAGTGATAGCGTTTATTTAATAGATTTTATCTTTTAACTTTCTTTAATTTGCATTTTAGCCCTTGTAGTTTATGTCCTGCTTCCGTAGTTATAATAATTCTCAATCTCCTTTTCCGCTCAAATCTCGCGATCACTATATCGTCGATAATCCATTGCATAGCTCATTTGGGACATAACGACCGGGAAACACTATACTCTCGGATCTTCATTGCATACGTGCTTAAGCGGTTTAAAATTTGATTCTGGTCCGCCATTCATGAGTGGCGGGCTCATGTGATTTAGCTTGACTGCTTTCGCGTGTCGATCCATAAATATCCGTAAACTAAATCTAATGGTGATCTTGATCTAGTTTTGCTTTTTGGGAAATGGCGCTCATTGTGTTTACCAACTAAACAAACATCACAAATTTGTGTTGTATGTTTAATGGCAAGTATTCCATGAACTAACTCTCTTTGAGTCATAGATTTTAATGATTCAAAGTTGAGGTGTCATAATCTTGCGTGCCATAACCAAGTGTTGTCACTTAAGTTTGCTAATAAGCAAGCATGTGTGCCTATCTTCAAACTTTCTTTGTATAGATGGTTTCTCTGTCTTGTGACTTTCATGAATATTTTTTTGTCCATGTCATAAAGTCTTAATTCATCATCGTCCATTACTACTTTACAACCAATTTCGGTAAATTGTCCAAGGCTTAATAAGTTGCTTTTTAAGCTGGGAATGTAATAGACTTGAGATATGATTCTTTGTTTCTCGTCATCACATTCTAATAGGATTGAACCTTTTCCTTTAATATCTATGTGAGATCCATCTCGAATCTTACTTTTCCACTAACATTCTCATCTAGCTCTTTAAAGTGTTCTCTTATCCCGGTCATATGGTTGCTAGTCTGTTGTCTAAGTACCATTGACTATCGACACTGTCTCTTTATATCCTACATCTTCTTCGTAGCGAGACCTTTTGATCTTCAAGTTTTGTTACATGTGGTTCTTCTAATATTTCCATTAATAAGGTAAGTTCTAAGTCCTCCTCGACAAGATTAGATTGCATACTAGTGTTTGGTTTTGCATAACACTTAGATGCATAATGACCAGTCTTATTGCATTTGTAACATTTTACCTTTCTAAAATCAATATTTGTTTTGTTGAAGTGATTGTGAGAATTTTCTCCATCCTTCTTCTCGTGGTTATTTTTATCGTGGTTTCTCCATCCTTTGTATTTTCCACGTCCACGTCCTCTGAAACTTTTCCCTCTATTGTCATGTCGTGTGAACGTCAGTTTTTCTTGATTGTCCACTTGTTTTCCTTTCTTGAACTTAATCCTTTCTTCGTAAGTATTAAGTCTTCCAATTGTCTCTTCCATTGTCATTTCACTTAGATCAGAATATTGTTCTATAGATGCGACTATTTGTAGATACCTTTCGGGTACAACATTTAGTAATTTCTGTACTAATGTATCATCTTCTATTGTGTGTCCTAGACTAACGGCATTGTTTACGAGTGTTGTGAGTTTTGTGGTGAAGGTGTCGATTGTTTCGTCTTCCTTCATATATAACATCTCAAAGTCGGATTTGAGTGTTTGTATTCTTGCTTTTTTAACTCTGTTCGCCAACGTGTCTGGTTTTCAAAGCATTTCAAATGTCCTTTGCGGTTTTGTGCTTTGTTATTTGAAGTAATTGTTCTTCGGGTAAAGCTTGATAAAGGAAGACAATAGCGGTTTTATCATTTTTCTTATTGGGTTGAGTCGATTCACTTGGCTCAATTGTTTCCCATTAACCATTCGCTTCAAGAATGATTTGCATTCAAATTGCCCATAATGAGTAATTCGCGGGCTTTAGGATTGGGCATTGAAATTGGGATGTACTATTTGAAATGTTAGTACTAGGTTCCTTGTTACCACTTCCTTTCGTCATATCTTAAATGATAATGACAATAAATCTCCAAAGAATTTTAACACAAAGTGTGTTTCAAAAAAAAAAAAAAAAAAAAAAAATCTTATTTTCAAAATAAGCTCTTAATGTTTTATCTTCCTCAAATGGGTGTAAAACTTTCTAGGTATAATTTTTTTTTTAAATTTTAAACTATCCTCGGAGATTATAAATTCAAAATAAATAACCTAAGGTAAATTACTCCTTACAAATTATTCCTAATCAGTATACTAAGCAGTGTAATCACTAGGTTAATATACTATCAAAAATATGATAAGATTCTAATTTTAAAGGTAACTTATCAAAAAATAAAACAATGTATATCAAGGTAATATATAAAGTAAAAAATGAAAGGTGGTATTTGTAATCTTTTTGGAACCTAGAGGGGTTGATAGTCTAACCCGATGCCCTAATAATAAAATCCTTTTCTGTTTGTGTGGCCCTTATGTGTACGCGCCTCTTATATACTTTTTGTTTCTTATCTCTTTTAGTTAGAGATAAAAACGCGTATCTTTTCTATTTCTGAGACAAAGACTTTCAGTCTCTCTCTTGGGAAGATATATTTGTTTCTTCTCCTTCTCCAATTGATGATGGTTAACCGCCTGTTTATGGTTGTGTTTGACCGTCTCTTTTTCTTCTCCGGTGTTGGGTGTTCTTTGCGAGCACAATTAATCCTCCAATTGAAACCTAGGGCTTCGGATGATTTAGAGGTTTTCTAATCAGTGAGAAATTTGATGATTGAAGTATGCAAATGAATCAATTGTGATTCAATTGATCCTTCTGGGCTCGATTCCTTTTATGAACAGGTGTGTTTGTTCTAATTCGAATCTTGATTTTGCCCTAGTTGATGACTCTCGTTTAGTTTTAATTGAATCAAATATAAAACGATTTTCTTCGTTTTTTCTGATCTTATTGGATTGGGTAAAAAGAAAATGGTTTCGAATAAAAAAATTTGCGATTGTATTCGATCTGGGTTTGAGAGTAATCACTATTATGATTGTTCCCCTGTTGCGACAGAAGTGAGAAACACAAAAATGACGTCTTGGATTTGTGTTTTAATCGATTTGCAAAATAAAAAAAAATTTGAAACTGTTTTTCTTGATTTGATTCTGGAACTATAACGAGTAATGGTAAATGATGATTTTGTGTGGCAACGTAGAGGGGGTGAATGCGTTATCATTTAAAAACTTTAGATCTTTAGTATCAAATCGCTTATGAAGCTTGTTATAATATGAAAGTACCAATTATTGTTTGTGACTAATATAAAGCATAGTAAACCAAGTTGTCACACAATCATGAACATAAACCACATTACAAACAATAGTATAGTGCAAGTATAAAAGTAAATAGATAAAGAAAGAAAAGTGCAAACCGAACACGAGGATTTATAGTGGTTGGTCACGGATCTCCTCCTCCGCCCCACTCCACTCCCGAGTACCCAACTCGAGAGTTACTTCACTAAATCAACAAGCTCCCTTCTCGTGGAGAAAACCTTACAACCATCGCTACACTTTTTCCGACAAAGCTAAATACCGGGTTCTAGTTCGAGGTAGAACCAACCTAACCTCAGCTATACCATATTTCCGACACTAAGCTAGATGTCGAGTTCTTTTACAAGTGTGCAACCACTCCCATTATGTTTTATGGCCCAACATAACAAACCTTGTGTTCAATGGCACAAACACATAAACCATCTAATCTAGTTTGGTGAAAGTGTTGTTATGATGCAATGATGTTTACACTAATGATCCATGACACAAATGTCTAATGGATATGAATAACTACTTCTAAATGAACTTCCATTCGATAGGAAGCCTTCATGATGAAGATCACAAGTTCCCCAAACTTGTTGTGATAGATCTTCAGCTTGTGGTGAGTGGGAATGACTAGATCTCCATGCTTTCCTTGGTTGATCAAAATGTAGAGTATCCTTACAACAAATATGAATGTTAGAAGCATTATGATCATGATCATGATCATTAGGGTGTTTAATGTATGTTACTACATTGTTAATGATTGATCTAAATGTATGCAAGAAGGTGTAGAAGATGTGTTTTGAAGTGGTGAAGAAATGGGAAAACAATGGGCGTCTATTTATAGGCAAAAGTGGTCAGGAGCGTCTACGGACCAAGGAACCAAAAAAAGGGTTCCGCCCTTTATACATTTTGGTTCCGTGGGTGCCTGAGAGAAAATCTAAAAAATCTTTCTTCAAATATTTCCAATATATTACCATATCTTACCAAGATCACATTTGATATATTGAGTGACAATCTAACCAAAATATTCAAGTGATCTTCCAAGGATTTCAAAGATGATGCATGCCATGATGTAATATGTATTTCCAAAAAGTTTATCAAAGTAAACTTGTAAAATGTGTTATGTAACTAGTTAATAAAAAGTCTAGTTATTTTTTTGTAAAATATCTAGTTGAATGCTTGTCAAAATAAAATGTATTTTGTCAAGTGTAAGTAAACTTTAGTACTTGTATAAATACTATACTTAGTTTACTTGTACAAATAAAAGTATATATTTGTTAGACATTTTACAAAAAATGTATTTGTATAAAATACTTGTGAATGCAAAATATAAAATGAGGTTCGAAATAGAATGGTTAACCTATTAAAATACTTAGTGATTCTAAACGTATTTTAAATATTCTAAATGATTTGTTAATGGATTTGATCATAATGCCACATAACAAACATGTACGAACCTGTGTTGTTACATATGAGGACTTGAGACATCGAGAGGTGTTGAATGTATATTGAGACAAAGTGTGATTACAAGTAACTTGTACATTTTACTTTATGTATTACAAGTTACATGTTTGTCATCAAAATAAACGAGACTGTATAGATTAAATATCGTAATATTTGCACTAACATTTTGGTTAGTAGACTAAACCGCTCTGAAACTAATTGTTGGCCTTTATTGAAACGGATCTATGGTCTTAATGTTAATCACAAATACACCAAGTAAAAGCAGGGATTAAATGAAACGTAAATGTGTTTATATTAATCTTGTCATCATCTTTCTTACATAAATATTCAAAGTATATATACTAAATGAAAAGGTACGAGTTAACCATTGTGTTGGTTCAATGATATGGCAGTTATGTTATAACAGTCATGTTATAACAGTCATGTAACTGCTTCTAAATGCTTTGGTTGACTTTTTAAAGTCTGACTTGTTTGGTTGACTTTCGTTAACCGGGTCGTAGTGGGTTGTGGGTTAATATGGGTCGATTGGTGATTAATACAATATTTTTACATTCATACTTATACAGGATAAAAATGAGTAAAGGTAATGTAATGTCAAGACACTATATTTTAGTGTGTACCAATCAATTATGAGAGTGTACAAATCACTTCCTCAAATCTATAAAGGCGATTATTAATACGGTGGTTATGTTTTTATTAATACGGTGGCTACATTTTTATTTTATTTTTTTTTTTTTATATCAAAAAGTATAAACGCGAAAATGCGGGCTCAGAATATAAAGTTTAATAATGAACGCTTAAAACCGCTGTAAATACTAATGTAAACCCACAAAACTCATGTTGTCTTGGAAAAGTGAGGGACAAAGGAATATTCTCCTAAGGTGGGCGGGGATAGGCATAGCCGTATTAATATGATAACCCATCTATAATTGTATGGATTTTTTCTTTTCTTTTTTACTGAAAATATAACCCGAGAGCATATACAAATTGGATAGTGTGGGACCGTTTGTGTGGAACTAATTGAGCCCATCAAATAGTCTATTTGCATGTTTGTTAATCAATAATTAAGACGATTAATGGTCATGCGGAGATGTTAATGTTGTTTTCGAACTTTTGATGGAATCATGCGACCCATCAATTCTAAGTTTAATTTTAATCAAAAGTTAAAAGGATATTCTCAAATGAGTTGAGATCCATGTAGAATTCAAATTTGTCATGAAACAAATTAACCAATCACATTCATCAATTTTTTATTTTCACCTTTTTAAAACAACATATCTCGCAACGGTAAATCTTCGCTACAAAAAATACATCGTGGCGATTTAATTAAATTATCTTTACATAGATATACGTTGTTATATCTTTCGGCAATTTTTTTTTTAAAAGTTTGTCCAGGAAAAATCACGTGTGATTTATAAAATCACACGTGATTTTAAAAATCGCACGTGATTCAGAAAATCAAATCACGTATGATTTTAAGAAATCACGTGTGATTTCTTCAAATCACACGTGATTTTCTGAAATCACGTGTGATTTTTCTAGCTAAATTTTTAAAAAAGTTAGGTAAAGATATAACAACGATATCTATAGAAAGATAATTTAATTCTCGTCGAGATGGTATAACTTTTGACGAACGATTAACGGTTTGTGAGATATTTAATTTTCAAAAAAGGGTGAATATATTTTAATAAAAGAAATGAGTGGTATGATTGGTTGATTGGTTACATAAGCGAATATGAGATCTATAATTAACTTTTCTCATTCTCAAATAACTTAACTCAAACTAAAACAACTTTAATTATTGAATTAAAATCAAAGGTTAAGATAAAAATATAAAATTATATTATTTTAACTTTTGATTTTAATCTGATTGTTGAGGATCCTCTATCTTGAGTCAAGTTGTCCTAATGACTTGAGAGGATTATTTTCCAAAGGTCAAGAGGATCCTCAAATAACTTGACTCAAGTTAGATGATCCTCAACCATTGAATTAAAATAAAAGGTCAAGATCAAAAGTGAAATCATATCATCTTAATATTTGATTTTAATCCAATGGTTGATGATCCTCTAACTTGAGTCAAGTTGTCCCACTAACTTGAGAGGATCTTCTTGACCTGTGAGGATCCTCTTCCAAAGGTCAAAAAGATCTTCACAAATAACTTGACTCGATGATCTTCAACAATTAGATTAAAATCAAAAGTCAAGATCAAAAGTGAAATCATGTCATCTTAACATTTGATTTCAATCCAATGATTGAGGATCCTCTAACTTGAGGCAAGTTGTTCCACTAACTTTAAAAATCCTCTTCCATTATAATAATAATATGTGTATTTTATTAAAAACTTTATGATGAATAAAAGTCTTGAATAGATCACGAAAAGAAGTTGGATTCAATAAAATAGATATCGACTTTATTATTGTTGTTGGTGTGTTCTATTTTATGGGATCACCTGACATTATTCTAAACCATCAATTCTTGCAACTTTTAATCTGGACCGTCTTAATTCAACTTTTGATATCAGCCATAGATTTCATCCCACGTGTTTTCAGCCATCAGATGTAAAAAACCAGAAAAAAAAACCTGCTACTCAATCGTACAAAAATAACTGGCATTCTCTGATATGTCAGTGCCATTACCTTTCTTTAATACGGAGTAATTTTTTATCAATAACTTCTCTCACTTACCTCTCTCATATTTTTTCCTTTCTTTAACCTCTTTCACACATACAAAAACATACACAAAATGATACTTACGTATTTATGAGGTTTGGTTCGGTAAAGGATTCAATCCTCGCTTTTCACTTAGCGTCGAACTTTCTCTCCAAATGACCTTCAAAGTGATTAGGTGTCCCAATAAAATAGTTGTTGTTGTTATTTTTTTTTATTTTTTATTATTATTATTTTTTTTTATATGCAATGGTAGGAAAATTTGGAAGTTTGTGGTGTGTTTTACTCGATCGAGCAGAGGACCCAAATGGTGTGGATGTTGGGCGATCGATTAGCTCCACAAAAGGAGGATCGATTGGTGATCGATCACCTTTGTCTATCGAGACACTCTATTGGAGCTAGCCTGAATCAATTGTTTATACCAGCATCTCTACTACCACAATCCTTAGCTGTAGCCACAAAAATATACATAAAAAACTCGCATATTCAACTTTCTTTTTAACTTTAGCAACCATCAACCGCCACCATCTCAATCCTTAGCCTCCGACACCACCTTCTTTTCAAACTGATGCTGCCACTACCAGTTTAGTTTATGTCCATGGATATGTCTGGTTGGTTTTTTTTGTGGCATTTTGTTTGGATAGGTGGATCTGAGCGGTTTCGAGTTTTAGTGGTTTTAGAGGCGGTATGATAGTTTTAGTTGATTTTATTTATTTATTTATTTATTTTAATCTTGCAATCTTGGTTTTGAGTTCCACTTGAGTAAGCCCATCAAGAAAGTTGAATATGCGCGTTCCAGTTGTAAAAATCAATTGATGAATCTTAGTTTGTTGTTTGTTTTGAAAATTTTGAATTATTTAGTTTAAGTTAGTTCAGTTGGAGATCTTTGTTTATGGTTTGTTTTGGTGGTAATAAATTTGTTTTGTTCAAATGATTCATGTCAATTGTAGTCATATGTTCTTTACAATTATTTTGAATAATTTCATTTGTTATATTGTAGTTGCTCATTTTCTTTCTATTTTTGTGTAAATTCAGGCATAAACAACTGTTCCAGTCGAGGTTTTGATTTTGTGCTTATTTTAGTGGTTTGGTTCTGAGCGTTGGTTCAGCGTGGGTTGGTTCAGCGGGGGTTGATTCAACGAAGATTGATTCAGTGTGGGGTTGGTTCAGCGGAGGTTGGTTCAGTGTGGGGTTGATTCAACGTGTCTTTGATTAAGTGTGGGTTTGGTTCAATATGGGTTGCTTTAGCGGGATGTGTAGAAATTGAAAAACTGTCAATCTTCTTGAATTAATTTTATATATTTCTATTATATTGAGATACAAATTTGATATGTATGTTTTTATGATGTTTATGTCAGTGTTGTTGTTGTTACAGAATTAGGCAGGTGATTGGGGTCTAGCTTAATGATGGTGAGTAGCATATTTTGAGGGAAAGGGACCTTGGCGGGGTTTCAATTTGCGGTTTCAACATTTAGAGGTGAATTTTGCTTATCTCATACACAGTACTCCGCACTAGATACTTGGTTTGTTTGAGAGGGAAGCTCTATTATGGCAAAAGAAATGTGCATTAAAATGGAAAGGTATAGATTTCACTTTCAAACTGATTGGTTAGACCATTGAAATGTAGGTGTTTAAGTTACTTGTGACCCATTTCAGTTTTAGCTAAAGCTCAACATGTTTACCTACTACAGACAAAATATATTCATGAAGTAATTTTATGGTATTATGTGTGCATACTAAAAGCATTTATGCATATTTTTTTTTAGAAAGGCAACAATATCATAGAACCCGAAACATACAAAATACAAAAAGATGGCATCCCAACCCAAATAATCAAGCAAATTAATTGGAGGAAGGGACCCAAGAGACCAACATAACATACAAAGTCCAAAACAAGAATTAAACTAACACATATCCTAACTGGCACAAGAAATAAACTAAGACAACATGCCAAAAATTACAATGCTAACACTACCTGACACACTAGCACTATTCCATTTGAAGCTTATATCTGGGCTGCAAATAGCAATTCCAAATCAGACTACTTCAAACTGAACTGTAGGCGCAATTGCAGGCGCACTCGCGAACCAAACACCACTGATAAAATGGAAAAATATACCAAACCCACTGAGACTTGATAACCACTATGAAACAAGAGACAGTTACAAGGGACAAAATAGCACAGAATGGTAACCAGACACCGCCAAACTGTCACCAATCTAAGATCTTTAAATCCACTACTGCAGACGCACTACCACTAATATTAATGGATACCTAAGAGGCAATCACAGCATTGAACCAAATATATGGAGCAAAACTGCCTGAACTGCAGGTGTCAATGCCCAGCCTGATTGAATACACAGAAACAAACGCACCTGAACAATCATAAACCTGCACTTATACTTGCTAAGTCCGGATATTAATTGGGTCCCACAACCATTGTTGCCAATCTATCATTTTATATTTATTCATTCTTCGCACAATCCATTCGTAACTTTTTAATTGGATGTCTTGAACAATCTTGTTAGTACTTGAAATCTTATTACCAAACACATGAGCATTTCGTTCTTTCCATATGAATTAAGCGGTAGACCATATTGCCAAACTTGAGAAACAAAGGTAGGAACATTAACATTTCCATTAGATGAAAAGAATTCATTGATAGAAAAAGCATTAACGATCCCTACCTTCCACCACTTGAAAATCTTATCCCAAACACTCATAGCAAGATCACAAATGATCAAGATGTGAGTACACGTTTCCAAAATATCATTACAACTTGGACAAAGAATCGAGTCTAAATCCACACCTCTTCTTTCTAGCACCACACGAACCAGAAGTGTAACGCCCCGACCCGACAAGGGTAAAGGAATCACAAATAATGGTGTCATATCAAAGCAAACATAAATATCCAAAAGAAGTCTTAACATAAATGCGAAAATAATTCAAGTCAAAATGACTTCAATACATAGGTCCCAGCGGAAATTAAACTCCAATTAAATATCTGAAATAGTAAAGTCTTAAATGGCATCATAAGATCAAAGCTAAATATCTCTAAGGTAAGTCCACTCATGCACTCATCCCAAAGCAAAACCCGCCCAAATTTAGATACCGCCGCAGAAGAAAAGAAATGCGGTGAGCTTCAAAAGCCCAAAGAGCGGATATAAAAGCAAAGCGAATACTGAAACGATATCGAATACGAAATTTAGTGAACGAAGATAGCAAAATCATAATCATTTTCAAAGTATAAATCGAATTATCGAATAAGGTTTATAGTTAACTACCACGAGCCGTAAACAAATATCGATCATAATCATATTCATATTCATATTCACACAAGGAAAATTTGTAGGGACCTACCTACGAGTTATGAAGGGCGTGCATGTACGCAACATCAATCATCGAGATAACATATAACGAGATAACGGATAACGGATCTAGGATGCATCCATACGCCCCATGACGGCATATTGGTCATATAATATACTTGAGCTCATAACATATAACGGATAAGGGACATGGCGTAACATCACTCTCTCGCCATAGAGTCATATCGAGGTGCATCAACGATACGGACATGGAACCCCATGACTTAAGTGTTTTATAATCAATATTGTAGATTAGGGTTCATTATGTCATTTATTAAAGTTTAGGGTTAAATGTGAAAATAGTTTAAGCGTCATAACTTCACATGAAATAATGAATTAATACTCTTAGCTTCAAACCCTAATCGACTCTCATTTATGTACTAGGGTTTTCTCATTCTTTTAATATCACATTAATGTGCATTTATTTACATGTTACGTCTTTTAATGACTCGTTACGTAAGCTAACACGTAATGAAAACAACCTTTCTTTTTATGCTTCACCACGCACGTACTCACACATGCAAATACTTACTCATACTCACATTGACTCACATAACTCATTAACTCTCGTTTAATTACTCAACACCTTCATGTCTTAACCATACGTTACTTATATACATGTTATCGCTAACTTTTATTCCATACGCGCTTATGATTTCATGTGACAACACAAGTTACTTATTACTCGGATTAGTTACACACTCTGCACACATGCACAATAGCTTCAACTAGATATGACCACGTACTACGTTTATATCGGCAAGCTCACTTGACTTATAAAACACACGCATGGTATACGGTTCACAAACCATTTAGGGTTCGGTATGCATGGTTCAGTTCACACTTCAAACTAGGGTTTAGGTTTTACACGACCTTTACTTATTTACACACTTCCACAAACCCTACACATGTTTCGGCTATAAATATGTTTCGGCTAATAGGTTTTACGCAAACCTTAACTCCTCTACGTATTTTACTTATTCACGTTAGCATTTTTTTACCTTGGCCGAATTATATTACATGGTTCGGTTCATATGTATATGTGGTTCGGTTTATATGGCTCGACTTAACTATGATCCGATTCAAATAATACGTATTACATAACATGCTCTCTTAATATTACAAGGTTCAATTCATATGGTTTGTGTTTGTTTGGTTTCATACGGTTCGGCCACAAAGAAAAGAAACACAACTCGACTAAACAAACATGATACAATACATATTAACGTAAGGTGTAACAAAAGGAAGACGAATAGAACATATTATACCTTAGCACGTTGGAGCAAAACTCTCGACACCAAGGTTTAGGGTTCGGCCGAATAGAGAAGAAAGAAAAGAAGAGGCAAACAAAACTAGGGTTCCAAATTATGTTTAATGTGTTGTATATATAGCTAGTCATTTTCGGTTTAGGGCTTTTGAGTGGGTTGGGTTTCGGCTTGGGTCCAACCGAACAAACAAAACCAGCGCCTTTGGGCTCTCTTGGCTCTCGGCTCCATTGATCCAAGCGAAACAAAACAAACGGCCCAACTTGGTTAACCATTAAACAAAAACAAGGCCTAAACGATTTACGCGAGACGTTTAACTTTCGTCGTACAATGTCGATCACGTACACATATTCGTTAAGTTCTAATTATAGATAAGTTAAGTTTTAATTTCGTTAAATGATTATAAATGTATTTTACGTATTTTATAAATTTTGATTTCAAGGGTATTTTAGTCTTTATTCATGTTTTAGATTTTTAGGTTTTACAACTCTTCCCTTCTAAAAGAAGAATTTTCGTCCTCCAAAATTGAAATGAAACGAAACGAAAACGAAATGAGAACATACCAAACTATTCAAAGAAATGAGGATAACTAGCTCGCATCGACTTTTCGGTTTCCCAAGTAGCCTCAATCTCCGGGTGATTTTTCCAAAGAATCTTAACGAACGGAATGACTTTATTTCTCATGACTCTTTCTTGCCTTTCTAAAATAGCTTTCGGTTCTTCAGATAAAGACATATCGGATTGAATTTGATCAAGCGGATAAGAAGCAACGTGTAACGGATGATAGTTGTATCCGCCACGAGAGATACATGGAAAACATCATGAACATGCGATAGCGGGGCGAAAGTGCTAATCGATCGAAACATCTCCTATCGCTCCGAATTTCAAGCGGACCGATGAATCGAGGACTAAGCTTGCCCTTGATTCGAGCGTTTCACACCTCTAAACGGCGAAACTTTCGAAATACACGATCTCGACCCGAAATTCTAAATCACGGCGATGCTTGTCGGCATAACTTTTCGGCGACACCTAGCCTCCTTCAACTTTTCTCTAGCAATGACTACTTTCTCATTAGTGATCTCAATCATTTTCGGACCTTCATTAAGCGTTCACCTACTTCGTCCCAACAAGTAGGTGCTCACATTTTCTTCCATAAAGAAGTTCAAACGGTCGCCTTAATGCTAGCATGCCAACCTGTTGTTGTATGCAAACTCTACTAAACACAAATATTCATCCCAGGTGCCGTCCATTCTAAAGCACAAGCCCTTAGCATGTCCACTAAGGTCCGAATAGTCCTCTCGGTGACCATCCGCTTTGAGGATGAAATCTTGTACTAAAATTAAGTCGAGTACCCCAAGCTTTTGCAAACCTTTCCGAAGCAGGAAGTAAACGCGGATCTCTGCTCGGACACAATAGATGCGAGTTCCATGAAGTCTAACTATCTCTTCTTGAAAATTTCCGCCAATCTACCAATACCATAATCCTTTCGATTGGTAAGAAATGAGCGATTTGGTTAGTCGATCAACAACTACCCAAATCGCATCATGCTTCTTCCGAGTAAGAGGTAGTCCACCACAAAATCCATAGATATCTTATCCCACTCCATGTCGGAATATCCAATGGTATAACGATCCACTAGCCCTTTGATGTTCAATCTTAACTGATGACAAATCATACACTTCGACACAAACGTCGCCACATCTTGCTTCATGCCATTCCACCAAAAGTCTTGTTTCAAATCCCTATACATCTTGGTAGAACCGGGATGGATAGTGAAAGGAGAACTATGAGCTTGATCCATAACTTTCTCTCAAGTACCGGATCATTGGGAACACAAAGCCTATCTTCATACCATAAAATTCCGTCATTATCAACCTTAAACTCCGATCCTTACCTTCTTCAACCTTTTGCGCCACTGACCATTTCCGCCATCATCTTTCGAGCTTCCTTAATTTGCGGTATAAGGTTCGACTCCACCTTCATACTAGCCCGAAGATCCATCAAAACCTCGTACACAACTCAACATCCAAACGCTCTAAGTCACAAAGAATCCTAGGTTCAATCTCAATACTTGCAAGAATACGATTTCGGCTAAGTCGTCGAACTACATTAGCCTTACGGATGGTCTTGAATGTTGGTTTCGTAATCCTTAAGTTCTAACCATCTCCTTTGTCTCATGTTAAGTTCCTTCGGTGAAAATATACTTGAGACTCTTATGGTCGGTGAAAATATCACACGTCTCTCCATACAAGTAATGTCTCCGGATCTTCAACGCGAACACCATCGGCTAACTCAAGGTCATGAGTTGGGTAATTCTCATCATAAGGTTTCGAGTTGTCTTGAGCGTAGCTATTACCTTCCATGTTGCATCAAAAATGGCCCAATCCTTTCTTAGATGCATCACTATAAATTTGAAATCCTCCAACCGGATGGAAGAGTCAAAATAGGAGCGGACACCAATCTCGTTTCAACTCTTCAAAACTCTTTTCTCGTTCATCCGTCCATACAAACTTTTCACCCTTCCTCATCAATTGGGTTGGGGCAAAGCTAAGTGAGAAAACCTTCAACAAAACGTCGGTAGTAACCAAAGAAGTCCTAGAAAACTCCTAACCTCGATCCATTATCGTAGGTCTTGGCCATTTAGTGATAGCCTCAACCTTAGATGGATCCATGGTGATACCATCGGCAGATACAATATGACCAAGGAAAGCGACTTGTCTTAACCAAAACTTGCACTTGAAAATTTGGCGTACAACTTCTTCTTCCTCGGAATTTCCAAAACTATCACGAGATGTTGTTCATGTTCTTCTTCGAGACTTGGAGTAAAGTAAAATTCGTCGATGAAAGCGATAACAAACTTGTCGAGGAACTCATGGAAAACACGATTCATTAGGTTCATAAACACAGGCAGCGATTTGTCAAACCAAAAGGCATAACGAGGAATTCATAATGACCATATCTCGCACGCAAACGCGGTCTTAGGAACATCTTGCTCCCTCACGTGGTGGTGATAACGGATCTCGGATCAATCTTAGAAAAGAATTTCGCTCCTTGCAGTTGATCAAACAAATCATCAATCGTGGAAGAGGATAGCGATTCACGAATAATGTCGGTTGAGTTCACGGTAGTCGATACATGAGCGCATGCTTCCATCCTTCTTCTTCACAAACAAAACAGGTGCACCCCATGGAGAAACTTGGGTGAATGAATCCGATATCTATCATCTCTTGCGGTTGCTCCTTGACTCCTTGAGTTCTCAGTGCCATACGATACGGACTTTGAAATCGGTTCGGCACCATGAATTAACTCAATGCTAAACTCAACTTCTCTGGCGGGGAAGGCGGGAAGTTCATCGGGAAAACATTGGTGAATTCACAAACAACGAAAGGTTTTCAATGTTAGGACTCTCCAAAGATGTGTACTAACAGATGCGAAAAACCTTGGCACCCATGAGCAATCATGGCCCGTGCCTTCATGCGAAATTAGCTTAACAGATTTGAGGGTTGAGAACCATAATAAACGAGTTCGAGGATGTTTATGTCTCCAAAGATCACGGTTCTAGCATAGCGATCGATGGAAGCTCTATGATAAGCCAACCAATCCATGCCTAGAATGATATCAAAGTCGACCATATCGAGAGGATACAGATTTGCGGGCGAATACGATCATCAAAGCGAAGAGGCACTTAACGTATTTATGATCAATGATCATGTGGTTTTCATAGGTGTAGAAATTGATAAGTGGTTTGTTAGTGGTTTGGGCTTCATATTAAGTTTCTTAGCAAATGTAGCGGATATAATGGAGTGTGGCACGGTATCAAATAAGCGAAGATGAATAATCATCAATGAAAAGAGTGCCCATAATGGTACACGAAGTGCGCTCACTTTGATTCCGAGTAGTAGCATAAACACGTCCGGTGGTAGGTGGCGGCTTGGTGTAGTTTCCGAGAATCACCGGGTTCTCTTGAGGCAATTCTTGATCTTGTGAGTAGTGGAACCACAAGAGAAACATCCATGAGTGGCCTTGAAACACCGCCTGGATGAGCCTTTCCACAAGTAGTACAGATAGGTGGGGAGGCAAAACTTGGTGTCCTTTGTCGACGAGAAGATCTGAAGACGACCACGATTTGATCCTCGAGCGATTGATCTTTGTTATATGGCGGTTATTGTTACCTTGATTAAGCGGTCATTTCCATTCTTACCGGCGATTACGCTATCCTCGACTCCTCGCCTCGAGCGCCTAGAGTCCACATTCCTTCTGGCCCGGCCGATCATAACTCCTATCCACTTGACCCTCGAATCATAACTCTGCGAATTTCCTTATAATCATTACTTTGAGTCCTACCTTGAATCCGATCACCATTACGATTACGTTTGTTGGAACCGAAACCTCATGAAAGATCTCGATGTTACGAGCTGCGTCATTGCAGCCGACACATCCTCATACTCAAAATTGAGCGATCGGTCCAACACCCGATTCTTCGGTCCCCACTCAAGTGCTTAGCTTGGCGCCTACCATCTCCAAAGAATCGTTCCCACAAAACTTACCGACCTCATAAACCTACCCATGTACTCATTGGGTTCTCATGATCAAACCGGTAGATTGCACGATAATCCTCTCATTCCTTTCTTTTCGGCATCGAGGAAGTAACTTATAGAAGATAGTCCAAACTCGGTCCAAGTACAAACAGCGAAAAAGCATCTCCTCCTCGTTACTGTTTGAGTGCTTTCCACCAATTCAAAGCATCACCCTCAACTTAAATGCAACCAAACGGGTCTTAAATTCATCTCCACAACCCGGTGCTTCAAGCGACTTCTCAATATGAGTGATCCAATCCTCGGCCTCGATGGGAGTAGCGGCGGTGCTAAAGAAAGAGGCTTGAGCTTGCGAAATGCTCGAGCCAAGTATGAATGCCGATGGGTTGAGTACCTCCACCACTTCCGAAGGACCATCGATTCACGAATGTTGTTGATCACTGTGTCATCACCTCGGTGTAGTAAGACCGTGGAAAAGAGTGTTGAGAGCATTGGCAACCCAAAGATCCAAGCCGGGAATATCATCGTCTCCATCCGCTACATCGTTAGTACGAGTTCGAACCATCGAGCGATATTCAAACGATTAGCAAAATGAAAAAAGGTGAGATACTGAAATGGAAGTTCGCGAGTAAACCTAAAGTCTACCCAATCCTCGCGGTCATAGCCTAAGCTCTAAGGGTCTCAAAACCTAGGGCTCGATACCATAAATTGTAACGCCCGACCCGACAAGGGTAAAGGAATCACAAATAATGGTGTCATATCAAAGCAAACATAAATATCCAAAAGAAGTCTTAACATAAATGCGGAAATAATTCAAGTCAAAATGACTTCAATACATAGGTCCCAATGGAAATTAAACTCCAATTAAATATCCGAAATAGTAAAGTCTTAAATGGCATCATAAGATCAAAGCTAAATATCTCTAAGGTAAGTCCACTCATGCACTCATCCCAAAGCAAAACCCGACTTCAAATTTTAGATACATCGTCGGAAGAAAAGAAATGCTTGTTGAGCTTCAAAAGCCCGGTGAATAGATATAAAAGCAAAGCGAATCTGAAACGATATCGAATACGGAATATAGTGAGCGAAAGATAGCAAAATCATAATCATTTTCAAAGTATAAATCGAATTATCGAATAAGGTTTATAGTTAACTACCACGAGCCGAAACAAATATCGATCATAATCATATTCATATTCATATTCGCACAAGGCAACATTTGTAGGGGAGACCTACGAGTTATGAAGGGCGTGCATGCACGCATCAATCATCGAGATAACATATAACGGATAACGAGATAACGGATCTAGGATGCATCCATCGCCCAGACATGATATTGGTCATATAATATACTTGAGCTCATAACGAGATAACACATAAGGGCGTGGCGAGAACATCACTCTCTCGCCTAGAGTCATATCGAGTGCATCATCGATACGGACATGGAACCCCATGACTAGTGAAATATTTGGCTCGGGTGTCAAACTATCTTAGGTCAATCGAATGTCAAACCGACACGGATCATATTTTATCGGAAGGTTAATCATATTTCCAAAATCGAATTTTCATATCATATAGTTCAAAATCGGATGTTTCATAATTCAGAAATCGGAGTTCGGATAAGCAATAGCTCAAACAAATGCAAATGGGGTTCATAGCAAAGGCTTAGGAAACCCAATATAAAAGCTTAACGAAAAGAAAACGTTATAAGGAACCTTTCTTGAAAAGGTCGGAATATCATGCCTTATTCCAAAGCAAATGATCGGCAATCTGGAAAGCAAAGGATTACTCCTTCTTCACAGAACCTATACACATTAACGGTCGTACATGTTATTTATGATTCCATAATTGTCGAAATGATCTTTTAATATTTGGTGTTATACTTAGTGTATTCAGTGATCTTCATACTTTAGGGTTTTATAATTTAATGAGACTTAAGTGTTTTATAATCAATATTGTAGATTAGGGTTCATTATGTCATTTATTAAAGTTTAGGGTTAAATGTGAAAATAGTTTAAGCGTCATAACTCACACATGAAATAATGAATTAATACTCTTAGCTTCAAACCCTAATCGACTCTCATTTATGTACTAGGGTTTTCTCATTCTTTTAATATCACATTAATGTGCATTTATTTACATGTTACGTCTTTTAATGACTCGTTACTTAACCTAACACGTAATGAAAACAACCTTTCTTTTTATGCTTCACCACGCACGTACTCACACATGCAAATACTTACTCATACTCACATTGACTCACATAACTCATTAACTCTCGTTTAATTACTCAACACCTTCATGTCTTAACCATACGTTACTTATATACATGTTATACGTCAACTTTTATTCCCATGCACGTTTATGATTTCATGTGACAACACAAGTTACTTATTACTCGGATTAGTTACACACCTACGCACACATGCACAATAGCTTCAACTAGATATGACCACGTACTACGTTTACATATTGGCAAGCTCACTTGACTTATAAAACACATGCATGGTACACGGTTCACAAACCATTTAGGGTTCGGTATGCATGGTTCGGTTCACACTTCAAACTAGGGTTTAGGTTTTACATGACCTTTACTTATTTACACACTTCCACAAACCCTACACATGTTTCGGCTATACATATGTTTCGGCTAATAGGTTTTACGCAAACCTTAACTCCTCTACGTATCTTACTTATTCACGTTAGCATGTTTTTACCTTGGCCGAATTATATTACATGGTTCGGTTCATATGTATATGTGGTTCGGTTTATATGGCTCGACTTAACTATGATCCGATTTAAATAATACGTATTACATAACATGCTCTCTTAATATTACAAGGTTCAATTCATATGGTTTGTGTTTGTTTGGTTTCATACGGTTCGGCCACAAAGAAAAGAAACACAACTCGACTAAACAAACATGATACAATACATATTAACGTAAGGTGTAACAAAAGGAAGACGAATAGAACATATTATACCTTAGCTCGTTGGAGCAAAACTCTCGACACCAAGGTTTACGGTTCGGCCGAATAGAGAAGAAAGAAAAGAAGAGGCAAACAAAACTAGGGTTCCAAATTATGTTTAATGTGTTGTATATATAGCTAGTCATTTTCGGTTTAGGGCTTTTGAGTGGGTTGGGTTTTCGGCTTGGGTCCAACCGAACAAACAAAACCCACGCCCTTTGGGCTCTCTTGGCTCTCGGCTCCATTGATCCAAACGAAACAAAACAAACGGCCCAACTTGGTTAACCATTAAACGAAAACAAGGCCCAAACGATTTACGCGAGACGTTTAACTTTCGTCGTACAATGTCGATCACGTACACATATTCGTTAAGTTCTAATTATAGATAAGTTAAGTTTTAATTTCGTTAAATGATTATAAATGTATTTTACGTATTTTACATATTTCGATTTCAAGGGTATTTTAGTCTTTATTCATGTTTTAGATTTTCAGGTTTTACAAGAAGTCTTTCTTTTAAAGCCCTCCACACGAATATGTTAACTTTCTTAGGCACCATCTTGTTCCAAAGCGTTTCTTGTCCACCACTATCCGAAGGTAATATCTTCTCCTCGATCAAACTTGATAATTCTTTGACCTTGAAGTCACCATCCGCACCCAGTGTCCAATCACACCCCAATTACATTTTGCGGTGAATGAAATACAGGGGATGCGGTCATAGCATCACGATTCTGATTATATCGAGCGACCTAAAGTGTCGTTTGAAAATATCGTTTGATTAAGTAAAATAATGAGTTTACAAAACATAGGTCCCAAAAGATTTCTAAAGTACCAAAATGAGTTTGTTACAATCAAACGATAGTTAAGTGCATAAAATATATGTGAGACGCGTCGTCACCGCGACTCTATGATAAGTCTACATGCATGCCATGAAGTGAATGCCTTATATACCTGAGATAAAATATGCTAAAAGTGTCAACACAAAGGTTGAGTGAGTTCATAGAGTTTGTTGAATTGTAAAGCCTTTAAAGAACGTTCATGCACGTTTCATATAATATGAAAACTCTTAAGAGAGAGTCTAAGTTTTTTTCATTGAGAATAGTACACAAAGCAAAGGCATTGTAAATCCACTCAGTTCCAAGTTCCTCCCATACAAGACTTGCAACCTGTGTGTTCACTACCCACTGCCAAAAGTAGTATATCTAGTAGTCAAGTACACGTTGTCATAATAGATCACAATATAGCACCACGTATAAAATAATGTATGCCAGGCAAAGCCCCTAGAATAAATAATATGCGTTCCGTAACATAGTGAACGAAAGGTTGGCCGACCTCTAATAGCGCTATCCATACTACCTACTGGTAGGAGACTAACAATGCGAATGTACGAACGGTACATCATACAACTATTAAATACAATTAAGAACGCTCCGAACATGGGAGACTTTGCAAGCTCCACCAATAAGGCGAGACTTTGTGTTGCTCCGTTCACATAGGGAGACTTTAAGTCGATAACGCTCCGTAACATGGGGAGACGTAATATAAAGTGAGTACGGTTCATCAAGTTCTGAACAGTTCATAAGTTCATAATTAAGTTCAAGAGTTCCATTCAAAAGTTCGTAAATAATTTCAAGAGTTTAAGTCGAGTTCAAAAGTTCAAAATAGTCAAAGGGTTTAAATCAAGTCAAACAAGTTCAAAATATATCAAAAGGGTCCTTTACAAGTTCAAAGTGTTCAACTATATGTCAAAAGGTTCAAATCAAGTTCAAAGTGTCCAAATATATGTTAAAAGGTCCAAATCAATTTAAAAGAGTTCAAATATATATGTCGAAGGGTTCAAAATCAAGGAAAGTGGTTCAAATAATAGTGTTCATAACATAGTAATCAATTTAGTTCGGGCATAATCTACTTACGAGCATAAAGAGTGAAACAAAAGACTAACAAGTTCTTGATAGTTCTAACAATATAGTTTAAGTTTAGATTCAACATATAGTTTGCAAATAATCGAAATTGAAATTAAAATAGTTGAGCATGTATCTCCCCCAAAGAGTTAGTAAAATGATTAAACGAGTAAAAGTGGGGCTACGAACTCACCTGATGCAATGATTATGGTGACAAAATTAGATACACTGAAATGAGGAGCGATCTCTATCTGCAACCTAATATGAATGATATGCTCTAATATAAGCCATGAAATAATGTTGTGCATGCAAACTCATATGATATCCATACCACTTGTACATTTTTTAAAAGGAAGTTTATCATCGAAATACACGTTTATGACATCTCATCATGTTATAAAATGCTTTACAAGTACTTACCTTGAAACGACATCCTACAATAGTTGCTTAGTGATTTATCAAGAAATTATAGTTTATGAGTAGTTTTCGGAAAAGTTTGAGAGATCGTATATTACTCGTTACAACTTCGTTTGACGAACGGTTGAACATTTTGGAAAATAGGCCAGGTGAAGTTACTTTTACTTGTAGACATCGTTTTCTCAAAAGTACTCTATAGATATGAAAAACGGCTCCAAACATGGTCACTTGTGATAACCATTTTGGTCTAGTAGAAAAATATATAAGTGTTATTACTTGTGTACAATAGTTACGATAGCCATATTTAAAAAGCGTGTAACTTAGTCGTTAAAGCTTGGTTTTCTACGTTTTATATATCCTTAGTTTTGTGTCAATGCATACTAATATATTTTTGATAAATTGACTCATTTAGATAGGGGTGGCAATTGTTGACACGACACGATAAACGACACGAACCCGACACGGGTTAAGCAGTTCGGGTTGAGGATAAATAGGTTTGGGTCAAGCGGGTCAACCCGTCTAACCCGTTTAATAAACGGGTCGTGTTTGGAGTTGAGTAAGTATTAAACAGGTCACCCGTGAACCCGTTTAAGTATATAAGATCTTAAAAATAAAATATATAACCTTGTTTGATGTGGATTAAATGTATGTTGTTAATGAGTAAGGATCAAATGAGAAATAATAGTAAAATGAGAAGAATGAGAAGTAACCACAACCGCATATTTCAGATGCACCTACAATAAAAGATGCAACTCCCATGAATTTTTCTTTATTCATTTGAAAGGTGTGGCTAATATTATTTCTCATTCTTCTTATTATATTTTCTCTTCTCACTAGATCTACACCCTGTTGTTATTTACTTAGTATGAGTGAATTATAATTTTATACCTTAGATATCATGAAAATTGGCACTTGTAATTCAGAAAATTGTCGCATAGTTATTTGTATGTTGTTCTTATCATATTTTAGATCCTTATATCATTTTTGCATTTAAACTAGTTAAATCAAAAAACCACCAACTTTATTCACTGCTTGGCCTATTTACTTAAATGGGTTAAACGGGTCACAAATGGGTTACACGTGTTATGTAGGTCTGAGTTAGGGTTGAGTTTCTTGACACGATTAATAAATGGGTCGTGTTCGGGTAAAGGCTATAATAACCCGCTAACACGCTAAACGAATAGGTTAACACGAACATGACTCGATTGCCACCCCTACATGTAGATAATGCTTAAAACTCATTTTTGCCCTTAAATAACCCTTGACAGCTTGTATTTTTCAGAAAATTAGTTTTCGTCGTTAAACTTGAAAATAGCGTAACTTCTTCGTTATAAATCCGTTTTAACCCGTTCAAGCGACCACGGTTTCATTTTTAAGTTTATTTTCTGAATATCAAGACCAAAATAATCCATGACCTGCCGAAATTTCCAGATTTTACAAAAATGAATAGCCCTTAATTATATGTTGTCGAAAATGATTTTTCTAGTGTAATACTTGTTCTAAACCCTTCCAATCAACCCCAAAACTATTCTAAACCTACCATACACCTTCTTAGGGTGTCATGGATTCCTAAACTTCATCAACAATGATAGGTTTTATGGGAATAATTATAGGATAGTTTAAACTAATAATAAGTAATAAAAATCATATAAAAGTTGTATGGATCATAGTATATTTGCATGTTTTTCTTACTAGATCATAAAAATATTTTTTTTGGGTAAAGGTCAAAGACCCGGTAAATATATTACTCCAAAAAACGTTTAAGTACAACGGATATGGGTGAATCTAGATCATAAAAATAAATCAAGTAATAGTATGAAAGATTAGAAAAATTATTTAGAACACTTACTTGAGTGATTGAAGAGTTTTTAGAACTAGAAACTTAATTAATTTTTATGTTTCTATTTCAAAACCTTGAAATAGATTACTAAATGAACTTGTTAAATACTAGGATCTTGAAAAATATATGGTTTCTTCTTGGTTTCTTACTTGGTCGATTATCACAACAAAATGGAAGAGTTTTTCTATAGACTTCACCTTTTAGTATGTTTTTGTAGGTGTTTTATTTTTGTAGAACTCTTGCATAATATACAATATCTAGTCATAAGAAAAATGAGTATGTGTAGTTTTAGTCAATAAAATATCAAGAATTGGTGACTTGTTAGGGGGAGGTCGGCAAGGGGGGGGGGGAGTGGAAGTATTTGATGTATTTTTGTTAATTAAGTGTATGCAAAGTTAAGTATATTGTATATTTTGTACATATAATAAATTATTAAGTGTAACGTTAGCTAGAAATCGATTTTAACAGAACAAAATAAAATATATCGAAGTCATAAAAATTATAAAAATAAATTTCTCACAAATATTGGTGAATAAATAATTATCGAATCACATTTACGAAAACTGTCGTAATATATATATATATATATATATATATATATATATATATATATATATATATATATATATATATATATATATATATATATATATATATATATATATATATATATATATATATATATATATATATATATATATATATATATATATACACTATACATACAAAAGAAATCCAAATCATCGGATAAACTAATAATATAATTTTATAGCTTTAAAATGAGTATAGAAATATATTTGAAACAATTATTGAACGTTTCGGATCAATTATTCAAAATCAGTGATCGTGAGATATCGTTTCTTTAATAGAAAAATATACGTTAATGAAATATGCAAACCCATGCATGAACTAATATAAAATGATGTTCTTGATGATATGTAGACTAACTCTAGTCTATATGTAGTGTTCTCAATGATGTATCATGAATACGCACTAAACCCTTACTAGTTCGCTGAATTTGATACTCGTAAATCTAGTTTACTGAAAATGATGAATAAAAATCATGAATATAAAATTTTCTCCGGGAATGAATAGTGTTTTGTGAATAGTAAAATTTTGAAATAATCTCTCAAAATATCAAATTGACTTCAAAAACGATGAATAGTAAAATGATGAATAGTAAATTCCCAAGATGAATAGTAATTTTTTTAAAAAGTTTGTAAAATGACCTGAAATTTAGAGTTGTCACACCAACTCCACCGATCCCTACAATTATACGAAACAACAACATGTTGCAAAACACCTATAAGATCCTCAAACTCCTTATTTACTCTACCTCTAATACTTTTAACCTAATCCCATTCCCACACCCAACTATTATTTTATCCAAACCCCTCTATCCTTTACACTAAGATCCTTCCTTCTTTCCAAATGATATAACCTAGGAAATCTATCACAAAGTCTCCGATTATCCACCCAACGATCCACCCAAAAACTAATGTCCCCCTCATCCCCCACCACCCCAACACATGACGAAGAGAACTCCACCCCAACCCGTCAATCTCCTCCCCAATCTTCACTATATCACTCCAAACCCCACCCCCTTAACCCCCCTCCCGTTGCCTTACCATCACCCAAACCCCCATTAGCCCCATGAATGCTTTTAATCACCCTAACCCATAAACTCCACCGTCCTTCCTAAATCTCACCACCATTTTCCCAACAATGCCAAATGTTTTGCCCTTAAAGACCCAACATTTAAACCCCCCACCCCGAGTGACTATAGAATCGACTCCCATTTAACCCAAGAGAGTATTTTGCCCTCACCCGACCCACCCCAAAAGAAATTTTTTCTAATTCTCTCAAGGTTTTTTATAACACTCAAAGGCACGCGGAACATCGAGAAATAATACAAAGGCAAGCTCCTAAGAACCGATTTAACCAATGTTAACTGACCCCCGAACGACATCGTTTTAGCTTTCCAATTGGTCAACCTCTTTTTATATTTTTCCTCCACGGGATTCCAAGCATTTACCCGCCTCATGTTCTCCCCGATTGGTAACCCCAAGTACGTGAGCGGAAACTCCCCTATATTGCATCCCATCCATCTCGCCATCTCCACCATTTCTGTCTTGTTAACTCCAATACCATATAACTTACTTTTGCTATAATTAACCCTTAGCCCAAAGACTTCTTCAAAACATTTGAGACTACACATAAGAGATTTAACATTCTCTCTATTCCACTCACCGAAAAAAATTGTATCATCCGCGTATTGAAGATGAGAGACTGTGACATTATTCCCATCAACCGCCACACCTCTAAAAATTCCTTCTTCCACCGCTTTTTTAACAATCGCGTTAAGACCCTCTGCCACCAAAATGAATAAGAAAGGTACCATTGGATCTCCTTGTCTCACTCCCCTATCTAGCCCAAATTCGTCCGTTGGCGAGCCATTAACAAGAATGGACAAAGACGAAGACCTAAGACAAGCATCCACCCACTTACACCATTTATTTCCGAATCCCATTTTTTTCGTGATGTCTATTAAGAATCTCTAATTGATGCAATCATACGCCTTCTCAAAATCAACTTTGAAAATTAAGCCCTTATCTCCCTTTTTCTTCAAATACTCTATAGTTTCATTTGCAATTAAAACCCCGTCAGGTATAAATCTCTCTTTAATAAACGCATTTTGAGTTTCTCCCACCACAATCCCTACCACACGTTTAACCCTTTCCGCTAACATTTTTGCAATAATTTTGTAGTAGCACCCGATGAGACTAATAGACCGAAAGTCCCCAAGCCCAATAGGATCCGCCACCTTAGGAATAATGGTAATAAAAGACGCGTTACACCCCTTCGATATCTCCATATTTTCCCAAAACCACTTGACTGCTCCTAAAATATCATGTTTAATAATCTCCCATACTTTCCTGATGAACTTAAAATTAAAACCACCGGGTCCCGGTGCTTTATCTCCTCCACATCCCCTAATTGCATCCCAAACCTCCTTTTCATCGAAAGGCCTCTCCAACCAGGTTGCATCTTCCATTGAAATCTTATCAATTTTATTATTACAGAACACCGGTCGAGTCGTTGTCTTTTCGGAAAATAACTTTTTATAATGTTTAACCATCTCTGCTTTAATTATTTTAGGATCTTCGCACCACACTCCATCCACCATGTGCCCTCTTAAATTACATTTATTATTTCTCCTCTTCACGAAAGCGTGATAAAACTTAGAGTTTTCATCACCTTTCGCGTCCCACCTAACTCTCGATATTTGTTTAAGCATATTGCAATAATCCCTCTCTTTATCTTCCCATTTCTTCCTTGTATTGTAGTTCAAGAGTGATGGTGACTGCCGTTAGGAGCCATGGTCTATTGGTGCTTGTTCAAGAGGTTGAGGCATATTTCCTCGCAATTGAAAGGGCATTCCTTTCGCAAACTTGCCATTCAACATTCTTCTCTTGTTCAAGTTGGAAACTTAATTATGTAGCCATTATAATGTAACTTTTTTTTTTCTTTTTTAAATTTTTTTTTAGGAACATATTATTGAAAAAGAGAGGTGATTTGTATAACACGTATTGTAATTGATTAGATTTATTAGTCGTGCTGAAGAAGTTTTGTAGTGTAGAACGATATGATTGAAACTGATTCAATACTTTCCTTAGATAACGATTTGATTGAAACTGTGTTTTAATCTCCAACATTTGACCATTTTCAACAACTCAACTTTTCACATTTGACTGTTTTTATTTTATATGTAGTATAGATATAAGATATCCGTATGATTTTTATCTTTTATTATAATTCAACAATCAATGTCAAAACTTGCATTCATCAAACATGAAATGCTGACTCTTTAGAGAAATTAACTTTCTACAATTTGTATGCATATGATACAAAATAGCGTGCGTGTTGAACATTCAATTTGGTACTCCTTCGTTTATAAGTGTATATTTTGACTTTTTATTTTTTTTAACTTTGAATTTAAATATTTTTGTTTGTATTACATAATATTTGATGAAAGCACATTTAAAATCTAGTCCTTTCATATATTTTGCATCAGCTATTATATAACAAGAATGAATAAAATAGTTAATGTTAAAGTTGAAAATTAAAGAATTCAAAATGTCAAACTGAATATATATTTTTGATACGGGGATAGTATATAACTTGGGTTATTAAGTTTTTGCAAAATATATTTAAAAATTAAACAGTTATGGATTAATGAATTGAGAAAGTTCATTATAAAGCCATATTTAGCTATTAGAAACCGTCAACCAATCATACCACTCATTTCTTTTATTAAAAATATATTCACCCTTTTTTGAAAATTAAATATCTCACAAACCGTTAATCGTTCGTCAAAAAAATTATAATATCTCGACGAGAATTAAATTATCTTCTATAGATATGCATTGTTATATACTTTCGACGAACTTTTTAAAAAATTTAGTCAGGAAAAATCACATGTGATTTGTAAGAATCACATGTGATTTCTTAAATCATATGTGATTTGATTTTTACGAATCACACGTGATTTTAAAATCACACATGATTCTTACAAAATTTCGACGAACTTTTTTTAAAAAAAATTTCGTCCAGAAAAATCACATGTGATTTGTAAGAATCACATGTGATTTGTAAGAATCACATGTGATTTCTTAAAATCATATGTGATTTCTTAAAATCATATGTGATTTGATTTTTACGAATCACGTGATGATTTTCTGAATCAGCGTGTGATTTTCTGAATGACTTTTTAAAAAGTTAGGAAAGTATATAACAATGCATATCATAGAAAGATAATTTAATTACGTCACGATGGTGTATTTTTTGTAGCGAAGATTTACCGGTTTAAAGATATGATGTTTTAAAAAAGTGAAAATAAAAATGGATGAATGTGATTGGTTAATTGGTTACATAAATTTGAGTTACATGATCTCAACTCTTAATAATTTCCACCTAACCCCAAATAAGCTGCTTATTTGATACCATCAGTTATTCTCAAAAAAGAAAAGTTAATGTCACTTGCACCCCTAAATAAAAGTTAATTGCACCACTTATTTTGGATATAATTAGCAGGCATTTTTAAGATTCGGTTTCTTTAAGAAAATTTATAAGAAATTATTAGGTAAGAAGATGAACTTCTATTGACCCCCTAACCCCTAATAAAAAGAAAATAAAAAAGTAAGCAGCTTGTTTCCTATCAATTAGTGTTACTTGAACCTTCCAAATAAGCAACTTATTTGATCCCATCAATTATGTTACCTGAACCCTTTATTTTGCGTGTGCAAATTGTCATATGTCCACTTATAAGATATCCGTATTTTGTCCATCTTAATCAACTAAAAAAAATATATTATTTCTCCGATTTTTGTAATCGTGTGCAACACAACAATTTTGTTTTTGCTTTTGTTTTAGATATAATTAGTGTGCATTTTGAACAGTCATTTGATATATAATATAATTATGTAATATACTGGCTCTTTTAAAAAGTTACAAAAAAATTATTTACCATTCACAATGAGGATTTATATTAAAAAAAAAAATATGTTAAAAATAGCCCTAAGAGTTATATTTAAAGTATTTAAACATGCATAAATTATTTGTATCTTTTAGTAATTACTGTTTATCTCTGCATTTAAATTCCATCAACCAATTTCATGTACCACAAATTATGCATGTTTATTTTTAAAATACAACCTTTATCTGTAGCAAAACCCTTTATAAAAGAATATACAACAAATTGAAAAGTTTAATATTTTTGTTAACCATATCATAAACTTCTTTTTTAATTTGTGTATCCTCTATGGATCCCGGCCCATAAATAAATAAAAATAATAATAATAATAAGCAACTTGTTTAATCCTATTAATTAGTGTTACTTGAACCCTCCAAATGCATCTTATTTGATCCTATCAAATATCTTATTGAACCCTTTATTTAGCGTTTGCAAATTGTCAAGCATTGCCAGCCCATGAACCCTATATAAAAACAACCCTTTCCCTTTTATTGAACCACAAACTTCTTTCTAACCAATATCAATCTTTTCTGCGTAAAACAATTAATCAAATGGGCAAAAGGTTCCAATTGACTCTCCCCGAATCCCCTTTACCTTCAACACTTCCAAAAATGAAAAAAGTTGCTAATAAATTTAAGGAAGTTAATCTTCACAAAGTTGGAGTGCCAACTTTACTTCATTACTATGAATGCAGCCCTCCTCAAGATCCGGAGTACAATGGGTTCACTGTCACATTGAAAGATCAACCTGTTGTCTACAACAAATACCATGTAGAACTTGAGCGATACCACAAAAAATGTTACAAGCAGAGTTGGCGTGTTGTTGGGCAAGACACAAAGGTGGAAAACTGGTTGGCTGGCCGAGCAGTTCAGACAAGGGTGGCAGATCAAGGTACGACAGGAATACGCGTTGATAACTCGGACCATGTATTGGGGCTGTTCGTTATGCCTGTGTTTCTTAATGGGGATACTCATAAGCAAACTGTCGGAATCATCGAGTTGGTCACGATTGTACCAAAAGAAAGTTATGTTGATGATTTCTTTCAAATCCGCAAATTACTAAAGGTAAGCTTTTATTCTGGTTGAAATGTTAGTAGTATTTTACGTAGAAATATTATTTGTTTGTTTCTTGTTTGGACACCTTCAAGAAGTAACATATGGGGTAAGAAGTCATGAACTCATGATACAGCTTTTGTTATGTCTTAAAATTTTGTAGGATGAAGGCTTAGACTCAAAAGGTATGGAGAAGACAATAAAAGTCCGATACGGGAAAGATCAAATAATCAAGTTCACATTTTCTATTTCGGCTGAATTCAAGGACTTGCAGAAGGAAGTGATAGAGAGGTTTAAGAAATTGAAACACGAACGTTACTCAATTGAGTATGAAGATACAAATGGTAACTCTCTTCTAATTAAAAGTGACAAAGATCTCAAGGTTTGCTTAGAAGAATCAGTTTCAAAGGAGAGAACCGTCATCAAAATGTCTGTGAAACTTGAAACATAAGAACATAACGGCTTGTGTCAGCCTTATTCCAAATAATGCTAGTGTCCTGCTTTGTTAAGTTGTCATATTTCACCCGGTCGAGTACTTCATATCCGAATATAGCTCATAGCAGTCAAATAGTAATGTTGTTGATTTGTATACCGTGTTGGAAGTCGTGGTGTAGTTGCGTGTTGTTTGTCCTTGATTGTTTGAAAATGGAACATTGGTTTGCAATTTATGGTATGCCATAAGAACTATTTATGGTATGTCAACATTACATATATGATGTACAAGCTAAGGTGGGAAGTTTGCCATATAGTAATTAAATTTGGAAGTGCAACACTTGTATTTGGAGTATGTTCTAAGAATATTATAGTTAACTAGTTAGAAGAGAAAATAAAAACCATGCATCCACTATACCAATTTCCACATCTCGCGACGGGGTTTCTAGCAACGACAGAGGTCGTCACCATAGGTCTACTAAACAACGAAAATCCAATTTCTTAATCCCATCTTTGACCAAAACCTCGCGTTAAATATTTGACTTTCACCGATACCTTTAGCGACGATAAAAGTCGTCATTGTAGGTTTGGCGACGGTCAATTTTTTTGGTCTTTAGTCAAACGAAATTTTCCCTACTAGACGAAACTTCCGGCCAAACCTTTTGCGACGAAATTTTCGTTGCTATATGTTTAGAATATTAGAAAATTGATTTAAATTTTTTAATTATTTAAGTTAATCATTTAAAATATAAATTATTTAGATTAATTTATATTAATGATAAAAGATATTTAAAAATAAAACTTATTTAGCTATTTAAACTATTTCAAAATATGAATTATTAAAATGATTAAAAAAGTCAAGGTCCAGTCAATATTACTTATAGCGATGTCATCACTATAGTTTGCAATAAAAGTCAAGAGTAAAAAAGTAAAATAGTTAAGCCAAGAGGCGTAGTCGCTATAGGTCAAATTCGTCTTCGCTATAACTTATAGAAACGGTTTTACGGAGACGGTTTTTATTGAGGCCACTTGTCGTCGCTATAACTTTTAGCGATGACAAGTTTGATTTTATAGCGACGACATCCATCGTCGATATAATTGGAAAATGATGCAGTGATCTATGACTTCATAAATATATAATAGGAGACCCGGATTTAGGCATGTGCGGGATGTGCAATGCTAGGGCCTCAAATTTCTTGATCTCAATGTTAGTATAAACTCAATTTTGGATGTTTTAATCTAAGTAAACGATATTTTATGAAGAAAACATGTTTAAAAATGTTAAAAACTTATAACTTGAGTCACAATAGTGAAACATAGGGTCATATTTTGTGTTTAACGAAGTTAAAGTGGAAGGGGCTTTCTGCTGGAGAAGATGACACGAAATCTAAAAATCTTGTTTTTTCTAGTAAATTTCAAGTTTAGTCCTTCTAGTATATAATTTGACAAGTAAACCATGATTTTAAAGTAATTTGTTTAATATTGTGTGTTATTTAATTGAAAAGTAAAAAAGCAAACCCAAATATTAAAATAATAAATTGTATTTTTGATCTTGACACATTATTTTGATATAAATTGCCGTTGTTTGATGTTATAACAAATATTTTGAAGCTATGAATATATTTCACGAAATACCACACAGATAGTTAATCGCTGGGATTTTAAAGATATAATCAAAAGTTTTACCAAAATTTAATGCATTATATTTGAAAGGATCAAGGTATTCGTTCGGTTCGGCAGAAGAAAGCCAAAAAAACAAATAGGAAGAGAACTAACTAATTAAGTAAATATATAAAAGCTAACTTCTTTCAGTAACACCTAGTTGAGCAGGCAAGTAACTGTTTTCAGTAACACCTAGTTGAGTAGGCAAGTAATTTCTTTCACTAGTTGAGATAGACAAATTACTCAAGGTTATCCAAATCTTAATAAAAATGTTACATAAATTACTAGCGACTTAACTATATGATCTAATAGCATAAAGATTAATGATCTAATGGCGTAAATGTATAATCATGCTAAAGCTAAATAATTTTTTAGTATGCATTATTCAAGGGCCTATAACGTAAAATGGCACAGGGCCCCCGAAATAAATGAGACGCCTATGTATAATAGCACGATCAAATGAGGAAGTGACAGACTTAAATAAGTGCATTTGTTAATCAATCTTACTACAATAAATGAAATTTATGTGGTATAGTAGGTACTCATATCATTTATAAGGAAATACCGTGGGCATTCAAAGCTCTAATGATCATTTATATAGAAGAACCAGGGCTTCGGAAGGTTTGTTGTTTGCGACTTGAAACCTTAAAAACGGACCATTTGTTATATTAGTTATGGAAAATGATTTGCACACTAAATTTTTTGATTGAAACACACCAACTGATGCGTTAAATAGTTTATATGGTAATTCATTTTAACATTACGCAACTAAATAAATATATTCAAAATATTAATTAATCATTATTTGATCTATTTTGCTTACAGGAATGTTAAAGTGTGCGTTACATACAAACTACAGTGACTAGGACATTTCTAGTTTGGGAAGTGATTTGCACAGTTTAAATAATGATTGAGACACTCAAATTTTGAGTGTTTGGACATTTATACTCTTACAGAATAAACATAACTAAAAATAATGTGAGGATATAAATGTCTAAACACTTAAAAAATATCCCAATCATTTTTAG
Source organism: Chrysanthemum lavandulifolium (assembly GCA_022545495.1). NCBI lineage: Eukaryota > Viridiplantae > Streptophyta > Magnoliopsida > Asterales > Asteraceae > Chrysanthemum > Chrysanthemum lavandulifolium. The sequence continues at coordinate 2,202,976 of CM040246.1, read as the reverse complement.
GAGTGTGAAAATCACCTCCCTTTCTAGTTTAGCTTACAAAGTTTCGTTGCCTTATGTTCAAATTCAAATGATCAACCATTTATTTGAAGTAGAGCAAAATGAATAAAATACTATGTACTACAATAATACTTGGAAGTACAATCCTTGTTTATATATGTGTTTTAAAATAACCATGGTTAGACACAAAACTCTAGATGTATGGATATTTCTTACTGAAAATATAACCACAGTATATGCAAATCGGATACGTGAGACCGTATATGTGTTACTAATTGATCCCATAAAATAGTCCATATGCATGTTTGTTAATCAATAATCAAGACGATTGATGGACATGTGGCAATGTTAATGTAGTTTTCTAACTCGATTGATCAAAGTGATCATATAGAAAACTCAATTTTCAACAATAAGGTTCGGATGCAAATTGTATCGATACATAGATTATTATAATAATATTGTGTATTTTATTAAAAGTTTATGTCGAATAAAGTCTTGAATAGAACAACAAATGAAGTTGGATACAGTAAAATGGACATTATTAATTGGGACCACTCAAATAACGTATACAAAAGAAAACCGGTTCTAGAGCATGAACCGATCTAATGCCATGTGGACCGATTTGCAAGTTTAAGATATTGGCTACTCTAGGTGCATTTAGAATCATATAAGATATCCCTATGATTTTCATCTTTTATTATAATTCAACAATCAGTGTCAAAAACTTTTCATTTATCAAATATGAAATATTTGCTCAAAAAAAAAAAAATAAATAAAAAATCAAATATGAAATGATGACAATTTAGAGAAATTTACTTTCTATAATTTGTACGCATATCATACAAAATAGCGTGCGTTTTGAACATTCAATTTGGTATATAACTTGAGTTATTAAGTTTTTGCAAAATATATTTAAAACATTAATGAATTTCCATTGAACCCCCAAATAAGTTGCTTATTTGATACCATCAGTTAATGATACTTGTTATTCTAAATATAAAAAATAGATAAATAAAAAAACTAATGTTACTTGCACCCTTAAATAAAAGTTAATTGCACCCCTAAATAAGTTCTTTTTTCAGCCATAAATACCCCCAGTTCAAACTCCATAAATCATAACCCTTTTGCCTCTTCTTCCTCAACAATCCATAAACTCCTTCCCTGGTTTTAAATCGTTTATTCTTTGAACCATGTCTTTCAAAACCAAAAGAGTCCAAACCACACAAATCCCTCAAATCCAAGTCCCTGACTCCTCTTCGCCTTTATCAATACGTTTAGTAATGAAACAAGTATTATCTGAATACAGTCCTCAAGAAGAAGGACAACAATATTTAATTCAGTTTTGGCAGTGCAGCTCCCCACAGGGTTCAAAGGCTAATGGGTTCAATGTCACAACGAAAGGTCAACCTTTCTTTCCTATACCTGAACCCAACTCATACCTTGATCGATACAGGAAGAGTTGCGTCGATAAGGGTTGTAGTTTTGTTGGGCAAAACACAGGAGTGAGAGAAAATGGTTGGTTGGTCGAGCAATTCAAAAAAAGTTGGCAGATCAAGGTAAAATACGCGCTGATGGGTCTCACGACCAAGAACTGGGGCTGTTTGTGATGCCAGTATTCTTTGTTCGGGGCACTCGTAAACAAATTGTTGGGATCATTGAGCTGGTCACAATTGTACCAAAGCCAAGCTATGGTGAAGAATTCGAAATAATTCGCAACTTGTTAAAGGTTAGCTTTTATTTTAGTTGATTGTTGTAGTATAGATTGGTCCGTGCATATGTTTATCAAATATTAAATCCAAACCAACAAAAAAAACCCAAGACACTCCTAGAAACGATAACTACCAAACTATTAAGTATCAACCTTAGAATTCTACTTTTACCGAAAAAAAAAAAAAAAAAAACCCTTAGAATTCTACGGGTTTTAGTAAATATTTTATTTTACTGCTCAACGAAACTAAGGTTGGATGGCAAGGTGGTGGTACTTCACTTTCTGTACCTCCAGTAATCGCTCAATTTTCTCTCAGAGTTCTTCCACTCACCTTTTTATGGATAAAGTCACTTTACCATACCTTTCGTTAAAATATGGCTTTATAAAAATATCTGCACTAAATATCTCACATCACTTCCTGAATCGAATAAATAATTATGAAATTTTAAGGTGAGCCGTTCATCTTAACTTGTCTTGGGTTGTGTGACTAGCGGCGTGAGTGTCTTGGCTGAATGACGAAGTCGCGAGTGAGTTGGAGGCGAGGTGAGTCATCACTCGCTTTGCCATCCACCTAACCAATACTAATAAAACAAAACAAAAGAAGGTATAACTGTCATATGACAGTGACTTGTGAATTGGGATTAATATTGATTGGTTGGTTGTGTCTTTGTGGCTCTTAGCAAATATTTACTACCGTAATTGTTTAGGCTGTGGTCTGTTAGTGGTTGATTGTTTTATAACTTTAGTCCGAGCTTTGTTGGCTTCTTTTGTGTATTTTTCTTGTTCGGGTTCTTTTTTTTTTTAATCGAACTTGTTTGGAGAGGAGGAATCTTGGCTTGGTTGTATTGATTTTTTGTTGTTGGTTAATATATTCTTTGCCTTCTATTAAAATAAATAAATAAATAAATAAACTTGATAATTATACTCGTAAAGCTAAATATACAAAGAAAGTTTGTAAATAAAAAATATGCAGGCTAGTGTGCATTTTTTTTTGTTCTCACATCTATACCACATTTGATCTATTAAGCGTAGGCTTTTATGATAGCATACCTTTTTATTTACGAATATGATCAGTAAGAATTGTTTTGTACATTTGGTCCTCCTGCCCATGCCCTCACCTTTTTTGTTTTGTACTATGTTATCCAAATTTTGTATTTGTCTAAAGTTATTCTTATGATGTTTGGACGCAATCTAAAGGAACAAGATATCGGGGAGAATGAAAGCTTGGAATCCGGAGAAATGGGGAAGATGATCAAAGTTGAAATCCCGAGTAATGGGGAGAATCAAAGCTTGGAATCCGGAGAAATGGGTAATCTAAAAGTTACTAAGATCAAGTTTCCGTTGTCTTTTTCGGCCAAACGCAAAGACTTGGAAACTAATGTGGCAAATAGGATTAAGCCGACGAGAAACTTCTCAATAGGTTATAAAGATACAAATGGTATCTATCATCCCATTTCAAAGGACGATGACCTCAAGGTTTGCATACAAGAATCCATTTCGAATGAGGCAACATTCATTGCAATGGTTGTCAACCTCACCGCGTAATATATATCTGGTTTCCTCAGTTTACTCTAAAGAATGCAAGTGTCTTATTTTATTGTCGTTTTTCTTTGAGTCTAGCACTTAATATCAAAATGTAGCTCATATCAAGTACTATTATTTTGTGGTTGATTTGCATATTGTGTCACGACTTTGGGTTTAGTTGTGCAATGTCTGGTATATGTGTTTTCTTAATTAAACATGTATTGGGCTAGTTCTTCATTTACTACCGTTCTACACAACATCTAGAAAAGATTTCTATTAAATGTTACCTGTACTACATAAAAAACATGAACGAATTGTTAAAAACTCAGCACATTAAAATTATTAATTTGCCCTTGATTTTTTTTTTGGGTAAAGGTTTTTCTGATAAATATATTACTTCAAAAAACGTTTAAGTACAAATGATATGGGTGAAGTCTCATATCTCAGCCCGTTGCTAAATAACAAGACATTTCCTATCCTTGAAACAAGAAAACAAACCAGTACTCACTAAATTACATTTCACACAAAACCAAACATAAAATAATGTCTAGCTTACTTCCTACCACAACTTTAAAGCTTGATATCATACATGCCATTAAAGGCAATTATCATAATAATTTTCAAGCTCACGACCGCAGGCTGTCGATGCTAGAAATTTAGCCATAAGATTATCCGGCTCAAGCACCCCGTCATCATCGCTGTCTGAGAAAACCACCTCCCCCGCTCTATAAAATGGGTTACCTACCGTAATATATTCAACCTGCCATATTTATCAATATCTATATCTATACATTCCAAAAATACAAAATTAGAAGCCTATTGTAGTTTTCGTTTGTTATTAGTTGTTTTGGCTCAGTCTCAAGGAATAATACATCAAGGGAAAGAAGTGCTGATATAACTAAATAAGTCTTGATATAACCTTTGTTTTGTTTAATATTTTGTAGAATAAAGGCTTAGAAACCGAAGGTTTGGCAAAGATGATAAAAGTTGAATTCAAAGATATTATGACCAAGTTTCCATTGTCTTTTTCCGTCAAATTTAGAGATCTGAAAAATAAAGCGAAAAAGAGTTGAGATATCGAAGACGAGAACCTTCTCGATTTAGTATAAAGATAAAAATGGTAACTATCTTCCCATCTTAATCGGCCACGACCTCAAGGTTTGCATAAACAAATCAGTTTCAAAGGAGACGACATTTTTCAAAATAGTTGTCATTATCATCGCATAAATATTGTCTTTTTCGGTTTAGGTGGTGTTTGAATCCGACTTAATATGGAAAAAAATAAATAAAAAAAATAAAATAAAATCATTAAGTCATATGAAAACTGTTTTTTTGTAACTTAATTGAGAATGATAATTGAAAATATTAAGTAATAAAACTAAGAGTGTGCGCATTAAGTTATATTATATTTAAATATTATTTAATGAAAAATTCTAACAAACAATTCTTTAATATGAAAAAAACTGAATTCATTAAGTCATATAAAAACTGTTTGTTTGTGACTTAATTAAAAAGGATGACTGGAAATATTAAGTAATAAAACTGATAGTGTATGTATTAAATCATCTTTTAATTAAGCATGACTTAATAGAAAATTTGACAAACAAGTCCTTAGTCTGAAGATTGCAAGTGTCCTGTCTTTTGTCATATTTCTTCAAGTCGAGTACTTAATGTTCGAATGCACTTGATAGTGGTCGAGCATTATCGTTTATTATTGTTGATCTGAAAATTATGTGAAGAGTTTTGGTGATGCAACGAATGTTTTAAAACGCGATTAACGTAATAGACTTTAATGTTTATAGGGTGATTTTCAAAATGAATAAATATGGTTGATTGTCGAAATGGAAATCATATTCTATACAAACCTTGCCGCACAAGGTGTCGTTGAACATTGACCAATTAGAGTCCCTTGCTAGCATAGCTTAACACGTGCTCCCATGTCTACCACATGTAATATAATTTTAATTATTAAACTGCTTATAAAAATCATAAGAAATAATTATTTTGCTATGCATGTATCAAAGATGTGAGGTGATTTATACACTCTCAATATTGATTGAGACATTCAAAATATAAGTGTTTGAACAATTATACCTTTACAGGATAAACTTAATTAAAAACAATATAAGAGTATAAATATCTAAACACTTATATTTTGAGTGTCCCAATCATATTTGAGAGCGTGCAAATTATCTCCCAACCTATTTATGGTTTCTTAGCCGCCCAAACATTATCTTGTGAGTTAAGGCTTTTAAGCCTTCCAGAAAGTCACTGAAGTATGACGTCACTCGTGCTAAAAAAATATGACGTCATGGCCGTTTATTTGGACTGGTCCCTAAAAATATCCCATTCTAACTACTCTCTCCGATGCCGATTTAATTGTCGGGAGAAATCATAGTTTAATAAAGTGGGGCTGGCTTTAATTTTCAATGGCATACGAATAGAATATTACTTTTTAGATTATCAGTTTTTCTTAAAAAGGAAAGTGGAGCAATCTTTTTGTTAAAATGAAAATATAGACGAATAAATTGAAGCGGAAGGAGTAATTAATTTGTAATTCAAAGGGTTAATTAAGGATGAATCAAACCAATGAAAGTAGATGCGTGTTAACCGATCCATTTATTGCTTTGAGATGGTCTCGCGCCTTTATTACGAATACAGAGTCTTTTAATTTGTGGAGGTACGGATCTAGAAAATCGGAGAAGGGTATGCACTTTCTAACTAGAGTGTCAGAGCTCAAGTTAGGCCAAGTTTTACGGTTCGGGTTTTGGTTTCGGGTTTTGCCTTGCGATTCGGTTTCAGGTTCAGTTTATAACTTGGCTTTTCTGTTTGATTAATTTAAGCAACTAGAGAATCATTAGCGAAATCGTCCTTGAATTTTGAAAATTTTGAAAGCCGTGGACAAAGTTATGTAACGAGGCGTTTCGATGAATGTTATATATAAAGTGTTATTGTTTATAAAATATACTTGTGATTAGTTATTTAAACGATCAGCGTATTCTTATTTAAGATATTTCGCGTAAATATTGTTTTCTTTGTGAAAAATATGCGTATCTGTCGTATCTGATCGTTAACGGACGAATTTTGGGGTCTTTAAATTTTTTAAGCCCTAATCAGGCGCTCACTTTCACACCCTCAAATATGGGGCCTTGATCATTATTTAATTGCTAGAACATCAAATGAACGATTCTACTACTCGTATAATTTATAAATACAATTTCTAGATCTTAGGTTAAAAATAGCGAAAAAAATATACACAGTACGTATTTTCCTACTAATAAAAACAATAAAAAATCTTAAATAATGAAGAAATAAAAAGTCTATTAAGCTACTGACTGCTTTTCTTTTGTAAAAAAAGAAAAAATTTATAAAATTTTATAATTAAGCCCTTCTATATGTGTCCTCTTTTTTTTAAAAGAAGAGCAGGCGATTTTCCCCGAAATATGTAATTTATACTACAGAGTATTACTTTTATTATCCCATATCCCAATATCACCTTCTTCTTCATTGAGTACATGCAACTATCTTCATCTTATTTTTCTTTTATAATTAAAACTTGGGTAAAAGTAAAATAACAATCTTCTTTCTGAATTCTGGGGTTGAAACAGCATCTTTTTATCAACATATCTGGCATGTATCTTTCAAATGTTGTTAAACTTTCACATATTGTAATAAAATAATATTATTTAATATAATATTATATTAATATAAATCGGTCGTATGGGTGAAGTCAGAAAATTAAAATGCGTGGGTATATATTGATAAAAAAGTATGTTCAACTTCGATAAAACAATCGTGTTATTATAAACTTTCTTACTTTCATTTGAATGCCTCGTTGATTAAATAGATTTAGAGGGTGTGCACCACCATAAGTAGCATTTTCATGGTATGCACTAAATTAAACGCAAAAACTATATGCAACGTTAATTTCAAGAGAAAAAAAAAGAAAAATTACCTTCTCGAGAGAACTTGAAGAGAGTGCGGCGTATGCGTACACTCTTTGGCTGTAGATTAGGTCCCGTATGCATCTTTTTATTGATTTGCTTTCTCTGATAATTAGAATATGACTTTTGTTTATCAACCTCTTATTTGAGGGTATAGATATATTAACACGTAGATATAAGAGTAATACATTATATAACTTCCATAGTATCAACATGAAAAAGGTATATACCCACACCTGAGTGATAATATATTTAGTAACTGAGCTCATAACATAGTTTCGTTGGACCTGATTGGATAAAATAATCACTAAAAAAGACGGCACGAAATATTTCCTATTATTGAAAAACCTTATCTCATATACCAAATAAATAATACAGCCTGTTCCGTAACATGGACCGATCCTTTTTTGGACCGGTTTACAAATTTGAGGTACTAAAGCTGTAACTATTGTAATGGCCGACATGTCACGTGTAGTAAAGTCGTTATGATATCATGCCTAATCTTTTAGTCAATTTTCTCTATATGCATATATTATTTGGCATACTTGGTAATCTACTTTAAGTTAAAAAGGGTGATATCTTGGCGTAAATAAGTGACACGCACATCACAAAAGTATATTAGTAATCTTACATATTCTGACATTATACATGCATATTTGTGGTGTATCATATCAACTCCTTTAACTTAACTATATGATATATGTAAGAAATGATGAAAAATAATTATAACCATGCATTTAAAATCGTTGACTTGAATTAAATATCTCTATTGATTTAGATCGTATCGCGATTAGTTTGAAAGTGATATTAAAGTGAAAGCGATGAAAAATAGTACTACCAATTCATTTGACATGAAACAAAGAAAAATCGTAAGATTAGCGCCGACGATGAAATCGATCAATATGTATATGTATATAATTTTGAGCTAGAAAATATATTAGGCGGGTGCATCTAAAAGATTAAGGATCGTCTAATTCAAGTTGATGTATCTCTAATATGTAATTAAAATTATTCTCATCCTTCAATTTTAAGATTTCTTCTCGTTTGATCTTAAGTCATATATGTAATACGTTATTATGTACATTACTTTTATTGATTATTTATATGTTGAATCCGCATATAATACATGTAGAGTCGAGTAATTTTGTTGTTCCTATTTTCAAAACTTATTTAGATTTACAAAAATTTGGAGCTAATATTAACATTTCTTGAGTAACATATTTAAAATCCAGGTTAAACTATCTTAATACATGTTGAAGCAAACACATAAAGAATATTCAATTTTGGGTGTTTCTATGAGATTCGAGGTTTCAATCGGGTTGAACTAAAATTATTGAGCAGGACTAAAAATCGAACAGGAAGGCAAAACATGCTCTTTGATTCGGTTCACGATTCCTAAGATTCGCATTTTCGGTTCTCGGTTGGTGCGGTTCGGAACCAAGCTCTCTCGACCACTCATTATTGCAATAGTTTAGTAGGCGGTCATGTAATTTTTCTTATTGAAAAAAAAAAAAAAAAAATAAAATAAAGCCTTACCTTTTATACTATAGAAATAATAAAACCGGTTCTAGAACATGGACCGACCCAATTAATACCGTGTGGTAGGAAAAGTATAGCAAATAATGTCTCTTCTGGACGGTTTACAAATCCGAGATCTTGACACTGTGGGTCTTTTTAAAATTATTTTGCAACCCTTTAAACATACTTGCGGACCTTTTTAAGAATCTTCGTTTTAATCTTTTTTTTAAGCGATGAGTTGTGTTGTGTTATTCTTTACATTCTTCTTCATATTCATTTCTTGTCACAGCATTGCTACTTTTACTAAACACGCCCTGTATCTAGTAAAATCCTTGTTTCTAGAATGAAAACTCAAACATTGATATTTAGTCGGCTATTATCAAATTATAAATATTACCAGAGTTCCATCGCAGGAGAATATCAATTTACAAAAAGACAGAACTATTATTTTAGTTATTGTTTGATTCAGGTTAAATCGAGTACTGGATTATGTTATTCAATTTTTTAAGATCATAAATAACTGAAGTGGTGCTATTTGTCAAGGTTAAATATACCTTTCACATGCATTTTTACAATTGCTTTTTCATGTTATAGACCTTTTTACCCTTTACTTGCACCCATCAAATTGTGCACCGAGTCATTGGTCTGACTGTATATGAATATGACAGACCACAATATAAGAAAGTCTCTCATCCTTATCTTTCATCAAGCACAACTTTCATCTAAACAACATCTTTCATCAAGAGAGTCATCTGAATCTGTCAAAGTTAGAGGTTCTTAGAACAACAAGATTTTTGGTTAAAAAAAATGGCAGCTTATTCCACTTTGAATCCCACCTGCACCCAACCAAGCAAAGGTGCTTTGTGGAAATTGAAGATTTCAGATGGTGACTCTTTCAGTCGATCACCAAACTTCCACTGTAAGTCCATCTAACTGAAATGAAATATACCTGGTACTTGCTATATTTCATGCAACTACTTGATCTTTGCATATTTCCAATAATTTAGGAAAGTCACATGTGTGGCAGATTAATGTCTGTCTGCTACTTTTAAGGTAAAAAAACATGTCTTTTCACTTGATGATGAATATGCAATCATCAACTTCCAAATCATGTCAAGAAAATTTTGAAAAAATGAATTCTAGTTTGGGTTTTCACCTTCCGTCCGCTCTGTTTCAGATCGGACGGTTCGGTTTTTTCTCAGCTACACCACTGCTATGAGTTGACTTTTCTGATCTAAGATGAGACTCCTTCAATTCCTATGCTAGTTCTGTAAGGATTTTGTTAACTTATTAAGATATCCTTAGTTATGAGTCAACCATTGCTAATATGTTATGTGATCTTCATTGTTCTCAGATTGATTTGATCAAGAAAAACTAAGGATTTGATTAGTCAACTAGGATCTGATTTAGTTTTTGCTTCTTGTAATACAACATGTCTTTTATGTTCTTGAAAGTTCCTTTGTTTATAGTGTTAAGGAAGATATTTATTTAGATCTAGCATATATGTAATGATTCTAGTGTTTTTATGTTGTGTTTGTGTCTTTACATAGTTACCGGATAATCATGGTTTGGTTTAGTTCTTGTAACTATACAATTTTGTGTTCAATAATTTATGACATTAATTAGTGTTTTCTTGATTATCGGATTTACAGAATTTAGCATATAGTATGCTAATTTAGTGGCGTAGGCATGAAAATTTTCTCATAGATCTGTCATTGGTTACTAATTGTTCAACTCATAAGTTCTGTTTCGCACAATTATAAATTTATAAAATCATTGGAAATTATTACTACAATAGCATTAGATAGTTAATGTTAACTGATGCAATTCTCATAATAATGGTATGTGTTAATAATGACTCCGATCCAGAAACCTCTTGTGTCCGCTGTTAATGACTATGCACGTAGTTCTCTCAAATATATATGCTGTCAAGTGTCAACTATTGTCGTATTCAAATTTCTCATGGTTTAAAACTTACAGATATTTGTGTTCCTACACCTCAAGAAAGGAAGCAGCAGATCAAATCTACAATTAGAAATTTACCACTTTATGGCCACAGTTTTCTTGTCCAATTTTGGGCTGCAACAAAATTGGAAAGACTGTTTACTTACTACAACCGGCCAGCCTTTTGGTCTATCTGGGACCAATGAAGAACTTGAATTATACCGTCAAGGCTGTCTGGACCACAAGCTCTATGTCCATCCAGAGAAAAGAATAGCCGTTGGGCTTCCTGGTCAGCGTGTTTCTGAATTCTACTCCTGAACTGACTCAAAATGTGCATAACATCCCAAATGATCAGCGTCCTCCGTGTGTAGATGCTACTATATTCACAAGGATATGGAGTTCTTTTGCTGTCCCTGTGATTGTAGATGCTCAATGTGTCGGTGTGCTTGACTTTGTCATGGATACACCCACACATTCTTATGACAGTATAATTGGAAAAGTTTGCGAAGCACTTCAGGTTCGCCCCCTTGTTAACTATCTACATGTTTTCATAAATGTATAGCCAGATATGCTCGTATATTATGTTAGATAAATCATGTGCATCACAGAAGACCTATTTAGATGCTTGTTTTAGTTTTGTGTGTGTCACATCTCTTATGCTAGAAGAACATAGCAAATTTGACCTTACAAAAGTCAAGTTCTAGTCAAAAGTCAATAGCAAAACACAGAACAGTAGGGCCCTCTATATCGGTTACATCTTTTAGTCAATATGTAGAGAATAACTACTGTAATAGCCTTTCCTAAACTGATAGAAACTGAAAAGTATGAGCGCCTTATAAGTCCAAAGTTGTTTCTACACATAGTTTTACTACGGTTTAAAATTTCAAGGTGAAACTTGAAATTCAAACGTTTATTAATCACCTCCTATAATGATACGTTTACATACTATACGAGTTTCAGACTGTCATTACCAATCCCATGTGTCATTAAAATCACTAACGTTGCAACTATTTTGCCCCATTTGCAGCAGGCGGGTTTGCAATGTTCAATCAAAACTGATTGCCCAAAGACTTGTGTCAGTCTTAACAGCAAAATAAGGATCCGCAGAACACAGTCATTTTCCCTTTCGTATTACTTTCGCCTGGTTCCGTATTTTGGGCTGAGCAGTGTGGTTGCTGCCCATGAGCTTCGACGTGAGTTTCATCTATCCATATATCTAAAGACTGATTAATTACAATTTGTTTCAAGCATTAGAAGAGGTTAATTATTTCTCACCAACTTATCTCGTTTTGTAGTAAAAAAAGGTACCTTCAGGAATACATGTAGGAAAGCAGGAATCCCGGAGTGGCCAGGGCTACCAAGTACAAATACACGAGCTTCTTCTGCACCTGACCAAACTCGAGTCAGTCAAACTGTATCTGAGACTAGTTCTGTTGGAACGCTGCAGGTTGATGACTCAGTCTCCAGCAGGTAGATTATTTCAAGCACTTCACTTTCATTTGATAATGAGACATATATTGGAGTCATTTACAATGTATCTAATTCTTCCTCAATTTATAGGGACGAAGGGATTTCTCCAACTCCCATAGCATCTCCCTCAGAAACTCAAATCAACCAAACAGTACCAGAGACTAGCCCCAATCCTGATGATTTCAACTCTTGCTGGTAGGTCTTTTTAAATCTTTTACATTCATTTGATTGTGGCACATTAAACTCCATTACAATGTATCTGAAATATTCCTTTGTTAGGGACGGAGGGGTCTACGAGGGGCCATTGGAACTATTTATGCCTACCAACGCATCTGCTACAGAAACTGAAATTAATGAAATAGCATCGGATACTAGTTTTACTGAAGCTTTGCTCAATCAACAACATGATGGAATAGAATATCCAGGTATCGAAACTAAGGCCGTAGAAGACTTTGATCACTACATGTTCATGGACAGCCTCGATACTATTTTTGAAGATGCACCACTGATGATTTGAGCAGCTTGCAATTAGGTAACAAGAAGAGCCACAATTTGAGTCGACCTGCAACTGTAAAATAAAGGGTGAGTGCCAACTTTGGTGTCCCCATCTGGTCCCACGGCAAACATGATGTAAATAAAGGGTAAATTTTGTATGTTGTAGATGAGCTACTTTATGAAATGACGATAGAGATTATAGTTGGTCACGCATTCCCTTTGTATATATACTTGTTATGAATCATGAACGCTGAGTCGCTGAGGGTGGAATATATCTATGTGCAATTACTCTTTGCAAACAGTGACTGGATTTGTAATATGTTCTTTTTTGTAATATACCAGTACTATCTTATGAGTCATTAACCATAGTTTTATACTCCATAGTCTACCGTATTTATTGTCAATATTTAAACTTTTATGGATGTCCGAATTAATTGTCAACTTTCATATTTAGTAAGAAAAAGAGAATATAATTGAGGAATATTATTTTAATTGGTTGAGATTTATAAAGAATTAAAACTTTTATTAAACTTTGTGATTCTTGTCACGACGATAATTTTGAGACGGAGGAGTAACTTTTATGTGTTGTATCATACTCATGATCCTCAAAATTAATCCAATTGTTGAGTTTATGATATATAAAATAAAATAAAGCATAAAGGCATCAAGTCTGCTTGAAGCTTAAAATCATAACAATAAATTAATTAGCGAAAAGTATCGTAGCGTCCTCTTGCGAATATCAAATCCTCGAGCAAAAGCAAAACCCGCCTCGAAGCGAAATAAAAAAGAAGTCTTATTGGTGTAAGAATAATGTCTTCTATTGGCGTTAACTGTCTGTGAATTAACCAAACGAATCAGCGATTCTAGATCTAACACAAGTCCTCGTTTAAGAAAAGCGAAACCAAACTCCACTTACTTTGGGTGTTCGGCGAAATATGGACTAGAGAGGAGGAGAGATCAGGGTTAATTCGATGCAGTGTGTGAAACACACACTAGACCCTCTACTCGCATATCTTAGTAGGTAAAACTTAGAGGACAAGTTAGAGGAACAAGGCCTTGGAGAGACCCCGTGGCGGCCGCCATGAAAGCCAAGCCCATTCCTTAAGCTTTTCAAGTTTTCCATTTCTAGTCCTTCTTTTTCCATTTAGCGATTCGTTAGTCATTTTTCCGTTAAATACTTAGCGATCGTTAACCTGGGACTTAATGTGTAATAATTAATCGTAAACATAAACATTAATTATTAACTTTAATTCTCATTCAGCTAATGTGTGCAATCCAGTGGTCACGAGTTCGAATCAGGACATTCGCGTGTTTGTAAATATATACATTTCAACACAATTTAACTTATTCGAAATAATGAGCATTTCACCACAACACCATGAACACATCTACCAATCTCCACGTCACCAATCTCGGCTGCGCTTACTAATAAGCGTTAAACTTCTTCCTCTAACAAACTTTCTTTTATTCCTCCATTTCCGCCATTAAAATTCACCATTTTTCTTCATTTCATACTCGATTAAGCTTGATTCAAAATCTAAACCGATCAATCGACTCAATTTTCAATTCCCCACATACCGATACAAATTTTATTGATTTTCAGTACAATTTAGTGAGATCTCTGAGTTTGGCGCCCAATCTTATCTCAATTTACTCAAATTTGATGCATTGTGATTCAGTTGTATAAGATTACTTGTGTATTGATTGGAATCATGTCAAACAAAAAGAAATCTAATAAAAGGCAGATTAAAGTTCCGGCGAAATATAATGATCATATTGTTGGAAATTTAAGTCAAAAGAGAACTGATAATAAGAATATTGGTAAAAAGGAGGAAATTAGGGTTTCGAAATTGGGGAAAGAAGATAGTAGTTTGAATATTGAAGGAGATGGTGATGGTACTATGCTTGGTGGTGAGAATTTGGAAGATTATGCTGGAAATTGTGGGTTTCAGGGGGAGGAAAATGATAGTGTATTAGGCTACAAAGTTGATGCTGATATGGATACTGATTTGTGTGGAAAAGGAGATGGTTATGAGAATGGTGGGACAGAGAAGGAAGGAAGTGATTTGGGTACAAAAATGGGTGATGAGTTGGAGAATGGTAATCAATCTTCTACAATTGTTAGTCATGAAGCTACTACTGAACCTGATAGCAATGTAAGTCAACATTCATTACCTGTGAATGTACATTCTAAGGATGTTAAAGCTAGTAATGATGTTGTTAACAATAAGAGTAGAGTTAGCTATGCTGATATGACTAAGAAAACTATTTTGGGAGAAACTGAAAACCACTTGATTGCTATTCCAACGAAATTAGATAGTAATGGTAATGAAGTGGTTATTTTTGATGATGTTATGATAGTGAGGAAGTAAAAATGGGATCTCGCTGTGTGGTTACTTTGTGGGATGCGACATGACCATAAGTGAGCGAGGTTTAACCTTAGGAAAATGTGGTATAAGTATGGTTTCAAGGATATTATTGATTGCAGTAATGGTATATTCTATATGAAATGTCAAAATGAAAGAGGGTTGAATTTCATTGCTAATAATGGTCCTTGGATGGTTAACAGTAAGCCATTGTTTGTCCAAAAGTGGGACATACATATGAACATTGACAAGATTGAACCTAAAGTGCTACCTGTATGGGTCAAACTTGCTAATATCCCATTAGAAGCTTGGTCTACAAAAGGATTAGTGCTTTGGCTGGTAGAATTGGCAATCCTCTCATGATGGATAATGTATTTGCTAATATGTGTAGAAGGGTGTGGGCGAGTTGGATATGCAAGAGTTCTTATAGAGGTGAATGCTAATAAGGAGTTACGATCTGGTTGAAATGCTATATAGAAATGGGCACAATGTGGAAGTTTGCAGAAAAACTGTTAAAGTGTTGTTTGACTGGAAACCACCACTATGTACACATTGTAAGGTGTTTGGGCATAATTCTCAAAACTGTGGCAAGGATAATGCCAATTGTGATGGTAATATTCAGATTAATAAGGAAAATCCAGGTGTTAAGGAAAAGGCAAAGGAAGTAGATGTTGGTAATGAGGAAGGTTTTGTTAATGTTGGTAACAAGGGAATTGGGAACAATAAGGCAAAAATAGGGAGCACATATCAAAATACTATGGATCCTCCTTTAAGGAAAAACAATTATAAGCAGGGGAAACCAGATGATAAATTTGTGTTTCAGCCAAAGAATAAAGGGAATAATGATGAGAAAACAAGTAGCACTAGTAAAGAACAAGTAAGTAATCAGAATGATTTTGAGAAGAAAGGGAATAGTTAAGGAAAAGAAAGCTTGGAATGTAAATGAGAAAGTTATTGCGAGAACTTAGAAGACTTCTAATAAGTTTCTTGCTCTTGAGACCCGAGAGGCGAAGAAAGTGAATTGAATGATATGAGGATAAGGAAGTTGTGGATAATTTCATAAGACTAAAGAAGAATCCTCTTGAGGAGGTTGAAAAGGCGGAATATAGACATGTATGCTTACTATAAACATCGAAGCTGTTATTTGAAGGTAATAGTAAAAGGTGATTGGAAATAAAGACAAAGAAACGGTGGATGTAGAGGATGTATATGGGGATGAAACGGTATAGGACAATGTATGGAAGGGAATGATATACAAGGAATGGATAAGAGGGTTCTACTGAGGATGGTGGGGTATCGATTTAGTTTCTTATGGATTTCAAAATTGGTAGTTGGAATATTAGAGGTTTATGTACCTACGATAAGCAAAAAAGAAGTTAGGAATTTTATAAGGGATGAGAATCTTCATGCATGTGCTATTTTGGAAACCCGTATTAAATCTAAGAAGCTGCAACAAATTGGGGAGAATGTGTATGGAAATTGGAATTGGTTTACTAATATGCAACATTGTGATAAGGGTTGCAGGATTATGGTAGGATGGAATAGTACAGTAGTTAAAGTTAACATCATACATGTGGATAAGTAATCTTTGTTATGTCAACTGGAGGATGTTAATGGTGGTATAAAAGTGCATATTTCTTTTATCTATGCTGCTAATGGGGGGATTGAAAGAAGGAACTTATGGCAAGATTTGACAATTTACAAAAAAATTGTTGGAAATAAGCCATGGTTTATAATGGGAGATCTTAATGTTACTCTGTTTCCTAAAGAACATTCAGCTGGAAGTTCCCACATGACTAAAGATATGAATGATTTTAAAGGCGCATTGATCGAATTGAATTGGAGGATATTACTAGTTACGGCCTTTTCTATACTTGGACAAAGAACTCGCATAAGACCAAAAGGCGGAGATCATCTTGGCATTTTGAAGAAGTTGGATAGGATTATAGGCAATGAAGTTTGCATTTCACGAGTTCCTCGAGCTCATCTTGTTTTTGCCTTACTTAATTTCGACCATTGTCCTATTGTTCTAGTGATTCCTAATGGTATCGAGTTAGGAAGAAAGCTTTCAAATTTGCTAATTTTGTGGCGGAGAAACAAGATTTTCTCAAGGTGGTTGAACAAAACTGGATTGATAATGCTGAAGGATGTCATATGTTCAAAACAGTGAAGATGATGAAAGGTATCAAGAAGCAGATGAAGGAGCTGGCTTGGAGGAATGGGGATGTTTTTAAAAATGTGATAAAGTTAAAGGAAGATCTAAAGATGATTCAAACCAAGATTGATAAAGACCCTTTTAACAAGCAGCTTAGACATGATGAAAGTGATATTCTTGATGAGTATGTGGAGGCAATGAGAGATGAAGAGAAGCTGCTTTTACAAAAGTCAAAAGTGAAATGGCTAAGTGTTGGTGATAGGAACAATGCTTTCTTTCATAAATCTTTAAAAGTAGGCTTCGGGGTAGAATTGAGGTGATAAATGATGAGAGGGAATAGATTTGAAGGGAAGTGTGGTGTACAATTTGTGAAACATTTCAAAAGTTCCTTGGAGTTAGTATTCTGAGAAAAGATGGTGAATATGGATTCTATGATTAGTAACAAATTGTCCACTATAGAAGGCGATAATATAATCGAGAATGGTAAGTGATGAGGAGATTAAGGCTGCCATGTTCCAAATAGATGATAATAAAGCTCTGGTCCGAGATGGTTTTTCTTCATGTTTCTTGAAAAAGCTTGGAATATTATTGGTAAAGATGTGTGCAAAGCTATTAGGAATTCTTTGATCTTTGAAATTGTTAAAGGAGATCAATTCCACTATAATTACTACGGTTCCTAAGATTCATCTCGAACTAAAGTGTCGATTTTAGACCTATAGCTGCTGCAATGTTCTCTACAAGTGTATAAGTAAAATTTTATCGGATAGAATGAAAGGTGGTCTTGGGAAGCTTGTCAGGTCAAAACCAAAGTGCTTTCATCCCAAATAGGCAAATTCAAGACAATATTATGTTAGCCAAGAAGCTGTTAAAGGGTATGATAGGAAAGAAGGCCCTAAAAGAATTGCTTTGAAAGTAGACATTGAGAAGGCTTATGACATACGGTGAATTGGGATTTCTTGGAAGATATTCTTAGAGCTTTGGGTTTCATGTTAAGATGATAAATTGGATCATGAAATGTGTAACAAGCTTTCCTTCTATTTGTGTCAATGGTGAAAGTCATGGATACTTTAAAGGAGGAAGAGGTCTTGACAAGGAGATCCTATGTCCCGTACCTTTTCACTCTTGTTATGGAGCTTTTATCGGTGATTGTTCAAAGCAAGGTGGATCGAGAAGAGGCTTTAAGTTCCATTTTGGGTGTAAGCAACTTAAGATCACTCATATATGTTTCTTGATGATCTTTTGATGTTTTGCCATGGTGATGCTACATCTGTGAATGTTTTCAGGGATGCAATTGAAGAATTTGGTTCCTATTCTGGTCTCCTACCTAATTACAACAAGAGCACAATTATTTTTGGAAGTATGAAGGAGGAAGAGAAACAAAATATTCTAAGTATTGTACCATTCAAAGTTGAAAAGCTTCCTATTAAATACTTAGGAGTTCCATTAACAACTAAAAGACTTGGGGTGCAGGATTGTAAAAGCCTTATTGATAAAGTCAAAGGTAGAGTCTTTAATTGGAAAAACAAATGCTTGTCTTATGCGGGAAGGCGCAATTGGTTACTTGATTACGGAATCTTTACATGTTTATTGGGCTTCATTTTTCTTCTTCCTCTAGCTGTGATCAAAGACATCAACGAAATTTTAAAAAAGTTTTTGTGGAGTAATGGTGAAATATCTAAGGGAAAAGCTAAAGTTGCATGGAAAAACATTTGTAAGCCTAAGAAGCAGGGTGGTTTGGGTTTGAAAGATCTAGGAATTTGGAATAAAGCTATGATAACTAAACACCTATGGAACATTGCTGAGGAAAAAAATCTCTTTGGGTGAAATGGATGAGCACTGTTAAATTGAAAGGAAGAAGTGTTTGGGCTGTCAAAGAAGATATATCTGATAGTTGGGGATGGAGAAATATTTTGAAGTTAAGACATGAAGTGAGGAAGAATATTGTTATGAAAATAGGTGATGGGAAGAAAGCTTCAATGTGGTTTGACAATTGGAGCAGTATTGGTGATTTGATTAGTATAACTTATAGAGATCTATATGATGGCAGGCTTAGTAGTGATATGAAGGTTGCTGATCTTATTGAAAATGGTGTGTGGAAATGGCGGTTGAGTGGCATGATCGAGTTCCTATGATTGTTCGATTCAAAATTTAGTTTTGGACAACTTTAAGTCTGATCAGGTTACTTGGAAGAGTAGAAATGGTAAAATGGGTAATTTCACAGTGCAAAAAGCTTATTTTGACTTGCAAGAAGAAGGAGAAGAGGTTAATTGGTGTAAACTAGTTTGGTTCTCACAAAATATACCTAAGCATTCCTTTGTTCTATGGATGGCAATTCTTAACAAACTGGTTACTCAAGACAAAGTCAGAAGTTGGGGTTCATATGATCTTATGGTTTGCCCTTTATGTTGCAGTGAAATGGATTCACATTCACATCTATTTTTCAAATGCATCTATGCAAGACAATTTTGGATCAAAATGAGTCAAAAAATGGAAGGAAAGTGCAATAAGCTTGAATGGAATGAAATTGTGAATGATTTTGCTTGCAAACCAAATGGGAATTCCATAGATAGCCTCATCAGAAGATTGTGCCTGGCTGCTTGTGTGTATTTGATTTGGCAAGAGAGAAATTATAGAATTTTCGAGAGGAATCTGAGAGGTTGGGAAGAACTATATAGTATATGTTGTGATACAGTGAGATTAAGGCTTGGTCTCAAAATGAAACCTTCTACGGTCACACGAAGCACAAGCTAATTGGAATGTGGCTTTCAAACTTGTAGATGATATTCTTTGTTGGCTTGTAAAGTTGCAAGGTAGATGGTGGTTTTAAATAAAAGGTGTATCGGTTTAAGTTGTATGCGGATGGCTAATATCTTGGTAGTATGCTAGCATTGGGGTCTCTTATCCTTTTCTTGTGGATCCAGTTGGGGTAACAGATTTGGGTGAGTTTTGATCTTCAATGGTTAGTTTTTACTAACATAAGGTAGTTTCCTGTACAAGAGTGTTGTATTCTGAGTGTTGCTAAAGGTTATTCTCAGAATCTGCTGTTTTCTCATCCAAGTTGCTACATTCTCTTGGAAAAGATAAGCTGAGTTTATTGGAAGTCAGATGTTATTAAAAGGTTATAACCTTCCATTCAATTTTTATGCCTTGGTAAAAATTGAATGTGATTTTTTGATCACTTCAGATGATGGCTCTGTATCTTGGATTACACATTTAAAACATTACTGTGCTATCCATTACAGTCCTTTGTAGGCCTTTGTTAGGTAACATAGGGGTGTATGGGTTTGCATAGTGTATGGTTTTATGTGTAAAACATAAAGTGAGTATCCATCAGTGAAGGGTAAGTGATGCAGTGTGACAATGTATGGTACTAGGAATGTGAGGAGTGAAAGATGAACCTACATGGTCCTAGTGTGCATTGTCAAAAGGAGGAATGGTTGGTACTCCTTTGCAAGGTGTGTGTTCCCGTGTGTGTGAAGCCATTGTAGTAAATGGAAATGTAGCTCACATGGTATAGCCACTGCGGTGGAGAGGTTATGGTGCCTAGTGAAGCCACTAATCTATTTTGTCATGATTATTGTGGATGATGGTTGAATGATCATGATGAATAGATAAGGTGGAAATGTAACTAGATGGTTATATGGTGCTTAAAAAGGTGAATTTGGTCTTTGCAATCTTGGTACATTTGATGTTGTTGATATTTGAGTTATATGGAGTTAGATGCGAGTTGATGTTTTTTACGCTATGTTTGTTTTGTACTATTCCATTGAAGTTTCAAGTTTGGTTGTATTGTTTATTAAAAGAGTTATAGGCATGTCTATAGCTCTTATAGATGTATGAGTTTTACTTGTTTTAATAAGATATATTCACCTTTTGCACCAAAAAAAAAGTCCAATTTAACTTTTTAACTCAAACTTTGACCTTAAATATTTTTGTTTGTATTATATAACACTTGATGAAAGATATACAAAATTAAAATACGCTTAAAACACAATCCATTTATATATTTTTCATCAAAGATTATATAATAATAACAAAAATATTTAAGGTTAAAGTTTGATTCAAAAAGTCAAATTGGACTTATATTTTGAGACGGAGGTAGTACATTGTTAGGGTGGTGGCAACCCAAGACGGCATGGAATCGGCATTAACCATGCCGATCGGGGTTTCCAGAGCCACTTTGTCGGTTTCATTTGGTGTGGTTTCAAAATCAAGATAATCGGCAAAGTTTGCCGATTCTACATCAAACAAAAGTGAAGGAGTGATCATGAAAGTTTGTGTCTAATATTAATTCCCACCAATCATATTGCTTCATTTTATATTAATGAATGTGAGGTATGGGTTAGGCGTAGTTCTTGGCTAAAAATCATTGGGTATGAGATAGGTATGAGATGAGTTGGAAGGATATTATTGGTGGGTGATTAGGCATGAAATTTTTTGTTAGAGCACAAGGTGAGGAAGAGCGGATAACGTTATTGGTATCTGCATCGTCGCTCCATCAACTTCAATAACACTGAAATAACTAAAACAACTCTCCTCATGTAGCAGCTAACGTATTATTTGGTCCCTTAAAATCTGCACTAAAATAACGGCTCACAATACACACAACATCGGCTTGAGCCATTCAATGGCTTGGGGACCTTTGTGCCACCACGCATATGTAGTATAAGCGATAACGTGTTATTGGTTCGTTGTTGGGACGAATGGCGTGTTATCCGTATCCCATCTGAAGTCTTTCTTAAGCGTGGTTGTGCCTGCTTAGTAATTATTATCAATATCAAGCAAGTGACGTGTAAGGTAGCAAAAATCATATAACTATGTCAAAACGGGTCAAGTTGGCTCATAAATATGTTTGGGTTGCATTTTCAAAAATTTTAATTAATAAATAACATGGTGAATATAATTACAAAAAGTATATTATTTTAACTGTTAATCAAATAATAATAATATATATTAATATATGCATCACATATATTATTTAGCGACTTCCGACACATTAAACATTCTTTTACTTGACCCAATATGACACGAAAATAAGTAAACATGTCAAAATAGTCGTGTTTTAATAACTTTTGACAATCATTTTGACTTTAAACATCACTCGAACTAGTGGGCTAAAACATTCGAACCTTGACCATCATGTTTGGGGAGACTACCATTTTTACTTCAAACATCACTTAATTTACTAGTGTTATTTAATTTTTTATATTTTTTTAGTGAATTTCAATTAACAAAAAATTAAATACTTATATTTATATGTTTATTTATGGAAAAAAAGCTTTTTCGATGCAATTTCACACCTATCTGTTTTGGCAAGTGTCAGTGGACCAGTCTTACACACATCCAAAACCCCTCCTCTTTCTAATTTTAGTAACAAATTGAGTGCCCTAAATCCTACCTGGATCTTGTTCTTTCTCTATTTGTGATCAAAAAAGATTATTCTGATTCTTCCTCTAATATGCAATATATAAAGTACAAAGAAAATCCATATTCATATTCGTATTTATTCATATTCAAGTCCATATTCATATTCATATTCTTATAGCATTTAAAAGGCGTTTGAAATGAAGAGTGGTACAAAGGTTTTTGATGCTTTGAAATCAAGGTATCCAATCTTATCCAAACCTTCTTCTGATGCTGGAAGGCTAGATAATGATGGGCGATACTTGACAAAACTTTGGGTTTTCGGTATTCGAGAGCTTGATGATGATCATGATCCACAACACTCTCTTCTACCCGACAGTAAGTCGTTAGTTCGTTATCTAATAACTTCCTTATATTTTGCTGTGCAATGTTTACAATTATTGCCGTGTGTTCGGGATCCTTGGTTGTTATGATTGTTTGTTAGCAAATTATTTGTGATGAGATTATTAGTTTCAATAATTGACTTTAGGGCTTATGAGCTTATTAGATTACATACACATAATATGCCTATCCAAGTGTTTGGATAAGCCTATAAGCTTGAGTATATATAAAGGTGGTTTCATAAGCTCATTTTTTTGTGGTTTATTTGAGAGATGTGTTATAGTAACTAAAAGACAATTTCACACTTATTGTCAAATGTTGGTGATTTTATTGTCATCAACTATTTTAGTTAATTGCGATTTACTAGAGACCAGTGGAAAACATATTAAACTCATATACGAGTTAGGGAAGTGTGGAGTGCACACTCGTTGAGCTTGTTGAGTTTATGATATATAAAATTTAATAAAACATAAAGACATCAAGAGTACAGTGGAAGACTTAAGATCATAACAAATAAATTAATTAGCGAAAGTATGCGTAGCGTGCCTCTTGCGAATATCAAATCTCTCGAGCAAAGCAAAACCACCTCGGCAAAGCAAACCAAAGAAGTACTTATTGGTGTAAGAATAATGTCTTCAACGGTTCTTATACTGGCGAATTAACCAAGCGAGTCAATGATTGCTAGATCTAACCTGAGTCCTCGTGTATGTCAACAAAACCAAACTCCACAACAAATGGGGTGTTCGGTAGAAGCGATGCAAGAGAAAGAGGAGAGGAGAGGTCTAGGGTTAATTCGATACCTGAAGTGTGAAAACCTAGAACACAACCTCTTTATATAGTAGATGGAATACTTTGGGAACAAGTTAAGGATTTGGGTTGGGATTACCACATGGCGACCATGAGACAAAGCCGAAAACCCATAACTTTTTCTTTCAAGTTTTCCATTACTAGTCCTTCTTTTTCATTTAACGATGCGTTAGTCATTTTTCCGTTAAATACATAACGATCGTTAACAGGACTTAATGTGCGATAATTAATCGTAAACATAAACATTAATTATTAACTTTAATTCTCATTCGCTAATGTGTGCGATCCGGTAATCGCGAGTTCGAATCAGGACATTCGCATGTTTGTAAATATATACATTTCAATGACTCCCGACTTGGATATGTTTACAAAGCGTGAAATGACATTGGTTGGCGTCTAGCAGCACGCCAATGCCCGGTACAACTCGTGTATGGTTTTCGGAGAAAACCAAGTTTGATGATTCATCATCATATTCATCCTTTGTTTCTAATACCATGTTAATAAGAATATGGATCTTACTCATTTCTTAATTAACTATTATTTCTCGCTTTATATGATTGAATAAGATTACAATTCTTACGAGCAGAAGACCTTGGGTATGTATTCTGAAACATCTTAACAATCCTACGAGGGGCGATAGTATTATACTTCAAAATGAATTTGAAGGAAACAAATCCCATTTGACTCTGGCGAGGATTCATAAATTTCGCAACAACTTAAAACAACCCTTATAACTACCGATTCGTGTAGCGTTAGATTGCTTCACAAAATGCACTACATCCATGACATATCTCTTGTATCTCAGTTAGAGGATAAATATCCATGATATACTTAATGACAAAGATCCGTAAAGTATCATCATGTGGGTGGGATAAGTCACATATTCGATTCATTGAATATCATACGAAATTAGTCATACTACGCATCAATATACTTTCAGTATATTCTAACTAACACTTCAGTTGTCTTAATTCAACATCATTCCCGTGTTATTGATTGACAACGGACTATTTAGAATAACTTAAGTTATTCAAGTTTAAACATGTAAATATAGGACAACATCATAATAAATGAATAATAAACATAACAAAGTACTTTATTTCATTTCAATAATAATGTTTACAATATCCTTTTATCTAAAATACTTAGTCACGGATGGGCATGAAACTACTAGCTAGCGAAGTCGAACTTATCGACAAATGATTAAGTTTTCACCGAGTGAGCCTTAGATTAGCGGATACGCTGGGTTATCATCTGTGTGAACTTTGAAGCAACTCGATTTCACTATCTCGACTTCAGCTCTGAACATAGTGATATTGTCTAGGATAGTGTCGGTGCCGCCCGACTCAGGGTTCATGGGCGAAAAGTAATTCGGTGGTTGTCACGATATACTTTAATAGGATGTTCGATCGGCGTAACACCAAGCCGAAACAAACTTCCTTATCGAAGCGGCTTCATGGCGACCTCGAGGCCGTATGTACTCGCTACATAGCGGACATACATGATGTTATGCATTTCTTACTCTTCAATCCGGCACCTCGTTGATGACAAAAATGTAACCCGGTTTGAGACTTATTATCATCTTTGTCGCACTTCCGGGATGCATCGCGATAACTTTGTAACGAGACGAGTTACACTTCGGATTTCCTCCATACTTATGAACATATCTCTTGTAGCCAAGAGTCTTGAGAATATGCTTATGAATGATCGATGAATTTCACGGGATTACTGTTGATCTGGCCAGTCGAGTTTTGAGCAAAGCGCCGCATCGGGCCTTGTGCATCGTCAGCGTACATGATAGATCCTGGCAAAGCATAAGGAACTTTCTTCATCGCGCCACTTTCTGCGGTGTTGAAGCCTGACCTTGGTGCTTTCGAACCATGATTCTGCATTGGCAAAATCCCTTCTTGGAATTTTGCATATTGAATCTCTTGATGTTTTGTCAATGTAAGCACTTTGGCTTAAACGATTAGCCGCTTGATCATCCGATAGATCTTGATTCCAGTATATCTCTTGCCCCTAAGTCTTTCATCGAAAACATTTACCAAGATAGGCTTTCCTCGTTTAGACTTGGTATATGATTTCCGTGATTAATATGTCATCGACATACGAATAAGGAAAGTAACACGACTCCCACTAGCTTTGTGATATCTGCATGGCTCGTGGTCTGAGTAAATCGAAACTTTTGATTTCCCATGAATCTTTTATTCCATTACCTTGATGCTTGCTTGATCCATAAATGGACCTCTTAGCTTCATCTGCGGTTAGAAACAATGGATTCTGAACCATTAGGGCATGCCATATAGATGTCTTAAATACAGGCGGCCATTCGAGCGGTTTGACATCCATTTGCCGAATCTCGTAGTCGTGTAGTGTGCGACTATAGCTATGAGAATCCTAATAACTCTTATGTCCGCTACGGGAGAAAATGTCTCCTCGTAGTCAGCGCCATAGGTTTGAGTAAAACCTTTAGCCACCAGAGCGAGCCTTGTAGGTGTGTACATTGCCATCCGTATCGGTTTTCTTTTTGAAGATCCTTTACTCCCAGCGACCTTGCCAGGGAAGGTTAACTTCAATCGAGACATCATTATCTTTCATGGATTGCATTTCCCATTCATAGCAATCGCCATTTATCCTTTTCGGGATCGGCCATGTGACCTTATAGTTAGCGAGGTTCATTAAGATCTGACCATATTTTCCTCCGCTTTCTACGTTTAAACATAGGCGATCGGTGCTTGGCGTATAGTCCTTTCGGACCTACGAATGGGAACAACTTGGGAGGAGCACTAAGCTTTCGGGTTCTTGAAGTTGGCTAGTGGTTTGAAGGTGTTGTATCTTGATCATATTCCGGATCAAATACTCTCCCAGAGTTCTTGAGATATGAGATTCCTTTCAAAATCTCCGTACCTAACCAGCAAAACTTTGTTCTCAATTTGGGTAGTAAAGTAGTAACCATAGTTTCCTTAGGGTATCCTACAAAGATACATACCGATCGGCTTGGAGCTTATCGGTGTGTCGCGTTTAACAAGCGCTTAGCATCCCAGGACTTTAAGTAAGAAAAGTTGGGAGCTTTTCACATCCATATTTCATATGGAGTTTTAACAACATAGTTGGAACCATATTCAAAATCACGAATAGCAGGTTCGAGGCATAATCCCAGTAATAGGTAGAGTCGTAAGTTCAAACATTGATCGTACCATGTCAAGTAAGGTGCGATTTCTCCT
This sequence comes from Chrysanthemum lavandulifolium, assembly GCA_022545495.1. NCBI lineage: Eukaryota > Viridiplantae > Streptophyta > Magnoliopsida > Asterales > Asteraceae > Chrysanthemum > Chrysanthemum lavandulifolium. The sequence goes on along the minus strand of CM040246.1, from coordinate 2,176,079 downwards.
TTCGAATACACCATTTCTTTGTGGAGTATAAGGAGATGTGAGGCTGTTGGATAATTCCGCTTTCGACTAAGTAATCTTTGAACTCTTGACTTATATACTCACTTTCTATCGGATCGAAGAGCTTTAATCTTCTTTCAAGTTGTAATTCTACTTCACTTTTGAAAACCTTAAATGTTTCAAAGACTTCATGTTTATGTTTAAGTAAATAAACATAACCATATATTTGAAATCATCCGTAAAGGTTAAAAGTAGGCGACATCGTTTTGACACATGTCTAAGTGGACCGCACGCATCGGTGTGTATCAATCAAGTAGATCGAAGCCCTTTCCACATGGTGAAAAGGTTTCCTTGTCATCTTCCGTGATGCAAGATTCGCATTTGTCGAATGATTCATCGTTGACGGTTTGTAAAAGCCCGTCGTGTTGCGACTTTTCCATGCGTTTCTTGCCAATATAAAAGGCGACAATGCTAAAGATAAGAAGAGTCACGATTCGACTTGCTTTCTTATTGCTAATCTATCTAACAATTATTTTCATTGGATATACAACCATCCATATCAATTTCAAACACAAGCATAGGAATTGCATTAAAGTAAAAACATTATTTAAAAGCGAAATTCCATAACTTGTAAAGTGTGCACAAAACCAATATCTTTTAACAAAAGCGAAATGGCGCTTTAACGATGGAGGTGCATAATGACAATGATTTAGTTCTAAAATTAAGCTTGAAGGCAACACTAAATCAAAGTCACATGAAGCCCGGCAATTGCGCTTTCCATTTCCAGCGTACAAGTATCTCTCTCACGGTCGACCGCCCTACAAGTCCTGCGATGTATTACGGATGTGAGTACCGCATCACGTATCATATATCCGAATTTAACTATGAGGAAAGAAAATAATTCAAACATAAAAATACACGATGAGCTGGCACCATCTTATTTTTATTACGAAGCGCTTCATTCGGATAAAGCTGGGCCGATTCGGCAGGTGACACAGGTGAGTTCGGTGGTGGCAAGACAAATCCTTCTTGGATTCTCCTTTTCTTTCGGGGTTCTTCTTGGGGCTGGTAGGATGACAACTTGTTTCCCTTTCCTTTTCCTTCCTTTTATCGCTTGCTGCTTAGGCTTATTACTACCACCACCTATAGCGAGCGGCGGTGTAAAGCCTTCTTTAGCGATCTCTTCTCGTGATCTACAAGCATTGCATGTAGCTCGTTCAACTTGTCTTCCCAGTGCGATGCATGTTAAAATGCGGACAAAATCACCAAATCGTTCACGATTAAGGGAATGATTGATGAGTCAAACATACATCGTTCAGTAACCCGCAGTAGAGCTTCTCGATTGGTCAGTGATGTTTCATCTCGAGGGCGTGGTGGGAGAGCAGTTGCCAACCTCACACTGCGGTGTGAACCTTTCAATTAGTTCATACGGTTCATTTGGGTGGCTTCCGAACATCGTTTGAGTTCATCTAACATGCTTTCGTAGGCGGATAGTGCTCAATTGTTTTGCAATTGACGGACATCCCAAAGCATTAGGCGCCCAGCATCATTATGCTTACTCGTATTGACGATATGCCTCACAATTGAGCGGTTGCCGTGTTGGGAGGAGCTCGAGCGGTGTGGTCGAAATTTCTAACCACTTTTGGCAACACGAAGGATGATCTAAGTGAGCGATGCCCGATCATTGAAATTGGGGCGGTCGACTTGTCCGCTGATCGTATCTTTGAAAGCGGCCTTTCGGTAAGCTCATAGTGTTGTCAGTTGAGCCATCTGAGAAAAAGTTCAAAAACCATCGTTAGTATTTTGATAATTTTCCTTTTCAATAAACAATTAAATACCCGAGTTCGTATTCATATAACCAATTAATATTTATTGAAAACTAGGATCAATGTCATAATCTCGTCGCATCGAGTTGATACATTAGTGATGAACCTTATCTGAGAATGGTGAGCATTTGCTTTCGATTGCCAATTCAATTGCAATTCCTAGATTTATAGGATTTACATATAGCGATATCGATCGCCATGTAAACATGTTTTATCGTCTTATGCCTTGAGTTGCGGTTCTCCTTTGCCTAACTTCGATTAAGTTATCGACTTAAGCGTAAAATCGTCCATGCGGTTCTCGCGACAAGTGGACATTTTACCGCTGATTAAGATCTAAATCACGTTCTCAGCGCAAATAGAAAGTAATCTTAGGTGTTTCCGTTTCGTTGGATGGCATATAACTTAAATTTAAAGGGTAATATTTTTATGTTAAATCAAATATGTACAAAGATGTCATGCATTCATCTTTGTAGCATAGTTTTATTAAAACATTTATATCTTGTTTTAATGTTTAAGCTTTTCATCATCGAACTTTAATTGAGGTATTGGGTTCACCGATCAAGGAATTAGTGTTAATTATCATCCATTATACGTACTTTTGCATAGGTGTAAACAACTTAGTGTTTGGGATAATTACCACTAAGTGGCGCATGGAATCAACACGAATTCGCCACAAGATGAGCTTGCACATATAATGACTTACTAAGTAGCTCATTCGAACTTACGAGGAGAGGACGGTGCGTGCTAAAGCGCAACCTTAGACATCCGTTCGGTGTGACGTGCGCTTCTTTAAACCCTTTTATTAGTTCATTCTCGTGGGTGAGCCGTTCGGTCATTTGTACCAAAGTCATCAATCGATTAAGCGATTATGATTACTATTCTTAAAAATACATGTTTCACCATTGTTTAGGTGGTTTATTTTTCATTTAAAAATACCCTTGTTCTGCAACCTGAAACAAGCAAGTATTTATAAAATAAACAAATAAACAATGAATACATAACAAATAAAAGTCATGCATATCAAATAGCCGCATCTGAAACGGTTTTGATAAATCTTATTAATAACCAATTTTATAGCTTGTCAATATGCATATATTTAATTAAGACTTCCATCCGTTTTCATCATGTACAAGGTGAACCGCATGCATCGATTCATCGATTAAGTAAGTCAAAACTAAATATATACCACATAGCACATAATTGATTAAATTAATAATTATTGAGGTCTTCCCATTTAAGATCTATCATTATTTAATGTATATCACTTAAAACATGAAAGACATACAATAAACGGATCCATGATAAAACATGCGAGATAATTATCATGGATATAAATTACATAACAATTAATGCAATTAAAAGCGAGTTACGCATATACACATACATTTGCATGCATCTTGGGGTTTAATCGAATTAAAACAATAGTTTACAAAACCCTAATTAGGGCAAAAAACGCCCCCCCCGAAATTAGGGTTTAGGTTTTGCAAACCCTAGATCTAAGCATACAAATAATAACACATTCATGTTTATTTTAATTATGTGTTTGATAATTAATTACTTGTTATACAAAGGCTCGTGATGCCCTTTGTTGAGTTTATGATATATAAAATATAATAAAACATAAAGACATCAAGAGTACAGTGGAAGACTTAAGATCATAACAAATAAATTAATTAGCGAAGTATGCGTAGCGATACCTCTTGCGAATATCAAATCTCTCGAGCAAAGCAAAACCACCCTCGGCAAAGCAAACCAAAGAAGTACTTATTGGTGTAAGAATAATGTCTTACAACCACGTTTCTTATACACGAATTAACCAAAGCGAATCAGCGATTGCTAGATCTAACGAGTCCTCGTATATCGAACCTGAAACCAAACTCCACAACAAATGGGATGTTCGGCGAGCAATGCAAGAGAAGAGGAGAGGAGAGGTCTAGGGTTAATTCGATGCAAAGTGTGAGAAACCTAGAACCTAACCTCTTTTATATAGTAGATGGAATACTTTGGGAACAAGTTAAGAGTTTGGGTTGGGATTACCTATGGCGGCCATGAGACAAAGCCGAAAACCCATAACTTTTCTTTCAAGTTTTCCATTACTAGTCCTCTCTTTTCATTTAACGGCGTTAGTCATTTTCCGTTAAATACATAACGATCGTTAACGGACTTAATGTGCAATAATTAATCGTAAACATAAACATTAATTATTAACTTTAATTCTCATTCGCTAATGTGTGCAATCCCGTGGTCACGAGTTCGAATCCGGACATTCACATGTTTGTAAATATATACATTTCCAACAGAGCTAACAATTTTTCCCGCCAAAACCCAACCGACATGTCTGTTGGTTAAGGGTTGTGACCCGTCGGTTTTAACCGAAAATAACTGCTTTTAACTGCCATTTAAACGGTCACATATGTTTGTTATTTAACAGATATATCTGGTTTCATAAGGACATACGAATTCACACAATTCTCTCTGTCTTGCTTTGTTCTCTTGTGCCTAGAAACAAAGTGTTCTTCTCAGATTATCCCGATAAAGATTTCGTGATACACAGGCACCAATAGGGTCGAAATACTTTATACGGAAAGTGACTAATATATCTAAGATTATCATCACCCTAAACCCGATTTCTAACATACACTGGCATGTCCGTTTTGCCATTTCATAATCTTAATTTAGTTCTAACTTCAAACACTTGAGTTTATCAATTTACTATAATAAGCTAATATAAACACTCTACATGCTTGGGCTTATTAGCTTATTATTCATAAGCCATAAGGTGGTTATGATACATAAGCTTAAATCCAAAATATAAGCTTAGACAAACACTCCCGAATAGTTTTAATCTATTTTTGCAAAACAATATTATTTCCACAACAGTTTGCTTATTGAATTTGAATTGGATTTGGGTGTTTGATATAGAATGTGGATCACCAGCATTTGGGTATAAATAAAACGTTTTATTGTAAATTCATTCCGAAAATTAGATAACAAACAAATTGTCTCTATACATAATTTAAAGTACTTTCCAGTGCTTAATTTCTGACATATGTTTTTAAACTGTGACTAATGTATTCATAGGTTTTTGTTTGAATAGGTTTTTCTAAGCCGATGATTGATCTGAATACCACAGACCCACAGAAGATACAGGAAAAACTCATTTATGCACTTTCATCTTTAAGTTTCCGAGGCCAACATGTGCTTGTTCAGTTCTGGTCACCTGCTACTGTCCGAAATCGCTGCTTGCTAACAACTTGGGACCAACCTTTTGCTCTTGGTGTTGTTGATGATGAAGGGCTATATTCGTATAGGATGGATTCTGAGCAGCGTACGTTCGTTGTAGAAGGAGAACACAGAGAAGAACTTGGTCCACCTGCTCGTGTTTATAGCCAAAAGTTGCCTGAATGGAGTTTTGACATTCAAACCTTACCAACCAGAAAATCTGTACAAGATTTGGATGCTTCCTACAATATCCATGGATATATTCTGTTGCCTGTATTTGAACCCGACAGCGAACGCTGTGTAGGCGTACTTGAACTTGTAATATCATCAAATTACGTCGATTTTGCTTTTGAGGTTGAGGAAGTCTCGAGAGCACTCAAGGTTGCTATCATATTCTGAATTTTGTCCATTCCATTCCATGACTTTGTTCATGTTTTAACTAGCTTGACTCTACTTGACAGGAAGAGAATCTGAAGTCTCCAAATGTGTCTGAAGATCCTACATTTTACGTGAGTTCCATACATGCACAATGTATATATATCTCTAGATATGTGTGAGTGTATCTTTCTTCTCATTTTATGTTTAAATATCCAGATAAAGACTTCAAATGAAAGACGGCGAAATGAACTGGCTGAAATCTTTATTGTTTTGAAGACAGTTTGTGACACTCATAAATTACCTCTAGCTCAGACATGGTCTCTCTCTGAATGTAGTAGTTTTGTGGCTAATTCTGGAAAGTTAGAGCAGATGTGTAGTAGTTTCAAGAAAAGATGTATAGGGAAAATTTGCATGTCAACAGGCGATCTACCATTCTACATTCGAGACATGAGCAGGTGGGAATTCCATGTAGCCAGCACAGAGCGACACCTGGAAAAATCTCGTGGAGTTGTTGGGAGATCATTGTCATCTTGTGGTGCATGGTTTTGTGAAGATGTAACAGAACTCGATGAAGACGATTACCCTTTGGTTCCCTTTGCCCGTATGAGTGGACTAACTAGCTGTTTAGCTATCTATATCAAGACCACACAATTAGCTGCTGAATATGTTGTTGAGTTATTCTTGCCAACACGTATCACAAACAAAGCAGACCTACAAAGCTTGGTGAAAACAATGAAACAGCAAAATGTGTTTCAGTTAGGTATTATGTCTTCTATTCAAGAAATCGCTTCAGTTCCTTTTAATTGGAACATTGAATCTCGGCCTTCTCTTATAAAATGTGACTCTGGTGCTGTGGGAACAAGCCACGGTGATGTTTTTTATCCGGAGAAAGTAATAACACATAGAAAAAGGAGGAGATCTGAGAGTTCGATTAGTTTGGAGGAAATTAAAAACATTTTGGCAAACCGATAGATGAAGCTGCGGCTATCCTTCATGGTTAGTTTATATACTGTATGTGATGTCCATATATATATGTGTGCCTTTTGTAAAAATTCATATTTTCACTTTGTACATTGTGTATATATGTAGTTAGCAGATCTACGTTGAAGCGCATTTGCAGGAATCTTGGTATCGAGAGTGGCCATCAAGACAAGACAATGACAGGTCGGTCGGTTTTGAAAACCAGCGATCTTTATCGAGAAGCAGCGAAGGTGGATGTGCTTGAGGATAGCTTGTTGCTGAGGTCTCCAGGTATTTAATTTTGATCCCTTTACCTATAAGTGGGTCGATTTGGTTATAATTTATCTTCAACCAACACCAAGGTGGCCTAGTGGTCACGCACCCTTATTCCTCACACGAGGTCCCAGATTCAAATCTAACTAGGTACAGATTTTAGGGCGGCCGGAAAAGGTCGGAAGCGATCATGGAATTCCCCAGTTAGTGGGTCCCGGGTCCCGTATAAACTGAATTGGGAAAACCTCATCCTTTACCCGTTTAGTGGGTGAAAATAATCTAAATTGTCTTCTGTCTTTTTGTTAAGGAAAGTTAGATGTTATCATTGTAATAACATAGTCTTCCAAAAATGCATAGGATATCTCGAGAAAACATTGATCTACTAAATTTGTAACTTCAACTCATGTATAAAAGTTGTGAATCAAAGTTACCAATTTATCGATTCAATGTTTTCTCACGGTTACTTTGCAATAGAAAGTCTTTTCATTTGATCTTGATGTTACCCTTAAACTGCGGCAAACTAAAATGAGATTAACCGCCAAATTTGGTTAGGTTCAAGGTTTCGCAAATGTTATGGTTGAGTGAGTCATGAACACCCCTGCTTCTGTCGACAGTTTTTCCATCTCCAGTCATGTCTATATTTGTGTTCCTTTCATATAAAATTCCTATCGTCATTTTTGTATATGATATACATGCAGCTGTTGAATCTAAGTTGAAGCAAATCCGCAAGAGGCTTGATAGATCAAATCTACCTTATGGGAACGGTCCTGATGAAAGATCGGGTACAACAAATATATCTACTCATGGTAAGCATTGTACCGCAGACGATAATTGGATGATTGAGGCAACATATAGAGAGAACACGAAATTTTTTCTATTCAGGCTTTCAGATGGATTGGAAAAGTTAGAAGAGGTGGTTGCAACAAGGTTTCAGCTCGGGCTTGGAAGCTTCAAACTCAAGTATGTAGATGAAGATGACGATATGATATTAATTGCATGTGACACTGACTTGATGGAATTAGCGGGTGATTTTAGGCAGTCAGATAATACTGTGATCAAACTCTTGGTTTTGCCCGTTGTTCATCAGAGCCCTGACGCTTAGCGGGTGATTTTATTGCATAGTTTACAGGCTTATTTTTCTTATATTGATATATATGTAGTATTTTAATAAGATTACTGTATGTTTAGTCAACTCTTGCATTATGATCTTTGAATGGTTACACAGTTGTACAATTTAATTCTCATACAATTTATAAGAGAGGAGGGTGGGATGCGGATAAGGCATCGAGTACCAAATACCAGCGGCGCACACGCCCTTCTGCTCGGGTAGTTGGTTCTGCTGGAATTCGAGCTCAGGCTCATTTCAAGTACCGTGATTCATTTTGTATATTCGACCGTTGCATACTCAAGCGGTAACATGCATTAACTAAAAAAAAAATCTCTTTAAAACCAAATAACTATTAAATGATAAATAAAGCGGGAAGGCAGTTATGTGGGGTTGGGTCAGTTAGGAGTTCGTAATGTATTCTTCTATATATATCGTGTCGATAAAGGTATTATCTCACGGGGTTTTAATGTTCTAACGTGGTTTCGAGGCGGAGTGCAAATCACAAGGCACAGGTGGCTCTCACCAGGCACCCGTCAAAAAAAAAACAAAAAACAAAAAAAAAAAAAACGGCATTTTCTTTGTTATTGGAAGACAACAGAATACATAGATATCCCTATTTGTTCGAGGCGGCGTGCGGAAGGAATAAAGTTTAAATCCCTTGGCTCTTGATCTATCTGACGGTCACCTTCTTTAATTCAAAGACTACAACTTCCTTGTTCGGTTTATATGTTACTATGGTTCTTGGCGAGCGTGCATAATTAATAAACAAAGGAAGGTTAAGAGTTGTTTGTTCGTCTTTGACGTCTAAACCAAAAAAAAAAAAAAAAAAAAAAAAAAAAAAATTATGAAGCTGTTCTTTTTTTGCCTTTATATGTTAAAGTTATTTAATTGTTTGTTTTTGTTTTATGTCGAATCTAGGGTATTAATTCGAGACATTTTTGTTGGTGTCGAATCTGGGGTTCTTATTCGAGGCGACTTTTGTTGGTGTCAATTTAGGGTTCTTATTCCCGGCGACTTTTGTTGGTGTCGAATCTGGGGTTCTTATTCCGGGCATTTGTTTGGGATCTTTGGTTATCCGTAAACAAAAAAATTAGAATAGGGGATCTTTGGGTTATCCCATTTTATTTAGGTTATTGTTTTATTTTCTTAGTTTACTACTCGGTTAGAACTTTCATGATTTAATGCTTTCGAGCGGAGAAAGATAGATGATAAATAAAGCGAAGTATATGTGGGTTGGGTCCATTAGGGTTCATAATGTATTGCTCTATATATATATATCGATAAAGGTATTACCTCACGGGGTTTTAATGTTCTAACAATAACATGCACTTATTTCTTTCAAAAACATACACTAATCTCTCCAAAAAAAATAATTACCCCCACCTTAAAAAACACACACTAATCTCTCCAAAAAAAATGTCTTAGATTCTTCCGATTCGTTATTCCTTCTTCGTCCGACGAGCTATCCACTGGTAGCTCGTTGCAAAATATCTTCAACTAAGCGGCTCGGTATTATGAAGACACGGCAAGCTCTAGCCGAACTAGCGTAAATCGTCATCGGAAATAGGTCTTGAAACTTTAGAGAATGATTGGTTGGTTGAAACACCAAAGTACAACGACAATGACTTTAAAAAATCGAATGGAGAAAAGCATGTTTTGCAAATAGTGGGTGACATTGAAGCAAGATACCCGTATTTTCAAGAAAGCTATGGCGCGATTGAAAAAAAGTTTCACGCAAAAACAAAAATCACATCGGCCAGTAAAATGACTTCATGACCAAATCCGCCTGATGAGTATGATGAATATTTATGCATATGCGCAAGAGCGTCACGTGAAAGTCTTGATTATTTTGTGAGGCCATCATTGGGTTGTGCGGTCGAGGAGCACTCTCGTGGGCCGATAGCACGCGACCTTGCTCGCATTTTCCGAGCCCGTAGGCGAAGCATCACCTCCTTGGGATGCTTGGTAGCCTCGGCCTACCTGCGTCGGATGGAAAAATTGTCCAGACATTTGAGAGGCAATATCGAGAGTGTTATGGTGTTCCCATTATTATGCTTGAAGTCACCGCGTCACAAGATATGTGGATTGGCATGCTTTTTGGTCCACAGGGTCAAACAACGATATCAACGTATTGAATCGATCGACTTGTATCTTCGGATCGAAATGGAGCGGCGATGAATAGTTCATTCCACGTGAATGGGCGCTTTTACAAGCAGCTACTATTTGCGGATGGAATCTATCCCAAGTGGTCCACACTTGTTAAAGCATACCCGTGTCCAACCGACCCAAGGAAAAGAGATTTCTGAAGTTACAAGAGGCGAGAAAGGATGTCGGCGAAGTTTTGGTGCTCTCAAGGAAAATGGAAAATTCTCGATCGACCTCTCCGAGCTATGACAGCGAAGATTGCCAATCGGGTTCATCGTGTGTTATTTTGCACAATATGGTTATAAAAGCGAGGAGGCAATCTCACGGTTCATATAATGGATCTATTGGCCGGCCCGAGGTGTTCGACGACAAATGTGGTAGCGGAGTTACTAGGCGAAGTTCTCCATGCATGACCGTCTTGATATGATCTCGCGGCACCGAGCGTGAATACTTGCCGCATCTCGATGATTAGTGTGTTTTTATTTTAATATAGTTATTTTTAAGTATTATGTTATGTTTTTTTTAAAGTATTATGTAATGTTTTATTTTTAATTAAATGGTATGTTTTTATTTTTAATATTGTATGTGATTTTATGTATTTCAAAAAAAAAAAAAAAAAAAAAAAAAAAAAAAAAAAAAAAAATTGGTAATTCCCCCTCCACTTGGGCCGTATTAGGGTGGGAATTAGGTAGTTTTGAGTTGGAGGTTTTTATTGGATAGAGGTGAGGTGTGGGGGGTATTAAGCACACCTCCACCCACCCTAAAGGGCATAAAAATCGAACCATGATGAATTGAGATCTTTAAATGGTTTTTATAAAGGTAGACGTTCATTTAGAACATCATCTAAATCACAAGTAATTAGTCTTAATATATATATATAACCGCAAATCCTCTATAACCGCAAATTAGGATGTCCAACATAAATTATATCGTCCTATAATCTTGGATCGTTATAACGCACCATAGTGTGTTTTAATTTTAATCGATGCGTATACATATATTAGATCGTTTCACGATTTCTTTATTTTTGTTTCTCTGCGTGCGAAATCACGAAATCAATTTGCACCATCTATACATCAAATTAACTTTGAAACTCAAGATGTTGCATTTATATGAATAAAATCATCTAATGCAAGCTGTCAGATCTCAAATCGTGGTTTAATTAACACCACCACTTATTTTAATTTACTTACCGTTGGATCCTCTTATATATATAGTTATATACTGGGGAAGGAATCGAGTCGGATTAGATTTTAAATAAAAATAGTACGAGATAATATCACAATAACATTCAAAATAATAATTCAAAAATTTGAAAAATTAAAAATAAAGAAGACAACAATATATTAAAAAAACCTCACTTTATTTATCTGCAAAAGATTTTACCAACTCTCTCAAATAGTACTACTTGTGTTTTAGGATTTTAGAATCATCAAATAAGAAATTCTATAGTACTTGATGCCAAAAATGAAATTGAGTTACGCTAACAATATTAAAAGCTGGCTATGTAGGGTTCAAACATATTGTGGGCTACTGACAGAACATGGGAATGGATAAAACGTGTGGTGACAATATAGTATTCACAAATTTACAAATCTCATGTCATTCATATATAAACACTTGCAAAAGGTAAGATCATTATATATATATATATATATATATATATATATATATATATATATATATATATAGTGAGGATCGGTGAGATTTTTTTAATTCGTGGATGTCGGATTGATCCCACCACCCATTTCATATCGATCTTGTTTTTTGTAAAAAATCGAATCTGTATTAACCTTCACAGATGCAATTAGTAGTATAAGCGATTTTTTAATTTTTTCTTTGACGATCCTCACTATTGTTATCTTCTTTCATTTTTAATTTTTGATTTTTATGAGCACTTTTTGTTTTTTGATTATAGTCTCTAAGTGATATTAATGATATTATAGAAATATATTGTGATATTATGATTTTACTTAATATCACTGCCTTTTTATTACGATATTAAGAAAAGTTACGGTGCTATTAAAAAATTAACTTTGATATTAAGAAAGCATGTAAAAAATAAGCGTGATATTAACAATTTTACTTAAAAAGTTCTTTGATATTAGAAAAAACTTAATATCATCGCTAGTTTAGTTCTACTATCTTAGCCTTAGTGAAACTACTATTAGCCTTAGTTAGTCTTGATATTAAGAAAGTTTCGATAATTACGGTGATATTAACAAAATTAATAATATCATTATACCTTTTAACCATGAAAATGATTTTTTTTCTCAATTTTTGTCGTGATTCTTAATAAATTATTGTCCTTTTTTTTTTTTTTTTTTTTTTTTTTTTTTTTTTTTTTTTTTTTTGAATTTTTAATTTTTGATTTTTTGAATTATTTTTTAATGTTCTTGTGATATTATCATGACCATCCTCTTAAAATATAATCCTACCGATCCCTTCCTATATATCTATCATTATATATAAGAGGCGTCTGCATATTATTTCACGTGGCATCCCATAACGCTGCGTCATTAATCCATGTCATCACAATTTGTCTACCTAAGCAACAAATTAATCTATTAAAATTCGGATTAATTTTATTAATCTATTAAAATTCGGATTAATTTTTAAAAAAAATGAAGCTCCTTAGGTTCGAACTTGAGGCGTTTTTAACAATATGAAACATGCCAACCATTAGAGCAACATAATTTTTTGATTACATTATGCAAAGCCAAATCTATAAACTTAAAAAAAAAAAAAAAAAAAAAAAAAAAAAAAACTAATTAGTATTTGTTGGAAAATTTAGTGCACTTGTGGGATTAGTTCACACCTTGTAATGGGTTAGGAGGTGCAGAGTGTACAATCATAAGGTCCATGAACACCCCGACTTAATAGTAGTTTGTATTGATAGTCTTGTAGAAATCTTGCTTGTGGTTTCCATGAAGCTTGTGGTTTCCATCTGAAGCTTGTGGTTTCCACTTGTTTCCATGAAATAGTGTTTCCATTGAGCGGTGTACCCACCGATAAGTCTATGAAAGTCTTGATGAATGTCTTGCTTGTAGCAGGCTTTGACCTATTCAAGTGGCGATTCTATAACCCATAATGACCACGTTTAATTGGTCATGTAACCACTAATTATTATAATGGGGATAATTATGAGGCAATTAATGGGCGATTAATTCTCATAATTCCATTTGGCTAGCTAAGGTAACCTCCTATAAATAGGAGAACTGTTTATGCATGAGACACACGGAGAAAGCGATTAACACTTCTAAGCAAAAGGGTTATTGAATTGTGCCTAATTCTATAACTACATTTGGTCTTATCCCAAGTAGATATTCGTGTAACTCGGGCATTGGGTTGAATAGTTTACTTTGGAAAGTGATCACACGATTCAAGTGATATCCAGAACCACCTAGTGGTATTTGTTTACTTGACTGTTGTTTGTTTCTGTTGAATTGATTATCTAACCTGATGCGGGAGGTAGACTCAACAATCAAAGTAAACTATTTGTGATAATCAATGGTCATTGTTGCAATGAAACACATGGCTTCAAACTTTGCTAAACCGGACAAGTTTGAAGGGTGGACTACGGAGATGGCGGAAGAAGATGCACTTCTTTGTCGAAGCATGAGTGTGGTTTATGATGCTCTTGTGGGCGAGATCGGAGGAGGAGCAAATGGGAGAATGATGACTACATTTGCAGAGGTCTAATTCTCAATGGTATGTCGATTCTTTGTTTGATATTTATCGAACTTGAATCTTCCAAAGCTGTGGGATTCCTTGGATGCCAAATATATGGTGAGGATGCATCAGTAAGAAGTTTCTTGTAAGTAATTTCCCAATTACAAAATGACCGATTCAAGACCGGTCATGGAACAATACAATGAACTTCTTGGAATACTTGGAAGGTTTACACAACACAATATGCACATGGATGAGGCTATTCAAGTCTCTTGTGTTATTGATAAACTTCTCCTTCTTGGAAATATTTCAAGCATACCTTGAAACATAAGAAGGAGGAATTAACTCGGTTGAGTTGGGCGATCATCTGCATTGAGGAATCTCTCAGGTGTAGGATAATGACAAGCCAAGGGTAGCAATCTTCTTTGGACCATCTGTTGTCAATATGGTAGAGCATAACAACTCCACCGGTATAATGACAACAAAGGCAAACGCAAATATCTTGACAACACAAGGCGGATCCTAACAAGAAGGCAACACTCTACTTGTTGGAAATGTGGCAAACCGCCACATTAAAAGGGACTAAGGGTGTTAAAGTTGGTGGTAAAGCCAATGGATCATGCTAATGGTTCGGGGGTGGTGGTTCTTCCAACTCACCGAAAGGTCGAATATGGTTAATAAGTCTTTTGTATTTATTATGTTACATATGTCTCGAATCTCATTATGTCGCGGGATGATGATGTTGCGTGGTGGGTTGACTGGTGCAATGACTCATGTGTGCAAAGTTAGAAGCCGGTTCAAGACTTATGAGTCAACGAATGATGGTTCTATTCTTCATGGGAAATGAGTCAACTGACCTTGGTGCATGGTCGTGGTTGTGTAGATCTTAATTTTAGTTCGGAAGATTGTAACTTTGTTTAATGTTATTCATGTTCACGAAATAAGGAAAAACTTGGTTTCAAGTAGTGTTTTGAATAATCATGGATATAAACAAGTTATTGAGTCCGATAAATTTGTTCTTTCTAAGCATGGTGTTTTATTGGTTTTGGATATTTATGTAATCAAATGTTCGGGCTTAATATTGTCACCGATAGTGTTAATTCAACATTTGTGACCACCACCGACTGACCGACTCTACCCTATGGCATGCAAGACTTGGCCATGTACACTATAAAAGAATGCAAGATATGTCTAGGGATGGTTTAATCCCGGCATTTGACATGGACACCGAAAAGTGTAAAACTTGCATATTGACCAAGATAACCAAGAAACCTTTTCGGGGTGTTAGTCGTGAGACTAAGGTCTTGGAGCTTATACACAGTGACTGTGTGATTTGCATGCCACTCCTTCTGGGGAATAAGAAGTACTTTGTGACATTTATTGATGATGCTTCTAGATTTTGTTATGTCTATCTCGTTACATACCAAGGATGAAGTATTAGATAAATTCAAAGTGTTTAAAAGCGAAGTTGAATTACAACTTGGGTCTTTGATCAAAAGATTAAGGGCCGATAGGGGAGGTGAGTACATGGATACTCTTGTATTTTCGGTCTGTTGGAATTATCCATGAAACGATCGCCCTTATACTCCTCGGCAAAATGGTATTTACGAAAGGAAAAGCAGTCTTGAAGGAGATGGTTAATTCCATGTTGTCCTATTCAGGAATCGAGTCAAGGGTTACAGGGTGAAGCTATGTTAACGACTTGCTATTAATTAAATAGGGTTCCAAACAAAGGAACAAGGTTACCCTTATGAACTCGGACTAAAAGGAAACCCAACTGAACTATCTCGGGGTTTGGGGTTGTAGAGGCATTGTAAGACTCCACGATCCAAAGCTTAAGACTTTGGGTGAAAGAGGCATGTTCGCATCTTTTATTGGATATCTTGAGCATTCCAAGGCTTTTAGGTTCTATGTTATTGAACCTAATGAATATGTTTCGATTAACTCGATAATTGAATCAAGGGATCTTGACTTTGATGAGAATAGATTCTCATCCGTCCCTAGACCAAGTAAAAGGATTCCTAATGGAACTCGAGACCTTTGGTGTATCGAGAGGTCCATGATGATGAACCATCGGTGGTCCTCGATGAGGTTGTGGTTCAACAACTGAAACATGTTCGGGAAGAGCAAAAGGTCGGGACTCCAAAGTCATTTGGACCTAAGTTTAAACTATACTTAGTTGAAGGAAAAATGGATGAGGTCTCGACCAATACTCCTATTGCTTCATTGTTGAGGATGATCCCAAGACATTTGAAGAAGCAATGAAGTCCCGAGGATATTGCTACGGAAAGAAGCAATCAATGATGAGATGGATTCCATCATGGGCAACAACACTTGGGTGTTGGTTGATCTACCTCGGTTGCAAACCTTTGGGTTGCAAATGGATTTTCAAAAGGAAAATGAAGGTAGATGGAACTATTAAAAAGTTCAAGGCTAGACTAGTCATTCGGGGCTTTAAACAAAAGTCGGGGATAGACTATTTTGATACTTATGCCCTCGTGGCTCGTGTCGATTACCATAAGACTCTTGATTGCTTTGGCATCTATTCACAATCGATTATTCATCGGATAAATGTGAAAACAGACTTTCTTGAATGGTGAATTGAATGAGGAGGTTTACATGAACCAACCTCGTGGCTTCATCGTGCACGCAATGAAAACAAGGTGTGTAAATTGATTAAGTCTCTATATGGACCTAAACAGCACCTAAGCAATGGCATCAAAAATTTGATGAAGTGGTTTTTCTAGTGGTTATGTTTTTAACCAAGTCGACAAATGTGTATATAGCAAATTTGATGAATCGGTAAATGAGTCATCATTTGTCTATATGTTGATGACATGTTGATCTTTGGCGACCAAAATCGGGTTGACTTGACAAAGGAATTTTGTCATCAAGGTTCTCCATGAAGGACATGGGGAGGTGATGTTATCCTTGGTATAAGGATTAAACATGAAAGTAAAAGAATTTCTATCTCTCGGTCTCATTATATTGAGAAGGTGTTGAGGAAATTCAATTACTTTGATTGTACTCTGTGAGTACACCTATGGATACTTGTGAGAAGTTGATGCCTAATAATGGCAAGTGTATCTCAACTTGAGTATTCTAGGGTAATTGGTACGCCTAATGTATGCCATGACTTGTACAAGACACGATATTGGTTTTGTAGTGGGAAAATTGAGCGGTATACTAGTAATCCTAGTGCTCATCATTGGCAAGTAGTTCGAGGTAATGCTGAAGTATTTGAAAAGAACTATGGATTATAGTCTCTCATATCTTGGTTACCCATCATTGTTGGAAGGTTACACCGATGCAAGTTGGATCAAGTAACTCAAGATGATTAGTCTACCGGTGGTGGGTATTCCTACTTGGTGGAGGTGCAATTTCTTGGGCATCCAAGAAGCAAACTTGTATCACCGGTTCAACAATGGAATCGAATTTGTGGCGTTAGCATTCTTTGATAAAGAAGTCGAATGGTTGAAAACTTGCTTCTTGAGATTCCATTGTGGCCTAAACCTATAGCACCTATTTCTATCCGATTGTGATAGTGCGGCTACATTGGCTAAGTCTTATAGCCGGATGTACAATGGTAAGTCTAGACACTTAGGTGTCGGACATAGCATGATTCGTGAGCTTATCATGAATGGGGTGGTATCTATAGAGTTTTTAGATCTCAACGAACTTAGGCGATCACTTGACGAAGGGTGCGGCTAGAGACTTGGTCATAAAGTTTGCTAAAGGGATGGGTTTAAGTCCAACTTAGTCATCGAATGCTAGGACACCCACTCCTCCTAAGGAAACTTGGGAGCCGAGTTCAATGTGGAAAGTCAACATTCGATGGACCTGAGCACATGTTTTATATTACATCCCAAGGTTGTGCTTAGAACACTGCTTGAAAGGAGGATGAAGTCTTTACTTCTTAATGGTTAATTTTCTTTGAAAAAGTGCTTGGCGGGAGCATGAATAAAGAGGAACCACCTATGTAAATGTTGAAGTTTTACCGCTTGAAGCTTTGGACTTTAGCTTTACAACATTTATGAATTTGGATATGGACACATGGCTTGTATAGTGTCGGGGAGATGATAAGTGTTTGAAAACTTGTGTGTATTTTATCTTGGTATTCAAATGGGTTGAAGGGTTCAATTCTTTGAACACCACGATTCTCGAATATTTGAGCGTGTAATTTACTAAGATGAAAATTCAATCCTCGGGACATTTTCGTTTATGCACATGTTTTTCTTAATGTTTGTTTTCATGCAAAGGAAGTGAACTAAATTTGGGGAGGATTGTTGGAAAACTTATAGTGCACTTGTGGGATTAGTTCACACCTTGTAATGGGTTAGGAGGTACGGAGTGTACACCCATAAGGTCCATGAACACCGACTCTAATAGTGGTTTGTATTGATAGTGCTAGTAGAAAATCTTGCTTGTGGTTTCCACTTGAAGCTTGTGGTTTCCACTAAAGCTTGGTTTCCATCAAGTAGTGTTTCCACCGCTTCCATCAAGTAGTGTTTCCATCGAAGCGGTGAAACATCAAGCAGATGTATCCACCGATAGTGCTATGAAATCTTGATGAATGTCTTGCTTGTAACGGGCTTTGACCTATTCAAGTGGCGCTTACAACTGCATAATGACCACGTTTAATTGGTCATGTAACCACTAACGGCTATAATGGGGATAATTATGAGGCAATTAATGGGCCGATTAATTCTCATAATTCCATTTGACTAGCTAAGAGTAACCTCTTATAAATAGGAGAGTTGTTTATGCATGAGACACACACAAAAAAAGATTAACACTTCTAAGCAAAAGGGTTATTGAATTGTGTCTAATTCTATAACTACATTTGGTCTTATCCCAAGTAGATATTCGTGTAACCTAGGCATTAGGGTCGAATAGTTTACTTTGGAAAGTGATCACACGATTCAAGTGATATCCGGTAACCACTAGTGGTATTTGTTTCTGACCGACTGTTGCTTGTTTCTGTGAATTGATTATCTAACCATGTTCGGGAGGTAGACTCCAACAAGATACCACCATCTAGTTTATCATAATCTTTACCGGTTTATTAAAAACCCTAATCTCCTAAAACATAATTCGTACACGTTCTTCCCCAAAACCTCCACAACCGCAACCATCATCGCCTCTTAAAAACCCTAAAGCAATAGATTGCGGCGCATACGAATCTGAAGTTAGGATACGTTTCGTTCTGATTATTTAATGACCTTTCTTACTTCAGTATTCGGTTTTGATGCTAAACTAAATTGGTATCATTTGTTATTGATGTAGAGCTCGGTACATATGATAAATCATCTGTAAGAATATGTTAAAGGGTGTTTGAATATATAGCAGCTTCCACCTGATACCATTCTTCTTCTTCTTCGCACCTTCAGGTGAGCTTTCTCTATTCCAGAATATTTGATTGTACTTTTGTGTAATTTTGCCACACGGCATAGGCCTTGATAACAAAGGTATATGGTGTGATTTCCAATTCTAAGCTTTTTTTGTTCAGCTTCCTTATGTTTTCAGTTTTAGGTGTTGATGAGCGTTTAAAACCTATTTGTAAAACTCAGGAATGAGCAAAAATTTTCCAAACAATTCCTAAATTTTCTTATTAAAACAATTAAATTTGTAAAATTTGATGTTACCATTGTAATACGAAGTATGTATACTCATTGAATGACCTATTTTCCCGATGCTATCTATACAACATTTTAAAGGTATTGATATTCACCCATATACCATGTTTCCTTGTGTTACCATTAAGAGCCTATCCAAGGTTTTGGACTAACAATGAAAAAGTTAAATTACATATTTTTTGGTGAAGAGTATTAACTTCACGGCTCGGCTCAGTGGAAGTACACTATAGATTTTATTTCAAACATGTTGCACAGTGACTAGCTACATCATTACAGAAATATGGGCACCTTAAAAGCCGTTAGGTCACTTTTACTTGACAAACTCATCAGGGGACCGAACATGAGCGAGCAGATTATAATTGGAACACCCAGTGTGGTATACTTATTGATTGTTTGTAAAAAGATTGACACATCGCCTCTCAAAATGATGGCGATGGATGATGCTGACATCTCTACCATTCACATCGTTGATATAGGAGTTGCATGTTGTATCGGGGTCAAATGGAATTGGGATTGATCCTTTTCTTTGAACTACCATATCACATTCTTCTCGAGGTATTGTTTTTTATTTTATTTGTTTTCATTTGTTATTTTGAAATTTATATTATGGAGGTCGATTGGAATGTTTTGCGTTTCATCCTATGAATTTATTGCTTTTATCAATAGGATCACGAGTGAAGATGCTTATTAGAAAATACCTTTTTAATCTAAGATGATGAAAGTCGTTTTCTTTCGATTCGTAGTCTAAAATCAATCAAAACCGATATTAAGTTAATAATCTAATAATACAATAATCTCCACACTAAACTTCAAATAGTAACTTTGCAAGTATTTCTCCAATATCATCCATGTTTTCATAATGCCAACAATATTCAATTAATTGTCACATGCAAATTGAACATTAAATTTAGTAAACCAGCATGCATAGTTATTCTATAAATATAGGATAGCTCGTAAGGAGAGGATAAAACACATAAAAAAGTCATGGTTCAGCAGTTCAACTAGAAAGAAAACAAAAGGAAACATGGAGCAACATGCTATAAAGGAGGCCATTTAGGTAATTCAATGGTTTACAAAGCTTCACAAAATCCACAACTCTTTCAAAAGCAGCGTCCAAATTTGGAGTTTTTTAATTACAGTGTATCTAAACAAGGCTTGTTTTTTGTTGAAGCTTTATTTTCAAAATAAAAAGCTTGTAGCTATGAAAAAGCTTTACATGATATTGTTCTAAAAATGTCGACATACTTTCATATAGTAAAAGTACGTTTGTATTTTATGATTTGTTTTTATGGTTATTGTCACACCCTCGCCGGAGGCGGAAACACGAGGTGTCACGGAAGGGAACATAAGCACAAATTAATAGAACATGCCAACATTAATATTTAAAAGAAAGAATACACCATTACAATACCAGTTTAGCCGTCATCGGCAAATATATTACAAGGTTTAGTTCCCAAAATATTGAATTCTATTACATAATGTTTTGTAGTGACAAGTGAAAACTTCATTATGCAAGACCTGATAGAAAGAGCTTACTAACGATCACCTGAAATGCATGAGAGAAAAACGGGTCAACTATGAAAATAGTTGGTGAGTAAACACGTTTAGCAAAATAAGAAAACTCCTATGAAAGCGTCAAAGGTTTCGGTCATCGGAAATAGTCCACAAAGCAAAGGCATTGTATATCCACTCAGTTCCAAGTTCCGCCCATACAAAACTTGCAACCTGTGTGTACACAACCCATTGCACAAAATGTAGCATGTCAAGTAGTCAAGTATATATGGTCATAATAGTTCACAATATAGTACCACGAATGTAATAATGTAGGGATGCTCCGAACATGGGAGACTTTGCACTGCTCCAACAAGGGAGACTCCTTTGTCACTCAACCACCTAGGCGAGATTTATTGAGACGCTCCACCAATAAGGCGAGACTTTATAGTGATGCTCCGAACATGGGAGACTTTGCCTTTGCTCCAACAAGGAGACTCCTTTGTCACTCAACCACCTAGGCGAGATTTATTGAGGCGCTCCACCAATAAGGCGAGACTTTATAGTGATGCTCGAACATGGGAGACTTTATAACGATGCTCAGAACATGGGAGACTTTAGGTCAAGGTCATAACATGTACGGTTCAATAAGTTCAAATAAGTAATAGGTTTGTAATTAAGTTCAAGGATTTGATTCGAGTTCACAAGTTCTAGTCAAACTAATTAATAAAAGTAGTAAACAATTTAGCTCAAGAAAGGTTCATGCATTTCGCCCCAAAATATAGTAAAACGGTAAAAAGGGGGTTTGTGATTACTCACCCGATGAATAGATGCGATGACAAAAGTGGGTACACCGAGGTATAATGTGATGTGTTAACCGGGACCTATTATCAATGATATGATATGTCATGAGTTGCAATGTAATGCTATGCATGCACTTCGTATGCCATTTATACCATTTACGGGTTTTGAAAATATTACTCGTCGTCGAAAAATACTCTTTTGACGTCTTGACCCTTCAAAAATGACTTTACAAGTTTTTACGTCAAAATGTCATCCTACAATGGTTTTATAATGATTTTTGGTGAAATTACCACTTTTCGTCGCAAAACAATGTCGTCGAATTTTCATGAAATTAACAAAATGGCTCCAAAAACTAGTCGTAAAATGGTGTCGTCGCACGTTAGAGAACGAACTCGACGGTTTTGGAAAGTTTGTATCGATATCTAGAAGTTTCGATTCAGGAGTTTTCGTCCAAAAGGTCTCGATCATAAAGATATCAAGGGTTAAAGATAGTGATTTTGGCTAATTGTGTGCGAGAAAATGAGTTTCGCTAAGTTTGAACATCCGTAATTAATTTACTATAACTCCGCTTTACAAACGGCTTTTGTTTTGAAAAATATGGCCGATGAACTTGATTTTACTAGAAGACAATTCGTTCCAAAAGTTTCACATCATGGTTAAAACAGCCGCAAACATGGACGTTACACTACTAAAATACTTGTATCGTAAAAATAATATAGATTTTGAAAAATAATATTTACGGCAACTTTATAAAACGTGCATATCTTTGTCGTTTTAAATCCGTTTTCTACGTATAATATGTCCTTAGCTTCGTATCGAAGTAAACTAATATATTTTTGACTAGTCGAATTAATTTGTGAAGCTTAAGGCTCGTTTTTGACCCGAATAGGGTAAAAACTGCATGCTGAATTTTCTGAAAATGATACGTTTCGTCGTCAAACTTTAAAAATCCATAACTTCTTCGTTATAAGTCCGTTTTTATCCGTTCAAGCGGCCACGGATTCGTTTTAAAGTATATTTTCTAAATATCAAGGCCAAAATGTCGTGCCTACTGTTGGTTTTTCCAGAAAATCGAAATAAGGACATAACCTATTTTATACTTATCGAAAATAGTTTTTCTCGGACAAAACCTATTCTAATCCCTTCAAATCAACTCCAAAGCTAATCTAATCCTACCATACACCTTCTTAGGGTGTCATGGGTTCCTAATCACCATCAAGACCAAAGAATACCATGGGAATATTTATAGGATGACCTTTATATATATATATCTCTAAAATCAATGGAAAAATGGTATAAACAACACAAGTCTTGCATGTTTTTGCTCAAAAATGATAAGATGAGTATGAAATGAATATGTAAGATGAAAAATAACATGAGATGCTTACAAGTGATATGATGAGGTGATTAGAACCAAGGATTAAACCTAAACACCCTTGGTTTTTATTTCAAAACCTAAACAAGAGTGTTATCTAGATTGTAATGAACTTGATCTTGCAAAATTTGGTGATTCCTTGGAAATTTCTTATGATGGCCGGTCATGGAGGTTGGACAAAGAGGAGAGAAAACTTTTGCTAGCCTTTGAATTATTGAAGTGAAATTGTGAAATGAATGATGTTGAAAATATAGCATGGAGTGTAGTTATGTACAATCAAAGAGAAATTTTGCACCAAACCAATAAATGCATACATCCCCCCCTAGAACCGGTTTTGGGGGGGAATATTGTCAACAAATATCTTTTTTTTTTTTTTTATATATAAACTTGTATAATTATTAGACAATGCAAGTAAAGTGTACATGTAATAATAATAACTTGTAAGGTAATTGATAACTTTTGGTACAAGTAACTTTTTAATAGATCAAAATAGAGTATAATGATATCATAAAATTGTAAAAATACATTCCTTGTGAAATTTGAGTGATATAAAATTATCGAGTAATTTTTAAGAAAACGTCGTAATAATATAACTTTGACGATTTATATACCAAATAAATTCAAAACACTAGGTAAAGTCAAAATATAGCTTTTATAACTAAATGTAAGTATAAAAATATGTCGGGATCATTTTGAAAGTAACGGATTAAATATTTAAATAATAACTCACGCGATAACGTTTATTAAATATAAAAATTCACGCGTTAAATGCGAAATGAAAAGCCATGAATGAACTAATATGATGCATATTTAATTTAAGAAATGACCGAATTTGAGAATTGTGACATTCTTCCCATGTCGGTGAATCACGTCCCGTGATTCGATTAACGATACTATGGTCCGAACCTCGACAAGAGTTCTAAAAGTTCATGATCGTACGAGCAGTCTAAATGATCATATCAATGCCCATGCGTCACAGGTTCCCATTCAACTAAGTGCGTGCCGTGATTAGATTGAATAGGGTAAACTTGCCCAATATCGAACGTAGCTCTCAAAGACCTTTAGGTAGTCGATTCTAATTTAATCCCACAACTCATCAAACAAGAACTGTCATGAGATTAAACTAAACCGACTTGAGTAAACTTGTCTCTTAGCTTGATTTTCGCAACTCATCAAACAAGAACTGTCACTAGATCAAGCTAGGAAACAAGTTGTTAGAAAGATAGGAATCAACATCCTTGAATGAAGTCTTTTGAAAGATTTGCTCGATATTCGATTTGCTTACACCAAATCAAATCAAATCAACAAAATATATAACAACTAAGGTCGATATCAATAGATCTCAAATTAATCAATGTCGTGAACGTGGTAAGAATCGGAAGGAAGCTATGCACTCAAAATCATGTCGTACAGAAATAAGGTAGTTGTTCAAAGGAATGTACCCGTTACGCGTTGCGGGTTTCCTCGGTACCCAAATAGAATGCTCGACCACGGGGGAGGAATTTCAATGTTCGATCTTGTGGGCCTTCTATTGCCAACGCCAGTTTGGACGATTTCCTCCTTGATTGGGAGTTCTTTTCGACTTTGGACAAGTATTGCGAAGGTGATCTAGACTTCCACACTCGTAACATGCTTTTCTCATCCTTGATTTCCGCCTGTTTGACAATTTTTCGCGAAGTGGCTGTCTGTCCACATTTGCCACACTTTCGGCCTCCTAAGTGATGATAATTACATCGAGTGCACAAAGGATGTGGACCTGCATATCCTTTACGCTCTGGGTGGTCGCCCATAGTTCCGAAAGTTATTCGGCGCCTCTTGTTTTGTTGATTCGGTCTCGGCTTCGGTGATCCTCCCGCTTTCGTCCATTGTTTGAAGTACCTTCTCCGTTGTTGGTTCGTCTAGCATCGAGATGTATTATAATTTGGGTGAGTAGATCCGCTATTCTAGCGCGCGTTGTTATGCGGATCGTCATTGTTGTTTGGTTTGCCGTTGTTGTTACCTCCGAGCGTGTGTTTCTTGCGGCCATGATCCTCTGAGGACCAAAACATCGGGTTGAGTAAACGACATTCGAGCGAAGTCGGATGAGGTGCGAGCGGTGGTAATGTGTTATAGTGATCGAAACATGGCGAGAAGAGAGACATGCTATGTCTAACAAGTCGAAAGATGGAAAGAAGATATGAACAAGGTGCGGTAATGTAGACGTGAGCGTAAAACATGCCATGCATACCCACCCGACCAATGCAACTTCGGTGACGGACTCTAAAGACTCGACTAAACATGATTTAAAACTACCACTCTTATCATTGCATGGTTCTTCATAAATTAGACATAGTTGATCGGGCTATGTATAATTTATGAGTAACGATCAACGATAGAACTAGTTGACTCGAATGGTGTTCAATGTTTAATAAAATAATATACAAAAAATTTTATTCCTTATAGTGTGATTTTATTTTTGAAAATCGGCATTCTCTATAACCTTTGGCTCTGTACCAATCATGTCACACCTCGGGAGGCGGAAACACGAGGTGTCACGGAAGGGAACATAAGCACAAATTAATAGAACATGCCAACATTAATATTTAAAATAAAGAATACACCATTACAATACCAGTTTAGCCGTCATCGGCAAATATATTACAAGGTTTAGTTCCCAAAATATTGAATTCTATTACATAATGTTTTGTAGTGACAAGTGAAAACTTCATTATGCAAGACCTGATAGAAAGAGCTTACTAACGATCACCTGAAATGCATGAGAGAAAAACGGGTCAACTATGAAAATAGTTGGTGAGTAAACACGTTTAGCAAAATAAGAAAACTCCTATGAAAGCGTCAAAGGTTTCGGTCATCGGAAATAGTCCACAAAGCAAAGGCATTGTATATCCACTCGGTTCAAGTTCCGCCCATACAAAACTTGCAACTTTGTGTGTACACAACCCATTGCACAAAATGTAGCATGTCAAGTAGTCAAGTATATATGGTCATAATAGTTCACAATATAGTACCACCAATGTAATAATGTAGGGATGCTCGAACATGGAGACTTTGCCTTTGCTCCAACAAGGGAGACTCCTTTGTCACTCAACCACCTAGGCGAGATTTATTGAGACGCTCCACCAATAAGGCGTGACTTTATAGTGATGCTCGAACATGGGAGACTTTGCCTTTGCTCCAACAAGGGAGACTCCTTTGTCACTCAACCACCTAGGCGAGATTTATTGAGACGCTCCACCAATAAGGCGAGACTTTATAGTGATGCTCCGAACATGGGAGACTTTATAACGATGCTCCGAACATGGGAGACTTTAGGTCAAGGTCATAACATGTACGGTTCAATAAGTTCAAATAAGTAATAGGTTCGTAATTAAGTTCAAGGATTTGATTCGAGTTCACAAGTTCTAGTCAAACTAATTAATAAAAGTAGTAAACAATTTAGCTCAAGAAAGGTTCATGCATTTCGCCCCAAAATATAGTAAAACGGTAAAAAGGGGGTTTGTGATTACTCACCCGATGAATAGATGCGATGACAAAAGTGGGTACACCGAGGTATAATGTGATGTGTTAACCGGGACCTATTATCAATGATATGATATGTCATGAGTTGCAATGTAATGCTATGCATGCACTTCAGTATGCCATTTATACCATTTACGGTTTTGAAAATATTACTAATCGTCGAAAAATACTCTTTTGACGTCTTGACCCTTCAAAATGACTTTACAAGTTTTTACGTCAAAATGTCATCCTACAATGGTTTTATAATGATTTTTGGTGAAATTACCACTTTTAAAAAAACAATGTCGTGGAATTTTCATGAAATTAACAAAATGGCTCAAAAACTAGTCGTAAAATGGTGTACGTCATACGTTAGAGAACGAACTCGACGATTTTGGAAAGTTTGTATCGATATCTAGAAGTTTCGATTCGAGTTTTCGTCCAAAAGGTCTCGATCATAAAGATATCAAGGGTTAAAGATAGTGATTTTGGCTAATTGTGTGCGAGAAAATGAGTTTCGCCAAGTTTGAACATCCGTAATTAATTTACTATAACTCCGCTTTACAAACGGCTTTTTGTTTTGAAAATATGGCCGATGAACTTGATTTTACTAGAAGACAATTGTTCCAAAAGTTTCACATCATGGTTAAAAACAAGCAAACATGGACGTTATGACTACTAAAATACTTGTATCGTAAAAATAATATAGATTTTAAAATAATATTTACGGCAACTTTATAAAAACGTGCATATCTTTGTCGTTTTAAATCCGTTTTCACGTATAATATGTCCTTAGCCCAGATCAAGTAAACTAATATATTTTGACTAGTCGAATTAATTTGTGAAGCTTAAGGCTCGTTTTGACCCGAATAGGGTAAAACTAGCATGCTGAATTTTACGAAAATGATACGTTTTCGTCGTCAAACTTTAAAATCCATAACTTCTTCGTTATAAGTCCGTTATTATCCGTTCAAGCGGCCACGGATTCGTTTTAAAGTATATTTTCTAAATATCAAGGCCAAAATGTCGTACCTACTGTTGGTTTTTCCGAAAATCGAAATAAGGACAGAACCTATTTTATACTTATCGAAAATAGTTTTCTCGGACAAAACCTATTCTAATCCCTTCAAATCAACTCCAAAGCTAATCTAATCCTACCATACACCTTCTTAGGGTGTCATGGGTTCCTAATCACCATCAAGACCAAAGAATACCATGGGAATATTTATAGGATGACCTTATATATATATATCTCTAAAATCAATGGAAAAATGGTATAAACAACACAAGTCTTGCATGTTTTTGCTCAAAATGATAAGATGAGTATGAAATGAATATGTCGATGAAAAATAACATGAGATGCTTACAAGTGATATGATGAGGTGATTAGAACCAAGGATTAAACCTAAACACCCTTGGTTTTTATTTCAAAACCTAAACAAGAGTGTTATCTAGATTGTAATGAACTTGATCTTGCAAAATTTGGTGATTCCTTGGAAATTTCTTATGATGGCCGGTCATGGAGGTTGGACAAAGAGGAGAGAAAAACTTTTTGCTAGCCTTTGAATTATTGAAGTGAAATTGTGAAATGAATGATGTTGAAAATATAGCATGGAGTGTAGTTATGTACAATCAAAGAGAAATTTTGCACCAAACCAATAAATGCATACATCCCCCCCCTAGAACCGGTTTTGGGGGGGAATATTGTCAACAAATATCTTTTTTTTTTTTTTTTATATATAAACTTGTATAATTATTAGACAATGCAAGTAAAGTGTACATGTAATAATAATAACTTGTAAGGTAATTGATAACTTTTTGGTACAAGTAACTTTTTAATAGATCAAAATAGAGTATAATGATATCATAAAAATTGTAAAAATACATTCCTTGTGAAATTTGAGTGATATTAAAATTATCGAGTAATTTTTAAGAAAAACGTCGTAATAATATAACTTTGACGATTTATATACCAAATAAATTCAAAACACTAGGTAAAGTCAAAATATAGCTTTTATAACTAAATGTAAGTATAAAAATATGTCGGGATCATTTTTGAAAGTAACGGATTAAATATTTAAATAATAACTCACGCGATAACGTTTATTAAATATAAAAATTCACGCGTTAAATGCGAAATGAAAAGCCATGAATGAACTAATATGATGCATATTTAATTTAAGAAATGACCGGAATTTGAGAATTGTGACAGTTATAGAGAGCTAATGTGAAAAATTGAATCATTGCTAAAAAAAACTATTTTCTTTGCAGCTACCTTAGCCGCTGCCATATTTATTCATATATTTGTGACCTGGTTGTACTTGGGACTCAAGAGGCGTAAGCTTATGATTCTTCGAGAAAATTCTTTAGGTAAAGCGGTGGAATAATGTTGCAAAGAACGAATATCTAACAATGGATGTTCTCATGGCGAAGCGAAAGTCTTCACTGCAGGAGCTTAAGCAGCAACAAATAACTATGATGAAAGTAGGATTATTGGCGGGGTGGATATGGCACGGTGCATAAAGGAGTTCTATCGATAACCGAATAGTTGCCATAAAGAAGTCCAAATTATCATATCGAGTGAATCCTAGATAGAACAATTTATTAATGAAGTAGTTATACTTTCAGAAATCAATCATAGAAATGTAATGAAGTCGATTGGATGTTGCTTGGAAACCAAGTCCCATTATTGTTCTATGAATTCATTCCAAATGGCACACTTTCTGATCACATCCGCAACAAAAGCAAGTCACCTGGCTATTACTTGGGACATCTGACTCAGAATAGCAACAGAGACGGCTAGAGCACTTTCATATTTACACTCTACAGCGTCTTTGCCAATCATGCATCAAAATGTCAAGCCAATGAATATACTTTTGGATGATAGTTATATAGCAAAAGTAGCTGATTTTGGAGCTTCTAGGCTAATTCCAATGGATCAGCTTGAGTTGATCACAATAGTACAAGGAATGCTAAGTTACTTGGATCCTGAATACACGCACACAAGTCAACTAACTGATAAGAGAGATGTTTATAGTTTCGGAGTAGTAATTGTCTGGAACTTTTTACTTGAAAGAAGGTTCTTAGCATTGATAGGCCAGAGAACGAAAGGAACCTAGCTATGCTTTTCTTGTCTTCATTAAAAAAAGGGGAGACTATTACAAGTTATTATTGCAGTTTAATAAAGTTCCTAACGAGATCATTCAAGTATCAAGGCTTGTAGAAAGATGTTTACGCCTTAACGGAGATGAAAGGCCAACCATGAAGGCAGTGGCGTTGAAGCTCGAAGGAATATTGGCATCAATGGTACAAAAGCATCCATGGGTGCAAATTACTTCACATGAAAAAGAAACGGAGTATTTGCTTGAGAGCCGATGGAAGACTATGGATACACGTACAATGCCAACACGGATCATCTACTTTTGATAGCATGAGTAATAACAATGACTATGTGATATCGCTCCACCTAGGGTCCATGTGCTATCAAATACAAGTCTCGACACTCCATGGCCTAAGGTTAACAAGTGAATGTGACCAAAATTTTACAAAAGCACAATATTAATGTTTAATTAGATGTGTTCATTAATATATGCTTGAATATTATCCACTCAGCTCAAAGATTGGAGCATGGTTTTAGAGATTTTGAATTAGTATGGTGACAAAATGACCTTAGCAAGCTTCCTCACACCAACTCTCCGTAGTTTGAGTACCGGATGAGCTCAGATTTGTTGACGGGTATTTGCAAAAGTAAAACTATCTCCGGACACCTTTAGCCTTTTTATGGTCTCATGATATTTGATCTTAAAATTTCGCTTTGCGAGGACGTTATGGTACACGAAGCACCTCTCGCATTGGTGTAAAAGCAAGTGGGAAGTGTTCTAAATGTCGTCGACACGACGCTTTCATCAAAGCTAATTGGAGGAGAGAAAGACTTTTGAAAAGATGGTCGTGGATGTTGTCATTGCCATCGAGTAATGATACATTGGACATGATTGGGATAAAGAAGGTAACATTCAAATTTAGATGGCCAATCTTTATCGCTTATTTGTTCTTCCAAAGGATAGTTTTAATTTATCGATAGTTAAGAAAATGATGATTGCCAGTTAGTTTCATTAGTATAATGCATAACCATGTACTTTTGGGTTGCTTGAGTAATTTCGTTTCGTGTAATGTTAGATCATGTTCATTATTTTAATGCTTCTTCAACTCCTTGCAATCTGTTGGTATTTGCTACTTCTTTCAAGGAGAACGTAACGACGTTTGTGTCGAGATCCATCGAGGTTTTGCATCTAAAAATCACGAGAGTCTATTAGTGGAGAATGAGCCAAGTATCTCGCATGATTTCCTTAGTGGCTATGAATTCCCGTTGATCGGCTCGCCACCAATTTAGAATCTACCCGAACGTTCATAACCTCTATTTTGAGTTTCTTCGCAATCCGGAGGCCAGCTAAAAGAGCCTCATTTTCGGTTTCGTTATTGGTGCTTGGAAATTTGAGCCGTAGGGCATACATCTATTCCTCTTTTGACGGACTAATAAGGACCAATACTGCTCTAGAACCTTTCTTGTTTGATGCCCCGTCCGTCTACAATGGCCATTCATCGGCATTGGCAACTTCCAACACATCCTTGCCCCTTCCTTTCCTTTCTAGACACTTAGGTTCTACCGGTATTTCTGTAAGGAAATCCGCTAGCACTTGACCTTTGATTGTGTTCCTGGGAACATAGGTAATATTATAAGCTCCTAGCTCTATGGCATACTTAGCCAGCTTTCCTAAGACCTCCGGTTTGTTTAATATTTGTTTGATGGGTTGATCGGTGATGACCTTGATAGGATGAGCTTCAAAAATCTCTGTAATATCCTGGATGCATGCAACAGACATAGAGCCAATTTTTCTATCAGCGCATAATTCCTTTCTACGTCATGTAGTGTCCGGCTAACATAATGCACCGGTAACTGCCTTCCTTCCCTTTTGATTTCTTCAATTATAGAAGTGTGTAGTACGTGGTGGGTAACTCAAACGTGTCAGGTTTGAGCACCGAGATCGTTCCGAACGAGGGTTGAATGGAATTTCCAACTCACGTCTCAAATATCGGGATTCGAATGAGAAAAGGGGCATAAGATTAAGTTATCTAAACTACGGGATAAGAAAAGCATAAGGAAACTAAAATCTATGGGAAATCCTAAAAACTATGGCAAACTACGCAATTCTACGCTAAAACGCAAAAGCGGAAATATAACGAAACGCGATTAAAAGCAAACGTCTATTCTAACTCCTAAAATAATCCAAAACTATGTTTATGCTAAAATGATATTAGAAAACTAAATATGAATTAAAACTATTTTTAGGAATTTTCTTGATTTTATTTAAATTAAAACTAATTATTAACTAATAAATATAAACTAATTATCTAAAATTATGAAAGAGAGGAAAAATATGGAAATACTTTCTAAAAATCTAAAATAACACTAAAGACTTTTAAAACTATTTTTATAATTTTAAGATTAATTATCTAATTTCTAGGAATTTAAATCTATTTAAATCTAATTAAAATTATTAAAAATACCAAATGAAAGGAGAAAAATAAGGAAAAATATTTTTTATGCTTTTTATATTTATCTAAAGCTATTAAAATTGAAAAACTATTTTTTGGAACTTTTTCTTAATTAAATGCAATAAAAGCTAATTAAAAATGATTAAAAACTATTTTTAATAAGGAAAAATACCAAACAGTGTCTAAAAAATATGAAAATTTCAGGGAAATTCTAAAACATTATTCTAAAGATGAGAAAAATGTAAAATCTAGAGCTTATGTGGAAGAATCCAAAGTCATGTAAATCATGGAAATAAGCTATTCTAAAAATAAGCTAATAAGCTCTACAATCAACCAAACTAATACAGGGCTTAAACTATACTAAAACTACTCTAATGGAACCAGAAGCAACTATTCCTAACCACTAAATAAGCATATAACTAGATATAATGCAAACTGAATTTTAAGCTAATAAGCAAACAGACCCTACTGTTCTAGCACTAGCAGTTGCTTATTCAATAAGCTGTAAGGAAAACCATAAATGTGGTTCTAAACACCACCAACCAGAGACCATTTTCACCAAATTAAAGCTACTGAGGACAAGAATTGAAGCAGATAATGAGCAAGCAAAAACTGCCTAAGAGATTAGATCTACTGATGCACAGGAACAGAAAAACAGGTGCTCAATTGGAGCTTATTTATTAGCTTATCAGAAAAGCTTTCAGGCAAAACAGCTAAAGGGTCTTGAAGACCACCTAGAAGACTGCAAGTGTGCTAAATCTCAGACCTAAACTAGTTGAAATGAAGATGGTGAGCTTGTCGCAAGTTGAGCAAAACCGATTTTAGAAACAATTTTGACTTATTAAGCGGTTGTAGATTTGACTAAATTGAGATTTAGAAGCAAATGAAAGGCGAGATAGATCAAATATGATGAAAAGAAACTTAAACAAGCTAGCTTAGCAACCTTTTAAACCATAGTGAGATGCTTACAGCCCTAGGTTTCAACAGCTAAGCAAAGGAGACGAAATAACCAAATGTTTTGGCTAAGGGTGCAAGGCGAAGGCAAAGATGAGATTGAGTCAATAGATTATATTAAGCATATATCAACTGATCTAACCCATTTTTATGACCTCTAAAGCGCTTTTAAAAGCAATCCAAACACTCCTTAAAGGGCTTAAAATCATGTGTTAAACTGAAATTTAAAGAGATTTTAACCAAAACTCAAATGTGATGCACAAATGAAGCTTAAACCAACCTCAAAAACCTACTCCAATCAGATTTAACCAAGATTATGTTTGAC
The DNA here is from genome assembly GCA_022545495.1 of Chrysanthemum lavandulifolium. Classification (NCBI taxonomy): domain Eukaryota; kingdom Viridiplantae; phylum Streptophyta; class Magnoliopsida; order Asterales; family Asteraceae; genus Chrysanthemum; species Chrysanthemum lavandulifolium. Next base: position 2,142,862 of record CM040246.1, on the reverse strand, counting down.
TTTCAAAATGTTGACTTTTATTGACTTTTGCAAAAACTGAAAATTAAGAACAATTCAATCCATAATAATCTCACACAAGCTCATTAAAGCTTATGTAAGCTATTATCAATGTAAATCTAACCTCTTGAACACAAAACAAGTTTAAAAGCAGATTTAAAGAGTAAATGGATAAACAAGAAATTTGCATTAATAAAGTGAGATTACAATACTTAAAAGTGAAATTACAATTACCAAACCATCGAAAACATGATGAAATTAATTTGATCAAAATTCTTCTAAAGCATGAAGAATTGGACAAATCAAAATGTGAGCTTGGGGTCGTTTTATAGCTAAACCGAGGAGAGGCCATGGGATTCTTTTCGAAGATGCTAGAATACTATTTGTGGCCACACATTCATCCTTGGTCACCATATCCAATCACAAAGATTCCATTAGCTCTTGTGAGGTGCCATGTCCAATCATGTCTTGCCATATGGCCACGTGTGCATCAATCTTGACAAGTCACCGTTATCTAGAATGTAAGGAAGATGCTTAGTACTATGTGTGATGTTTGGTTTTGGGTGTTATGTGGTGGGTGTTTGGGTGGAGAAGAAGGGCGGGGAGGTGTCTCAGAGGATTAAGGCGCGCTTGGTTTTATAAAATATATTAACTCAAAGGCTTAAGTTGACCGGTGGGATTGTTTTGACCGGTATAGATATCGGGTATAAATGATTCGGATTGGGTTGGATAGTGGACGGGTATGTTTCATTTGGATGATTGGGCCACGCTTTAGGTGAATTGACATGTAGCATTAAGTGGATATTGGATATTGGGCTTAAGCATATGTTTTGTATTGGATTGGATATTAGATATATATGGACTAGACTTGGATTACTAGTAACCCTAGGGACTAAACATGTAAAGGCTGAAAGTTGAGGGACCAATCATGAAAATTCTGAAAATCTCCTCCAAAGACTGAATTAGCCATTCTTCAATAGACCAAGGGCTTATTTGCAAATTCTGAATCTTTAAGGACCATTCTTGCCAATTGTTGAAACTTGAGGGGCATTTTTGCCAATTCATCAAACTTTGCTCAAATCTTCACAAATCATCCTCAAGGATTAGAAATCTTCATAAATGCTCAATTTCGACCTTCCGGCTCAGCTTAAGCTCTCTCGATCTCTCGTGCTCGGTTTTCTGCAGATTTGGCTCCTTTTTGCGTGTTTTCACATATCCGTACCTGCACAAGCATAAACTCAAGAAAACCACAAATATTAGCAATAAACGGCTTTTCTTGGTTATTTTGGGTCTATTTTGACAATGAAAAGGTATGTGTTTTAGCACATACCAAAATACCCAGACGAAACCATTGCAGGTGTCCTCACGCAATGCAATCAACTCACGCTTCTAAAATCAAGAATTTCAATCTCTTCTACTAAACCTATGAAGAAGTAGCAAAGATTCCTCAAAGAGATTAAGAAACCCTAATTCTAAAACGCCCGCTTACCTTTTAATTCACATATATAGATATTATGATTAAGCACATTCCGATTATGAATGACGGTTTGTTGAACTTTCATGTCGATCAATAACTCAAACATTTTTCAAACGACACGTTAGGATCACGGAGTAGAAAACACAACACGGTGAAGTGACCATACGGATAGAATACATCGTCTCGATTTTTCACAAGTCCCAAACTAAGCGTAAAATCGAAATCATTGTTACAAATGATTCTAGATGCTAACACTACCCATGGAAGTTACTTGTGTACTTACTTTTCGCTCCCATTTTCCTACTTCCTCTAGATTTTTTATTTTTTGTGAGAAATGAATTTCTTCAAATTCTCGCTTCGATAATTTTATTCGATAAAGATACAAAGCTAAGTCGATAATTAGTTATCCGCCTTCTCTCAAGAACCATTGTCGTAAAATGAGGTCCACATCAAGGAATTTTATTACTAACTTTTGATTTTTTCAATTCTCAACATTTTCATCTTTTTTTTTTTTTTTTTTTTTTTTTTTTTTTTTTTTTTTTTACTTGCACTTATACTTTTTATTTTTATTGAGTCAGTGAACCACGGAGCTTCACGGGGTAATTCCAAGACTATAGGCTTCATGAGATGAGAATCCCGGTTAGGCTAAGACCCCATTCAATCCCGGCTAAAGATCCAAGGGTCCGATCTCGACACCGCAACACAACTTTACTTATTACATTTCACATATCATCGATAATCGATTACTCATTTATTTATTACGGATCCTTGATGTGTACCCAATTTTTCAAACAAAGATTCTCTTAAGAAGATAAAAACTAACCATCGCCAAAAACTCGACATCTCTAATTATTATGACAGATATGGGTGAAACAATTTTGTGGGAACAAAAGCCATAAGTACCTTCGATGGGCTCTAAAGAGAACCAACTACTCCACGTTTAGCATCTAAACTCATAAGTAACTCTATCATTTCGATCTCGCAAATTTAAAATCCCAATAATGAGATCCGCAGATGCTTAGCCGATAATTTTAGGTTACCTATGGTTAAGGGAACAAGTTAGGGCTCAACACGCCCATCAGTCGTAATTCTATTCCTACTCTCACCAAATGAAAGTCAACAAGGTGTCAAAACATAAATTAACTTAACAAATGCTTCGTCTAATGAAATCAAGTCATGCATATTTAAAATCACTTAGGGAAACTTTGCAAATTCTTGGCCTTGTGAGCTAGAATTCGCATTTTATAGCTTCTTATCTAAGAGACTAGCCAACTTTTCAATCAAAAAGACTTACAAAAGCTTACAAAAATTTTTAAATTTTTCACATTTTTGCATAATTTCTCATTTTCTAAGGAAAAACGGGGTTACGAGAGAAACACGACAGAAATAAGCAAGTGCGGTCAAATCAAATCGAAGATTACCCTACCCCAGACTAGAACGAAACATTGTCCTCAATGTTTAAAGCAAGGGTATCACGAAAATCTAAAAGCCGTTTATAAAGTATGCTAAAAGATAAACGTTAGTCGATAAGATTAGGATATCGGTTTCCATCAAGATCGATCATGAGACTCGAGTGGAGAAAATGACAAACTTCGAGCACGAGAGTCTTCATATCGGGAACATCCTAAACAAAACATCACAAACAACCAAACACGAGAAATCAAGAGGCGCACCCTTGGCCACTTATTAGAAAATAGAAAGAAGATAGATGGATAAGCATGGGGTGCCTCCCACGAAGCGCCATCGTTTTTGATTACCGAGTCGCTAGCCCCGACTCGCCCCGAATTCATTTGTCCTTGGGGAAGAAAGTGGTAGAGATACCGGTGGTCAAAATCGTGTCCTCATTCCCGAAGGAATGAGATCAGTGGGTTGGGTGGTGAAGAAAGTGTCGGGCATCGCACATAAGGTATAACATGAAAGCATGATCCATCATCCGGTGGTTTTGCGGGTGGACGAAAGAATGACGGATCAAAGTGAGAAAACTCCAAGAAAGATGGGAGTCCATGGTATAGAAAGGTGTTTCTTATAGGCTCAAACATGAAGGCATCCAAGTGAGGATCCTTATCACGAATAACGGTTTTAACAAAGAACTCATCAATGAATATCCCGGGTTTAAAGATTTTGTCTTCACATGCGGGCTCAACGGGATAAGTGATGGTAGACTCATCAGAAGAAGGAGAGTCGAGCAGTCCATCAAGAAACATCATATCCCCCTCGGGATCATCCATAACAACATCCTCAATACCCGGTGGTATTGGGTCATCAATAGCAAGAAATGAGTCGGCTTCCTCAATGATCGGGTCATTAGTCGGAGTATCGGGAAAAACCTTGTTCTCATCAATATCGAAGTAGAATTTCTCAAGAATCGGAGGATAAACATCATCAATAGTGGGATTGCCACTAATCTCTTCATCAAATCTGAAAGTCTCAAGCTCGGGAGAGAAATCACTATCTTTAACGGAGATAGGATGCGAACTTGATTTATCGTTAAGGGCTTCAATTTTGGAAATGAGAAGATAAACTCTCGACAATGTTTCACGTAGTACCGGATCCTCGATCTCAATATCATCGAGCTCAATCTCTTCTTCTTCTGGCTCGGGCTCAGAAGGTAAATTGTCAACGAAATCGATGTCTCCATAAGAATCATCATAGAATCGGAGAACATCTCAAGAGGATCGCTTGAAATATCAAGAGAAGGCTCATCACAAATATCAACAACCCTGCACTTGGAGATGTCAAGAGAATCACACAAAGCGAATCACAAGCAATATCGATATATCCCTGACTCACTGGGATTGGGTCAAGGCTCTCAACACAAGACGATTCCGCTTCCGGAATAGTGCTAAGAGGCTCGCCCCATTATGAGAGTCAACGGGATCAACAATGTTTGAAACAATAGAATCATCGACCTCTTCCATAGGAACGCCACTTCTCAACCGCGAGTGAAGGGAAGAGTCGGAAATGCAAGGCTCGAAACGGAGGGTTTCATCGACAAACTTGCATAGTATTCTTTCATTTGGATGGAATCCTCATCATCATCGCTATCAATGCAAGTCGCGAGCCATCGGGCACGCCTCGCAAGTGCTTGCTCCTCAATTCGTATTTCTTCAAGACACTTTTCAACTGAAATGCCGCTTTTTCTTCTTCGAGTAATTCAATCATAGATATTTCGCTGCGAGATGCTCGATCTTCGGCAAGTAATTCACCGTCGCTTTCGATGAGGATCCATAAATTCTTGAGTGTATTAATACATCTTTGGAAACCATCTTGAGGAATTTGCGGTATTGTGGTTGAGTTTCTTGGTATTGTGGAGGTGGGTTATAAGCATAATCGTAAGTATCACAAGGAACTTGCTCGTAAGCAATCGGGTTCGCATCCGACAATCGGAATTAAAGTGCGGACCTCCACAATACTCACAACAAAGATGATTGTTGTGACGAATACGGTAAGGTTCATAACCAAAGGTTGAGTTGTTATATTGAACTTGACAATGAAAACCTTGGTGAGGACCACCACAATACTCACAAGAGTAGGATTCTGGCTCATAGTACAGAGGTTGGTTAGGAAAATTGGTTGGCTCATAGTCAGGATTATGGTGAAACTCGGTTCCTGATTTTCCATCACTACAAGCGGGACAATTTCCACCATATTCGGGTCCACGCACCATATACACATGAGCCGATAAATCAAGAATTATCCTGATAAGAGTTAGCCATTTCCGTGATAGGCTCGGGTTCTTGAACGGAAGTCACCTCGAGCTCAAAACATGTTCCACATCCTCACCGAGAGGAGTAGGAATCAAGGGTTCATCAAGATTATGTTTCAAAATTTTGGACAAGGTCGCAAATTTCTCAACGTTGTTCGTAAAAGCACGTTGTTCAAAGAAATCGCTCACGTAATTAAACATATAGAGGTAAAAGAAAAGAATTATCGGGTTAAGAGGATACAAGAAGAATATTTTTGGGTTTTAAAAGAAATTTTGAAAAGAAAATCTTTTTGGGTTTTTATAAAAGGGATATGTACAAATATCAACGATAACTTCACGAGGAAGGATCTTCAAATGCACGCGATACGAGACGGAATACGAAAACTCGCTACAAGCCCTCCCCGGCAGCGGCGCCAAAAATTGATTTCTTCAATTATAGAAGTGTGTAGTACGTGGTGGGTAACTCAAACGTGTCAGGTTTGAGCACCGAGATCGTTCCGAACGAGGGTTGAATGGAATTTCCAACTCACGTCTCAAATATCGGGATTCGAATGAGAAAAGGGGCATAAGATTAAGTTATCTAAACTACGGGATAAGAAAAGCATAAGGAAACTAAAATCTATGGGAAATCCTAAAACTATGGCAACCACGCAATTCTACGCTAAAACGCAAAACTAAATATAACGAAACGCGATTAAAAAGCAACACGTCTATTCTAACTCCTAAAATAATCCAAAACTATTTTTATGCTAAAAATGATATTAGAAAACTAAATATGAATTAAAACTATTTTTTAGGAATTTTCTTGATTTTATTTAAATTAAAAACTAATTATTAACTAATAAATATAAACTAATTATCTAAAAATTATGAAAGAGAGAGGGAAAAATATGGAAATACTTTCTAAAAATCTAAAATAACACTAAAGACTTTTTAAACTATTTTTATAATTTTAAGATTAATTATCTAATTTCTAGGAATTTAAATCTATTTAAATCTAATTAAAATTATTAAAAATACCAAATGAAAGGAGAAAATAAGGAAAATATTTTTATGCTTTTATATTTATCTAAAGCTATTAAAATTGAAAACTATTTTTGGAACTTTTCTTAATTAAATGCAATAAAAGCTAATTAAAATGATTAAAAACTATTTTAATAAGGAAAATACCAAACAAAGTGTCTAAAAAATATGAAAATTTCAGGAAATTCTAAAACATTATTCTAAAGATGAGAAAATGTAAAATCTAGAGCTTATGTGGAAGAATCCAAAGTCAGTGTAACCGATGGAAATAAGCTATTCTAAAAATAAGCTAATAAGCTCTACAATCAACCAAACTAATACGGGCTTAAACTATACTAAAACTACTCTAATGGAACCGAAGCAACTATTCCTAACCACTAAATAAGCATATAACTAGATATAATGCAAACGAATTTTAAGCTAATAAGCAAACAGACCCTACTGTTTCAGACTAGCGCTTGCTTATTCAATAAGTCGTAAGGAAAACCATAAATGTGGTTCTAAACACCACCAACCGAGACCATTTTCACCAAATTAAAGCTAATGAGGACAAGAATTGAAGCGAGATAATGAGCAAGCAAAACCGCCAAGAGATTAGATCTATCGATGCACAGAATGTAAAAACAGTGCTCAATTGGAGCTTATTTATTAGCTTATCGTAAAAGCTTTCAGCAAAACAGCTAAAGGGTCTTGAAGACCACCTAGAAGACTGCAAGTGTGCTAAATCTCAGACCTAAACTAGTTGAAATGAAGATGGTGAGCTTGTCGCAAGTTGAGCAAAAACCGATTTTAGAAACAATTTGACTTATTAAGCGGTTGTAAGATTTGACTAAATTGAGATTTAGAAGCAAATGAAAGGCGAGATAGATCAAATATGATGAAAAGAAACTTAAACAAGCTAGCTTAGCAACCTTTTAAACCATAGTGAGATGCTTACAGCTCCTAGGTTTCAATAGCTAAGCAAGGAGACAAATAACCAAATGTTTTGGCTAAGGTGCAAGGCGACAAGGCAAAGACAGTAGATTGAGTCAATAGATTATATTAAGCATATATCAACCGATCTAACCCATTTTATGACCTCTAAAGCGCTTTTAAAAGCAATCCAAACACTCCTTAAAGGGCTTAAAATCATGTGTTAAACTCGAAATTTAAAGAGATTTTAACCAAAACTCAAATGTGATACACAAATGAAGCTTAAACCAACCTCAAAAACCTACTCCAATCAGATTTAACCAAGATTATGTTTGACTTTCAAAATGTTGACTTTTATTGACTTTTGCAAAAACTGAAAATTAAGAACAATTCAATCCATAATAATCTCACACAAGCTCATTAAAGCTTATGTAAGCTATTATCAACAGAAATCTAACCTCTTGAACACAAAACAAGTTTAAAAACAGATTTAAAGAGTAAATGGATAAACAAGAAATTTGCATTAATAAAGTGAGATTACAATACTTAAAAGTGAAATTACAATTACCAAACTACTGAAAACATGACAGAAATTAATTTGATCAAAATTCTTCTAAAGCATGAAGAATTGGACAAATCAAAATGTGAGCTTTGGGGTCGTTTTTATAGCTAAACTGAGGAGAGGCCATGGGATTATTTTCAGAAGATGCTAGAATACTATTTGTGGCCACACATTCATCCTTGGTCACCATATCCAATCACAGCATTCCATTAGCTCTTGTGAGGTGCCATGTCCAATCATGTCTTGCCATATGGCCACGTGTGCATCAATACTGACAAGTCAGCTGTTATCTAGAATGTAAGGAAGATGCTTAGTACTATGTGTGATGTTTGGTTTTGGGTGTTATGTGGTGGGTGTTTGGGTGGAGAAGAAGGCGGGGAGGTGTCTCAGAGGATTAAGGCGCGCTTGGTTTTATAAAATATATTAACTCAAAGGCTTAAGTTGACCGGGTGGGATTGTTTTGACTGGTATAGATATCGGTATAAATGATTCGGATCGGGGTTGGATAGTGACTGGTATGTTTCATTTGGATGATTGGGCCACAGCTTAGGTGAATTGACATGTAGCATTAAGTGGATATTGGATAATGGGTTTAAGCATATGTTTTGTATTGGATTGGATATTAGATATATATGGACTAGACTTGGATTACTAGAACCCTAGGGACTAAACATGTAAAGGTCGAAAGTTGAGGGACCAATCATGAAAATTCGAAAATCTCCTCCAAAGACCGAATTAGCCATTCTTCAATAGACCAAGGGCTTATTTGCAAATTCGAATCTTTAAGGACCATTCTTGCCAATTGTTGAAACTTGAGGGCATTTTGCCAATTCATCAAACTTTGCTCAAATCTTCACAAATCATCCTCAAGGATTAGAAATCTTCATAAATGCTCAATTTCGACCTTCCGCCAACTTTTAAGCTCTCGATCTCTCGTGCTCGGTCACAGATTGGCTCCTTTTTGCGTGTTTTCACATATCCGTACCTGCACAAGCATAAACTCAAGAAAACCACAAATATTAGCAATAAACGGCTTTTCTTGGTTATTTTGGGTCTATTTTGACAATGAAAAGGTATGTGTTTTAGCACATACCACCTTTCTACTACCAAAACTGCGCTTAAAGCACCCTGCAACGCCGCTAAGTACACAAATAGTTTTTCCAAGGGCTTAGGAGTTGATAAGGAGGGTAGCTCCAAGATTAGCCTTTTCATCTCCTTAAAGGCCGCTTCGGCTTCCTTCATCCAACGATATTCGTCCTTATTCTCCTTAGTGACATTCTTTAACGTGTCAAAGAAAGGCAAAGATCTTTCCGCCGACTTGGCCAAGAATCTATTTAGGGCTGCTAACTTCCCACTCAGACTTTGCATTTCTTTTAGTGTCTCCGGGGATTTCATCTCCATTATCACCTTGGTCTTCCTCGGGTTTGCCCTTATACCTTCCGACGTTATCATGTAACCAAGGAACTTGCCCTCTTTCACACCGAACGAGCATTTCTTCGGATTCAGATTCATGTTTACCCACCGAAGGTTATCAAAGGTTTCGGCAATGTCTGCTATCATATCCCGTTCAGTCTTACTCTTTATAACCATATCATCCACATAAGCTTCCGATTTCGCCTATATGTGATTGAAATGTCAATCTACTAGCCGCTAGTATGGCCCTGCGTTCTTCAAACCGAACGGCATCTTGGTATAATAATACGCCTTGCTCCTTATAGAAAGATCTTTTTTGTCATCCTTATCCATCCGAATCTGTGGTAGCCCTTGTAGGCGCCAAGAAGCATTTGTAATTGTACCCATGATGATTCGATCTTCCAACAATCTCCGAATGGATAGTAAACCTTAGGACATGAGGAGTTCAGATTTTGAAGTCGATGCATATCCTCCAACTTCCGTCACATTTCTTCACCAGTACTGGATTTGATAACCATGTTGGGTATCTTACCGGATGAACTATCCCAATTTTCACCCACTCCTTTACTTCCCTCGTTACCACCTAATTTTTCTCCTGTGAGAATGTCCTTCTTTTCTGTACTACAGGGGTGTCCAAGACGTTTACATTGAGGGAGTGCTGAATGAGGCGTCTAGGTACTCCGGTCATGTCCGCCAGCTCCCAAGCGAACGCATCTTTGTTTTTCATTAACAACTCAATGAGCTGCCTCCGACACTCCCATGAGAAACTAGTTCCTATCTTCACATCGCCCGGATATGCGCGTTAACTAATATATCCTTCGTCGCTTCAAGTTCCTTCTCCTAATCTACCGATTATGTTGCCTTTTTCTCGAGAGTCGCTTTCTCCAGATCCCGCCTCCTCCAACTTTCTACATTCCAAGAAAACTCACTTTAGTGGTCAGGTAGCTATCCCGCCTGTGTCGGAACTTCATCATAGCATGGACAATTGAGGTATGGCTCTCGGCTCCTTAAGTCCAACCTTCCTAATATCACGTTATAAGGTAACGGTGACCTCACAACTCAGAATTTCATCCTAGCCGTCTCCGAATAAACCATGATCCCCAAAACGTACTTCCAACTCAATCTTCCCGACGGTTGGATAACCTCTCCGCGAACCCAACTAACTGCGAACTCGTTTCCTGTAGCCTAGATTGGATGGAATGACACAGTTATTAAAGCGGTGTTCAGACATTACTTGCGGAGGCACCTTCATCCACAAAGACCCTTCGGACCAAGTAACCTTCTATCTCTACCTCCGTGATTAATGGTTCTTCGACAAGTCATCGCCAGTATCCGAGAAAGGTTATGGGAACGTTCATCCAATCCTCATCGTAGAACCTTCCTTTCCTTTTCCGATTTTCTACATAATGATTGACCATATTGATTACCTTTCCTTTCCCATTATTATGACCCTCGGTCTTTCCCTTCCCTTTGTTGCACGTTTTTTTTTTACCAAGTGATCCAACTTTCCGGACTCAAGAGCCATTTCTAACTGCTTTAAATGATAATGACCATTAGTCGTGTGGCCTTTCTCCACGTGATATTCACAAAACCCGCTTCATTTTCCTTGTTTGGCTTTCCTGTAAAGGTGGTGGCGGAGGTAAGTTCAAGTGATGCTACGTAGCCAATATTTCCTTTGGTCGCTTAGACAAAACCGAGAGCATGGCACAATGATTGTCGGGCTTCGGGTTCATTCGTACGAAATTCATTACGGGGCGAGTATCCACCTTAGGGGTGACATATGGAGAATATGCCTCCTTTGTCTCAAGTCATTCATTTCCCACGGTGCCGGTCATTCCTTCTTCTATCCCCAAATCCTCCTCTAGAGTCCGATCTCTCACGGAGACTTCCCTTTGGTATGACCCCGACGCCTCACCCTTGGTAACTCAAGAATTTTATAAGCTTCTTCTAACCGTACATAATCATCCACCCGGTCATCATCTCCTTGATGGTTCTTGGACATGGTCGAGAACTTGGCCAATTCAGACACCGATGGGCGTTCGTGAATGCCGATATCCTCATCGACCGTACTCCCGTGATTCTGCCGGCTTCATTTGTCCATCGTTCTTTAAAATCTGGCAACGTTTCGTTTGCTCTCCTAGTTATCTTGGTGATCTTCGTGGGGTCTTTTATGCTTTTCTGTCGTAGAGCAAACCTCGTGGTGAACTGTTCCCTCAGGTCATCCCAACTATCGATGCTTCCCGGTTCTAAATTGTTGAACCAACCTTGTGCAGCCCCATCCATAGTCTGCTGAAACAATCGACACCACACAGGCATCAGCCATTCCCCTTGATTTGCCGCTCCTACAAAATGATTAATATGGTCATCCGAGTCAGTAGACCCATCGTACAACTTCAAATTGGCTGGCATGGTGCACTTGGGACCAAAGAACTCACGATCATTCGGTGAAGGCGACCGCCACTTTTTATGGGGTTTGCTCAAGTCATCCTTGGGGTCTTGCTCGTCGTCTATCCGCGCTCTCCTCATCATCCCCAAAGGACGACGGATGGGCTTGATCGCACTAGCTCATGTCGCATTGTACCTCTTGATGAGGGCTTCCAATGATGATACATGGGCTTGTATCTGCTCCGACATCCGGGTGATGGGTTACCGTAGGGGTGTCCATGTTACTAGAACCGTTCCGAACCGAAACCGAACCGAAAGAACCGAGAACCGAAAATAAGGAAACAGTGGAACCAAGAACCATCCCAAGTTTTTCGGTTCGGTTCCGAGCACGGTACTTGATTCCGACGGAATTTTCGATAATTCCATGAGTACCAAAGTGTTAAAAAATATGTTTGGATGGATGTAAATTTACGGCACCGATTCGTAGAACTTGAAAGGAGTTGATGACCTTAATAGTATTCCACAACTTGACTTACAAAAACAAAAAACATATATCCAGTAATATCAAACTCATTATCCACGAAAATAATTGCAAACTCGTTGAGAATATTATATATCAATCATGGGGACTAGCTTACAATAATTACATGGTGACAATATATCATGCAAGGTGACGCCATAATCGTTAATTGTTTCTCGACTTTTATCATTAAGTTTAATGAACAACAAATACCAATAGTTAATTACATCTTCTTGTTAGTTGTACTTGTTCTTGAGCAACACATAATTGTTCGATATGCACACTGTCGCATACTCGATATTCCGCTTAGAAAAACTTACTTTCATATTGATGAATGATGTTTGAATCTTTGAATTGAATCAATGGATTAAATGTTAAGGTTTATGGGTTTTTAGGTTTAGGTAGGGTTTTTTTCTATTTTCTTAAAAGGCCACATACTTGCATGTACACAATATCCCAAACAAACCCTATAAAATTACATATTTTCATAAAATTCGGTTCTTTCGGGAAAGTACCGGAACCGGACGGTTCCGACCCGAACCGTCCCTAGAACCGAAATTTTGGAATTTTAGGAACCAAGAACCGTACCATGGTTCTAATATACGGTCTCGTTCCCGGTCGGTACCGGTACGGTTCCTCGGTTCTTTTGGTTCCTCGATTTTTTTGGACACCCCTAGTTACCGGTGACTCCACTCCCTCCTGCTTGTTCCGGAGGTGGGGGAAGTGAACCAGACATCGGTGTTTCTGGCGGGTTAGTCATTCAGTTCTTTGGTAGAATGAATAACGGGTCCCATGGATGGCGCCAATTTGTTGAAGCAAAATCCTGCTACTCGGTCTTTATCCGGAAGTCCAAGCTTAGACCAATTAATCCAGAGGAAAGGAGTTGATCCTTCCTGCACACTAAGCAACACGCGTTAGCCTCACCCCGGTGTTGTCTCGGACCAGCTCCAGCGTGAGAATAAGCGAAAGGTAATAAATGTGAGAGTAATCAGAGGTGAAAAATTGAATGCAAACCCTTAAATGAGTTGGGGTATTTATACTACCCCAACCTTGGAACCGGGTTTATCGTTCGCAGCCTATAGCCACCCTACCTAGTAGGTGTCGGGCCATGGTAAAGAGATCCCGCCAATCTGGGTGGCGGCGACACGGTTAATCCTCTTGTCTCTTGGATAATAACCATTCCGGATAAAGGGTGTACCGTCCGGATGATAAGTCCTCCGGACCATAGGACATCCGGACACATCGCCAACAATAAGCACATCATCTTTTTATGCATACACTACACGTACAACACTATAATGCATACTTGTAATGCACAAATGTAATGTATGCATAAAAAATATGCTTATCAATACGCATAAAAAAAGTTTGATATGTAAATCATTCGGACAATCATTTAGAAGTCTTTGGTTGTACTCTTATAATAAGTTAACTCTTGTGGCGGCGTGTTCCCGAAAAGGCCAAAACATAAAACTTCAAAATACATACTCCCTTTGTGTCAGTTTATTAACCAATTAACCATTGGTTGCGCTCTCAAAACATAAAAACTTCAAAGTTCATACGCTCCTTTGTGTCGGTTTATTAACCCATTAACAATGCACAAACCAATATAAAAGCAGTAGTGTCTCCAAACTAACACATCGATTTTTCAGTTTGAGATCCGCAAGTGGAAAGCTATAGGTGGAAAATGGAGAAACAAGTGTCTTCGATTTGGTCAGAGGAAATAGTAGTAAAAGTAAAACTAAAAGTAGCAATTGGATGTTTTAGATAGCATAAAATCGATATACCCTTGCATTTATCAACCTATGAATCCTTCAAATGCAACACTAGAAGAAGAAGATGTTGATGGTGATGGATAGAAAAATGCAACACTAGAAGAAGGATATGTAGCATTTTCTAGGCTAAACTAATTAGTATTTACTTAGGGTTGCATGAAACATAGTTATTGATTGTTATGTTGTTGTCTCTTGTTTAATAGTGTGTGCGTTAGGAGTTGGAAAATGGCTAGGGAAAACTATACTAGTTTGAGCGTCTACTAAAACGTGACTAGTTAATTATTTATATCATAGTTTAATTAATTTGAGATTTATTGCGTAGGTTAGTTATTGGGTTAGCTTGGCAAATCAAATAGACATCGTTCACTTAGGCTAGTCTATAGGCGTGGACCGATCATACCACAACGGGTCATTAGGAATACTCAACATTACATTAGACAAGGACGTGACAATTCGACAACACAATAGGAGATAAATAAGGAGTAATGAAATTCTAGGTAAATCGTTTTCCTCATATAAGAAGTTTACCGCCACTTTACTTTTCTTGTTATTTATTTTAGGAAAATGTTTTAAAAAGTATCATACTTGACACCATTTATTTTTCGGGTAGCGAACAAATTTTTGGCTTATACGGTATATTTCTTTCAAATTCGGCCTTTGCTAGGTATTTTGAAAATTTTTGAGACAATTTACCCCCATGACTAATAGGAATTTTTTTTCTTTCAAGGGCAAAAATGTTACGAAGTACCTTAAGAAGGACGAATTTGAAAGAAAATACCCTATAAGCCAAAAATTTGTTCGCTACCCGTAAAAAAACAAATAGTATCAAGTATGGTACTTTTTTATAAAACATTTGCCCTTTATTTTATTGCAATTTAGTTTAATTAGTATGTTAATACAAATAAACCATAAAACGTTTATTTATATTTTACGATCTTCTAATGTTTTGTCAATAACAAGCGTAAAATCATTTTAACGAAATAAATAAAATACGTAAAAGCTTTGAGCCAATAGTTTACTAACACACTTTTACTAAACATATTAAAACCATCAAAACATGTTTAGTTAAATAAGTTATAAAACCAAAGTCATTTTATAAAACACTTACAAGTAATATTGTTTGCTTACATTTTATAAAATGTATATGTACTTTGTATATGTTGTAATGAGTAAATAATGGGTAAAAACCAAAGTCTATAACATGACCTAAGACCCATGATCCATTGACTAGGTACAATGAATCTTGTTGGGTAAGAACCAAAGTCCATAACACATACCAATACAGCATGATCCATAACCCATGACCGATTGCATGACATCATGCATGAAGTCATATTGGATATTATCCATAATCCATGACCCAAAGTCCATGACCCCAAGATCCATAACCAATTGACTAGGTACATTGTATCTTGTTAGGTATCCATGATCCAAAGTCCATGACCCATGGTCCATAACCCATAACCCGCTTTGCAACCCAAAATCCGGACTAAGTGACCCAAGTTGGATCCTTGGAATTACATTGGCGGATCCTTGGGTGAGGATCCGCCCAACCGTGGAATAGTAGACTTGTTTTGCCTATAAATAGTGAGTCATTTCTCTCTTGCTCACTAACCCTTTTAGACATATTTTCTCTATGTTCTAACCTCTCTAACCACGCATCCAAAGGATCATTCGTAGTTTTATCTTTGTGTGATTTTCTAGGTTCCTCTTAAAGGCGAGATCACAACCTCTTGAAGATGTGCAAGCTCAAGGTCATGAGTTGATAAGCCGTCATCATCAAGACCAGCAAGTGCATCTTGTTGATATGTCTTTCTCCTCCATAGTGTCGTGTACATTCGATATGGGCGTCGATGTACAAGTTGTGTAGTTTGGGTTAAAGGATATTGATATCCTTTCTAGTATTGTAAAAAGGAGTGTGTCTCCTTTGGGTAGTTGTGTTGGGTAGTAGTGTTGGGTAGTAGTTCCTCCTTCGTAATGGAACTCGGTATCTAGCCTTTTACCGGATAAAGTGTAGGCGAGGTTTTGATAGGTTTAGTTCTACCTCGTGGAAGAACTCAGTGTCTAGCCTTGTACTGGATAAAGTCTAGGCGACGTTGTGAAGGCTTCTCCGCCACATTAAGGAGTTTGTGTTGTATAGTGCTTAGAAACTCTCGAATAGGGTACTCGGGGAGTGGAGTAGGGCAAGGAAGGTGCCCTTGTAGCCGAACCACTATAAATACTCGTGTTGCGGTTTTGTGTTCCTTTACTTTTTATCTCTTGCATTACTTACTTATATGTTCATATATCAATATCCAACACACAATCTAAATGGATTGACATAAGTAGATCTAAATACTTTAAAACGAAGTTTTAATCGACAAAACTATTCAACCCCCCTTTCTAATTTTTCACATAGTATTTTAAAACCAACCTCTTCCAAATACCCGATATTTTTTACTTGTTTTTTTTTTTAATAAAAAACATAAAAGACAAAAAATAATCTTTCCTCAACTTTTAGACTTAAATTGTTATACACTTCGAACCTACCTCATTATTCGCCTAGAGAACGATCAATCCCTCAAGTCTTGATTATACTACACTACAACGATTTAACACTCTGCTTAGGACAATTGTATAACTTCGTGTGTTTTGCAAAATCCGCATCAATTCCATTTCTTTAGTGGACGTGCAGCCTGGTGTAAATATAGACATGGCTTAGCGCGTCTCTGACTAATCAAGAAACTTGTTTGAAAGAATCTTCCCTCAACCTTTAGACTTAAATCGAAATACACTTGAACCTACCTCACTATTCCTTGAGAACGATCAATCCCAGTGTTGCCTATACTACACTACAATATTTTGTACTGCTCAGGAGGATTGTAAAACTTCGTTGTCGCAATCCATGCTTGTCAGTATGTTTGTATAAAGTATTTTTTTTTTTAATATTTTGAGACCATAACACATGTTTGATGGTGGGTTTAGTAGTGTGTTGAATGGTGATATGACGCTGACGTGAAGATGGTGAGTTTAATGACCATAACACCCTATCTAACAAAACAAAGTTTAGTTTGACAAGGGTATATATGAAAATATATACAATAAAAAAGAAGTTAAGTACACATACCCACTAAAAACTTGTATATTTTTCACATTTACTCAAAACATACCTAAACAACTATTTATATTAAATTTGTATTTTAAGAAAATATGCAAATGTCTCTCAATAAATAAAAAACATAGTTTATGAAACATAGATCATTACACTCTTCAATTAATTAAATTAAATATCATCTTCCTCCTCCAGTAATTTTTTTTTTTTTTTGATTTGTTGAAATAAGACGTGAACAACAATTTGTGAACATCATACCCAAATAAAAATTGAACAATAGTTTGAGAAGGAAGAAGTATACAATTCTCCTTAAAAATAATACTATGTGGCCTATATGATAACAAAAATGAATTTATAATATTTTATCGCTTTACATATATGCGGGCCATATATGTTTTTAGATTCTAGTTTAGATTCTAGTTTAAAACATACCTACGGAAAAACATCAAGTGGTCCATCATGACTGTATGGGACGGTTGATATGGATTTTGGACCTGGGTTCATGACTCATACATATACTGTATATAAGTAGTGTCTCCGATGCGTTTTGCATATAAGTAGTGTCTCCAAACTAACACATTAATTTTTCAGTTTGAGATCTGCAAGTGCAAAGCTATAGGTGGAAAATGGTGAAACAAGTGTCTTTCGATTTGGCTGTAGGAAATAGTAGTAAAAGTAGAAGTAGCAATTCAGATGTTTTAGATAGTATGAAATCAAGATATCCTTGCATTTATCAACCTATGAGTCCTTCAAATGCAACACTAGAAGAAGAAGAAGATGTTGATGATGCTGAAGATAGAAGATACTTGACATCTCTTTGGGTTTTCGGAACTCGTGATATTGATGGTCCAGAGTCTCCTCTACCCGCCAGTAAGTGGTTTCATTTTCTTCATCTAACTCCTTTAATCACATATACGTGAATTTAGAGCCAGGGAATGTAGTTAGAGGGAGCAGCGAGTGATTAGAATGATTCGGTTACCATCACTTTAGCTGTTTGTTTTACCCGTAGATCAAATACATATACTTAAGCTATAAACAGTAAAAATGTATCAAAACTGTAAATTTTAGAACTACAATTTAGCTAAAAACAATTAAGTTTCGTGATTAATGTATCAAAACTGCAAATTGTAAAAATTATCTGAAAAAAACTATAGCACTAACTAATTATAATAAAGATGCCTATGTTAATTAACCAAAATTGTATTACAAGTGTATCATATTCCTACGTAGTATAGAAAAATTCGAAGGTTCTAAATGATACAATAAACCTCAGCTGGTAAGTTATCATACCAATTAATGTGCATCTTAAACATATACATGATGAAACAAAAAAGATAAATAGAGTAAATAATATTAAAAGTATTAATTTGGACAAAATTTCAAAAGCACCACCAAAGCAGTTTTTTGCATTATAGAACACTTGAATTGTTGGCAAGCTTAGATGGTGAGGACACTTGGATTTTGTGGGTGAAGGCACCGACTTTTTTTCATCCAATTCTCGCATTTTTTTCATACAACTTAGGTGTTCCGGCAAAACACTATTGGAGGCCTTTCTCCCCTCTCCTTTAGGAGAGGCTCCGCCCCTGACTTGTCTTATAAGATGATCATTCAAAACGCGATAATTTGAAGACTTGTTAATGTGATCTGATTTTGGAAGTCAAGTGGATGACTAGGATGTTTTGATTGATAAGCGTTGGTACACTTTTTAGCACATTTTGGTTTTGGGGTGTTTGAAATTGTTGTTTACTTAAAGTTATTGTATTTTGATATATATAGCTAATAGCTAATTACCACTTTTGAGTGTTTGGATTAAGACAAAGGGTATTTGGATAAGCTCATCTAGACAACTTATTAGCTTATTGTTTTTCTTCGTCTAATAAGCATATTTGATTGTTTGTATTGAGCCAAACAACATTATTGTTATAACAAATTCAAGTTGTTTTCGACGGGCTTATTTTCAATCAACTAAGTGATCAAAATGACTTAGCATTACTGTATTAATTATAAATCTCTTATTTTAAATATATAGATTTACTGTGATTTTCATGTATCCACAGGTTTCTCGAATATGATGAGGGAACCAAATATCACAACCGCACATACTTAAGGAAAGAATCACATCTGCACTCAAAATATTAGATTCCGTGGAAATGGTGTATTGGTACAGTTTTGGTCACCTGTTGAGGTCCGGAACTGTTGGTTGTTAACAACTTGGGACCAACCTTTTGGCATTGGTGTGGCCGATGAAGGGCTTTACGCATATAGGTTGAAGTCTGAACTACGTGCTATTGTTGTGGACGGTGAGGACAGAGAAGAACTAGGTCCACCAGGTCGTGTTTATAGCCAAAAATTGCCAGAATGGAGTTTGGATGTACATGCTGGGAACAATATGTATGGATATATTGATTTGCCTGTATTTGAATCTAGTGGTGATTCCTGTGTAGGCGTACTTGAAATCATAACATCATCAAACTATATTGATTATGCTTTTGAGGTTCAAGAAGTCTCGAAAGCACTCAAGGTTGCTGCACTCATTCCACCATATTATTTTGTGATTTTGTTGAATTCATGCTTGTGTGCATACTTGCTATATGTGTTGATGGTTTTGACTTATGAGGATGCACAAATTATGTTTACTCACATTCAAATGTTTTCAACTTGGCAGAAGCAGAATCTGAGGTCTCCAAACATTTTTGAGGATTCTAGCTTTTGTGTGAGTTCTGGTGCAAGTACCTTCTCTTACTCTGTGTGTGTGTATTAGAGGTGGCGGTTTTAACCCATTCACTTATCAATGGTGGAGTGTTTTATCTCAAATGGGTCAAACTGAAAAAAAGAATTATGTAGAAGCGGAACGGGTCAAACGGGTCGAAAGTCACTTGAAGTGTGTTAATATTGCATACAAGTATACAACCTCCAAAATCATTCTATTCAAAGACTTAAATTATCACTGTAATAATACTGTTTTTTGTAATCTTAATTAACACATTAATCATTAAAATTTCGTATAACTCATTTATAAAAGGGACAAAAGATGTTTGTGGGTAAGGTCGGCATGCCCATTTCAAACCTAAATTCGCTTTGATGCGCTACATTTGGCCACCTGTAATATGTATGCGTGTGCCCGTGCATGGGTGTGTCTTTCTCTAACGTTTATATGCAGGTTGCAGATGAAAGAAGGCGACATGAACATGAAGAAATCTTTAAGGTTTTGAAAGCCGTTTGTGACATTCATAATCTACCTCTAGCTCAGACATGGGCCCTGTCGGGACATACTAGTTTAAGTGGCTAAATTTGGACATTTAGAGCAAACTTGTAGTAGCTTTAATAAGAGCTGTATAGGGAGAGCCTGCATGTCAACACAGGACCTACCATTCTATGTTCGAGACTTAAGCATGTGGGACTTCCATAAAGCCTGCAGAGAGACACACTTGGGAAAATCTCAAGGAGTTGTTGGGACATCATTTTCATCTTGTGGTACAAGGTTTTTTGGAGATGTAACTGAACTCGATGAAGACGATTACCCTTTGGTTCCTTTGCCCGTATGAGTGGGATAACTAGCTGTGTAGCTATCTATATCACAAGTTATGATGATGAATATGTTATTGAGTTTTCTTGCCAACATGTAGCATAAATGAAGCAGAGCTACTAAAGTTGACGAAAACAGTGAGAGAGCAGCTTAAAACACTTCCTGTGTGCAATTAGATATCTTGATGGCTCCTAAACCCTTGTTTACTGAAAAAGAAGAGGAAAATATTGAATATGAATCATCTAACTCAGTTTCCGTGGGACCAAGCCAAAGTGTTTTCCTTATTTGGAGAAAGGGATTGCAGATTTTGATACTAATCCAACTGGGAAACACGAATGAAAGGAAAGAGATCTAAGAGTTCGATTTGTTTGGAGAAATCGAGAAACATTTTGGGAAGACTATAGATGAAGCTGCAGCTATCCTTAATGGTGAGTTCATAGCTTAAATCTGATTACCATGTTTGTGTGCTTTCTTATAAGATTATAATATTTACTATGTTCATTATATATATATATATATATATATATATATATATATATATATATATATATATATATATATATAGTTAGCAGATCGACGCTGAAGCGCATTTGCAGGAATCTTGGTATACAAAGGTGGCCATATAGGTACCTCAATCTCCTCCTCCTATAACCTTGTCGACTGAAATAGGAGTCATGCCTCCTGATTCAGAAAATGAACAGCAGTTTATTGATAATGAACAGAATGATACAAACAAGAGTGATATTAATATAAAACTGAAGAGAACTGACATTTCAGTTGGTTCGGAGAAATCAATGAACATTCTGCAGATAATGTGAAGGAGCTTGAGGATATGCCTCTTGGTAAGTTCATAGCTTGTTGGTGATGTCTAGAGGTGGCGGAATTGGGTTATATTTTATGTTTCACATGCTAGGCTAACATATTTAATTGAAAGAAGGCGGGTCAAATGGGTCGAGCGAGCCAAAGTCATTTGAATGCCTTCAACTACATATAACTTCTTAGAAAAATCTTTAAAGAAGGCTAGATTATCATTGTTGTAACATAGTTATTCAAAAACACATACATAAATTTCATTGAAAAGACATTTATTAACTATGTTTCTGTCTTTGACTCGGAATTTTACATTTTGAGTGGAATTTGCAAAATTTTAAATTTGGGGACCAGTATCAAATAAAAAGGATTTTGTGTACTTATTTTTTGAAATTGTGAATTAAAGTTAAACATGTAGTGACCAATCACGATTTCTGGCCAAAACTGTCTATTCATTTAATTCTGATTATAACCCCAGACTGGTGCAGTTTCTTTTAATTTTAACATTTAATCTCAAACTCTCATATAACTTGATTGACTGTATCAGAGGTAATGTCTGAAAATAGTGATAACGAGTCATCCAACTCTGGTTCTGTGGGAACAAGCCTGGGTGTTGTTCGTTACGGGGAAAGGGATACCACAAAGAAAAGGAAGAGATCTGGGAGAGTGATTGGTTTGGAGAAAATCCAGAAACATGGGAAGATGATTGATGAAGCTGCGGCTATCCATAATGGTTAGTTAAAATCTTGTATCTGATGTCTATATATATGTGCTTCCATCTAATATTCCCATCTTCATTTTGTACATTGTATATATATGCAGATAGCATGTCTATGGTGGGGCATAGTTTCACAAACCAGCAGGAACAAACAAATCTGCCTGATGGACGTGCACAGCCTAATATTGAGAATACAGCAACATACATAGTGGAAAATCTGACGATTAAGGCAAGTTACAAAGAGAATATGGTTGAGTTTCCATTCATACCTTCAGATGGATTGGTAAAGTTGGAAGATTTGATTGCAACAAAGTTTCAGCTCGGTCTTGGAAGCTTTAAAATCAAATATGAAGACAGTGATGGCGAGATGATATTGATTGCGTGTGATAGTGCCTTAATTGAATCAGTGGGTGATTCTAAGCAGCCAGTCGATCCAACTGTCCTCAGACTCTTGGTTTTGCTCGTTGTGAATCACAACCTGGCGCCTAGGTCTTATCTTGCATAGTTTACAGGGCTTTTGGTTCTTTAATTCAAATAGTAATCATCTTCTCAAAATGAGATCATACTATATCAACTTTAGAATTCATGTATACGTAGCTAAAAGGATTCCATAGGATACCTTACTCTAGTATTCCTTATGGCACTCAGTGAAAACCTCAAAGATATATGTATTGATGTGATTGTAATTGTGTACATAATACCTAATGATGCATATCTATATATACTAGTTACATAGCTTAGATAAGCAACTAACTCAAATCCTAATGGGTACAGCCCATCTATACAGCTGGGTTGGCCTGTCTAGTCAAATATTGAAACGCCCATACTAGATTGATTATTTTATTTTTTAGTCATGAAATTGACCCTATGTTACTCTTCAATAAACTGGTAAAATTATGAAAGTAATCAGACCTTTTTTTTTTTTTTTTTTTTTTTTTTTTTTAAATGAAAGTATACTCAAAGACCTTTCCAACGATAGGTGGCATGACTTGTGAAGAGCCACGGTTCATTTTATACAAACTAAACAAACGGACGAAATCTGGACAAAGTTCCATACGGTGTATGGAAAATACCATCTGACCGTATGATCAAGTGGCCGAAACAACATTCGATCATATGGCCGTATGCAAATACACCATACGGCCGTATGACTGACCTACACATTTTTTAGCTTAATTTTCTGCACTTGCCACATTTTTCTGGAAAACCCATTTTCACAAGTCTAAACTTGACAAACCTGAACATATCAATCTTATAACTTAGGAATAATTATACATAAGGGTGGTAACCACATTTGGACTCGTATAAAGTTAAATCGTGTAAAAATGGCATAATGCCAAACAACCCTTTAAACTTATAAACTTAACATGTATTAATCTTTAAACTACATAAATATGCATTTATATAAATCATGACTCGAAAGCGTTGTCCCTACATAAATCTGTGTTTATATAAATCATGACTCGAAAGCGTTGTCCCTAGGGCGTTTCTTGGTATGAGAGAGGGTTTAGAGAATAGCTCGATTACCCATGAGCTCCACCGATAGCTAAACCGCGACCTTGTGCCTTAAACTTGATCTCACCTATAAGAAAACATAAATGAAGTAACATAAGCATAAAGCTTAGTGAGATAACATATATAAAGCTAAAATAAACATGTCAACGTTACTAGATGTTGCTTCATAATAACTTTCCCCAGATAGCTATCTCGGTGATTATAACACCGCTAATTCCCCACGAGAATATATTCTTGCATCGTAACATGCACTTGGGGCTAGATACCTCATCATAATGCTAGAGGCATCATCCTTGCCTTAAATATACTAGTTGTCCGCTTAGGACCTGGTGAACCCGTATTTGGCTCAATTTAGCATCATATGTGCTCTAGTCGTCCAGTTAGGACGTCAAGTCCCGTTTTTGAGACTTTCCATATCTAGTTGTGTTTTCATAAGCGGCGAGCCGGATAAACATACTAATCATCCACTTAGGATGTCAGGAGTTTCGTTTTGGAATTTCTACTATTCGAGGCTCGATTCTCCACTAAGGAGGTCTAAGTTCCAACTTTATCGGAACAAGCGTATGTGATCACATAATAGTACATATCGTCCACTTAAGGCGTCTAACCCATCTTGGGTCATAATGCATATAGTTATGCAAGTCATCCACTAAGGATATTTAGTTCCAACTTTGTGCGGAACTAACTCATATATGACTCTTGTAGTCATGTCGTCTACTTAGGGCGCTAAACAAGTAATAACACAATATTTTGACCAAAATCATTTTACTAAGACCATATGGGTCATAACGGGTTGTTTTGACCCATTTACTTTATTCACATATAATTCATACCACGTAAATTCTTTTAATTCATAGTAAGC
The DNA here is from genome assembly GCA_022545495.1 of Chrysanthemum lavandulifolium. Taxonomy (NCBI): domain Eukaryota; kingdom Viridiplantae; phylum Streptophyta; class Magnoliopsida; order Asterales; family Asteraceae; genus Chrysanthemum; species Chrysanthemum lavandulifolium. The sequence continues at coordinate 2,118,570 of CM040246.1, read as the reverse complement.
AATAGTAATTCATAACACGAGCATAATACATAAGCATACAATAAGAACTTAGATATAAGTATCACAGAATATGTGACATCATGAGTGTCTAAATACTCATCATTTTATACAAATATAAGCGCAAAATCATCCGAAAACACTCAAAAATACATCAAAATGATAAAAATATCACAAATCGGTGTTTTATGTGTTTTAAATGCAAAAGATCAAAATCGGATGAAAACGTATCAAATTTGAAAAATTGGCGCTTTAGTCCCCAAGTTTCAAAAGTTGTCAAAAGGTCCACAGTATATCAAAATAAAGAAAATGTCATTTAAGGTCCATGAGATTCAAAAGTTGTTAAAACAAACCCTTCAAAGTTTAAAATTTGCAAAACTACAACTTTGGTCCCTCAAGTTTGAAAAAATGTCACAAATGGTCCTTGAAAATTGGAAAATGTCAAGTTTGGTCCTTGTACTTTGGAAACTTGTCATTTGTGGTCCCTTGAAATAACTTTGCATAATTGACAGGATTGGTCCTTGATTTTCAGAAAATTGCATAACAAGTCCTTGTTATTATAAGCCTTTACACCATTTAGACCCTTGTCAACAATTGTGACCCTTGCCTATCCTTGGACCCCCGTCATTTGCATTTTGAACCCCTTCCAATATTTAACACCCGTCAACTCCTGCGGTCAAATCTGGACCTTGGCGCGTTTTCTTCTTCCCGACCAAATCCACGAAATCACTCAACTTACCATCCCTCCTCACTCTCCTCCTTCCTTGTCCCTTCCACCTCTACACAATCCAAGAATCATTAAATGATCCCTCCTCATTCACTCAACCATAGCCATCTGTCAAAACCAAAATTCCGCCAAAATGATCAAATGGCCAATATTCACTTAAGCTCGTCCAATGGTCGAGGAAATTAGTGGGAAAAGCTCGGAGCAAGTGGAGAGGCGGTTTGGGTATAAAAAAAGCAAGTGGAGATAGAAGGTGGTAGCTAGTTTTATAAAGTTTTCTTAATGTCGTTTTTTAATTAATGTCTTAGTTTAATGCAAAATGTTGTAATTTCAAGTTATATGTATTACATTTAAGTTAAAACATCCTTGTAATGTGTTTTGATTATCAATCTAAGTTTTTATTTAAGTTCCAAGTTCTATGTTTCTTGTTGAGATTTTCGGTTTCAAATTCTTCTATCCGGGTTGTTAGTTGCTTGTTTCAAGCTTAAACAAGTTTACTTAAGCTCTATATAGCTTTGAATAAGTTTACATTTCATTTTCAAACAAAATTGTGAGTTGGTCAACAAAAGTCAACTGTTTAAGTTCATTTGAATTTGAGCATGGTTTGGGAGATTGCGGATCTTTGAATTGGGTTGGATTAGTATCATTTAGTGTAGGATTGGGTTTGGATTTGGCTGCAGAGTAAGATTGGACACACATGAGTGATCATCTCATTTACATTTTCAATCCATTTTGCAAATCATGCTTCTATCTGTTCTTATAGTCTAGACTAGTTTTAACTTGTTTATATAGTTGTATTTAGTTCATGTAAGCTCGGTTTGATTAACATCTCAAGCCTGTTCACTAGTTAGCTTTATTAAATTTGCATAGCGATTGATTATAGGGTGTTTGGAATTGCGCACTATCTCATCTTTAAGGTTATTGCGGTGATAGGTTCTGTTTTTCATGTTTGCTTAGCTCCTTTGAACTCATTTGAGTCATCACTTGTGCTGCATTTGCTCATAATTCAAAATTGCCTTTTAACTGCCTCTTAAAACCTTATCTGTTGAGTTTTATAAGATCAAAAGTTCATTTTGTGTGTTAAATACATAGAGATAGATTGTAGTAACTTTATTTTTACATTAACATCATATTCGGTCCTAGGATTAGCTTCAATTTCATTTTGGTCAACTTTTCTCAGCTGCTAAAATAAGTCAAATTGCAAACTCGGTCTTGAGCTCAACTAGGAAGATTTTTAGGGACTCATCTACGGGTCAAAATCAGTAAGACTTGTGGCTTTTAAAGTTCACTTGGTCTAGTTTATGGTTGTGATTTTGCATATTTTGTAACTTTTTAAAGCTTCATAAGAGCTTGTCAAAATGGTGCTAAATGCCTGTGCAAGGCATTGAGCTTGCAGGAGGATTATCAGATTCTTGCAGAACTTGCATTTGGCTCATAAGAGCTTCTCTAGGTCGAACTTTGGATTTTAGATAGTCACCGGGTCTTGTTCAAGTTCCAGTTGTTGGCGTTTAGTTTCCAAACTTATTCTAGTGCTTATTTTCTTGTCCCAGTAGCTACCTAAAGCTGTTTTTAGCTTATATCTCAAAATCATCAAATCTTTGTAGATTGCAAATCAGAGTGTTAAGCTTGTTGTTTATTGTTGCATTTGGTCATTTTTAGCATATTGTAGCTTCTGAATCAGTTTGGTGCTTGTTTTGTCATTTTAGCTTATTTGGAGTGCTTATTATAAAGCACTTTCCACATCAGTTTCAATTTCCTCCACTTAGCACCTTGTTTTTCTATTTTTCCTAGCTTCCTAATATTATTTTAGAGTTATCTTGAATTTTTCAGATTTTTCCAAGTCAGTTTAGTATTTTCTTGATTTAATTTAGTTTTAAGCCTTTTTAATTAGCATTTAATACAAAAATTAAGAAAAGGTTCAAAAAAATAATTTTTCATTTTATTAAGTTAAGATAAATATAAAAGCCAAAAAGTATTTTTCCATAATTTTCTTGGTTTAAATAGTATTTTCTAGCATTTTAATTAGTTTTAAATAGTTTTAAATTAATAATAAATACATAAAAGTCTAAAAATATATTTTCAGTTTCAAAATAAGTTTTATCATATTTTAGATTTTCTAAGTTATAATTTCATTTTCTAGGTTAATTTTGTATTTTCTTATATTTTAGTGCATTTTAAATTCTTAATAAATAGATTTTAATTAATAATAAATAATTAAATAGTTGTAAAAATAATTTTCTTTTCTAGTAATTTTCGTTTATCATTAGGTTTGTAAAATGTCATTTTCATATTTTTAGGTCTTTTTATTTCTTAGATTTCACTTTTTATTTTTATGCGTTTACGTAATTTTTATTTAAACGTAAGTTTTAGGTTTTAAACGTTCATCATTTTAAAAATAGTGATAGCGTTTATTTAATATATTTTATCTTTTAATCTTCTTAATTTGTATTTAAGTCGCTTTATTTTATAAACTTTTTCGGTGTAATATTGATCGAATCATTTCAGATCACTATCCTTAGTGATCATTCTATCGTCGATCAAGTGTTTGCACACCATTGAGTCTCCGTGGGACTAAACGACCGAAATTCATTCTATTCTCCAGGACTTCATTGTATTTGTGTTTTAAGCGGTTTTAAATACATTACGGTTGGCCATTCACAAGTGGTAGGCAGTGTGATTAGACTTGACGGTTTAGCACGGATCAAATTTTGGCGCCCCTTGCGGGAGGCTTTAGCGTGTGTTAAACCATTTTCAGACCCATTCTTGCACATATTCCATCTTTTGTAAAAAGTTTCTTTTGTAAAGTTTTCAAAAATCTCAAAAGTTCATTAACACTTTTCACGAAGTGTTATCGGCACAAAAATATTTTCATTCTTTGTTTTTATAGCCTGTTTTTCAAAAAAAAAAAAAAAAAAAAATCCTAAAATATCCATCTTTACCCTCTCGCATCTTTTAATTCTACATTTCCCTTACCCTCTAATCTGTTTAATTCTCCATTCCTTATCCTCTATAACCGTTTAATTCTTCATCTCTTATCCTCTTATCCATTTAATTCTTTATGTCATGGTTTTCGACATGTTCTGGTGTGGAGGTCCATTTAACGGTGGAAATTGTCGTGATGTACCAATGTGAGTTTGAAACAAGTTTGTCGGTAATCCGATCCCATTTCAAATAATGAAACACCGATTTTCCTACCTACCTCCACATTGATCGAATCCTACTCATGCGAGTTTTGTGGAATGATTCTCATTACGGTTTTGATTGTCCACCACGGGTCCCGCTTGTCTATGAGCGAGAACCATGTTACAATCGAACATTGGTGAAAGTTATTTTCCCAATTATCTCTGTTGTGAGAATTGCGGGGTCCTCATGCGACTTTTGAATGTCAACCGATGAATCAAAATTTTCAAAATTCCAATTCTCCGGTTTGACAATTTCCAACCCCACAAGATCCATCGGTCATCGGACTTCCGAGCCTTCACGACATTTCAATGATTACGAGGAGTGCAATCTTCCTCAAAGTTATGAAGAAATCGCATTCGAAAGAAACTACAAATGAAAAGAATGGTATGTAAGCTTGAGAGATGAACATAAGAATCCGATATGATGGCGATGATGATGAGGATAGTATTCAAATGAGGGAATATTATGAGGACGACGAGGAGAGTGTTATTCCTTTGAAAGATATCATTTCTCAACTCCCTCGGTCTATTGCTATCACACCTATCTTACCTATTATTGCTTCCAAAGACTCTCTCATAATGGAGGATGATCATCTCAAGACTATTTCGGAAGCGGAATCATCAAGTGTTGAGGATCTTGTCCCAATCCCAAGTGAGTCGAGGATATATCCGATAGTGATTGTGATTTGCCTTTTGTGATTCTCTTGACATTTCGAGGTTACTTAGGGATTTTCTCAAATCCTCTTTTGAATTTAATAATGACTACACTTTTGGGAAAGTAAATCCTCTTTTCGATGAAATGTCGAGGCCGTCTGAGAGATCATCACGGAAGTGGTGGAAATTTGCTAGCTCTCGAGCACACCACTTGTCCCACCTCTGTATTCTAACTTATCTCTTCCATCATGTGATGACAATTCTATCCTCACTGATGAGATTCATGATCCAAAAATCATGAATTCCTCTTCTGATAATGAGGAGTTAGTCATGATTTGTATCATGATTTTCCTTCTTTTCTTCACATATGGTGTGACTTCTCATTCCCTTTTCTCCTTCGGGAATGAGGACACTATTTTTGATCCCGGAATTTTCATTTATCATTTTTTGAGCCGGTTCTATGTATATCTCATCGGTGTGGAACTTTCACGCGCTTCAAATGTTTGTCAAACATCTTGAATGAAAGTCCGATGGAGATTGTTTCTTCCACTTTGCTTCCCATGAACAAATGAATTGGGTCGAGTCAAGCTAGCGACTCGGTAATCAAAAACAGAGCACACCATATGGGTTTTCACCATATTTCGACTTCTCACCCTTTCTACCACTAAGTGTGGGATGATGCCCACATGTTATATATATATATATTTAAAAAAAAAAAAAAAATCTTTAAAATAATGGCGTAGTATTTCCCTTTTACGTTCTTTGTTTCGCATAACCGCCGATACTTTGAATATTGAGGGCAATATTCATTTCTAAGTGTGGGGGAATTCTCAAATTTTATCATGTATTATCCACCCAATTCCCGTTTTGGCCAAATTTTTTTTTTTTTTGGAGTAAGTGTTCTACACTTACTCGACTTGATTATCGATCCGCCATGTACGTAAGACAAAAGGATTGGCTAATCCAGAGCAAAAGGCTCTTGGTAAAGATATATCAAATCCGTTTATATGGCTTGCAATTTGCCCAAAATTGTATGGTTCTCAACTCACCATATCCTAAAAAGTGAAGAGTTGGCTAGCCCGCAAGGTTATGGCTTGTGGTAAAGGCGATGGAAAACCATAATTAGTAATCGACTCACCAAAGATAATTCGATAATTTATCTAAGAGTTGGCTAGTCCGAAGCAAACGGCTTCGGTAAAGACAAATCAAATCCGTTCTGACTTATGATTTGCTCAAAATCATTTGGTTATCAGTGTACCAAGGTTCTTACTTGAACTGAAACATTTGGCTACTCCAAGTGATGGCTTTTGGTAAAGAGTTTTAAAATCCATTAAAGTTTCAAATCATTGCTAGGGACTAGCAATATCTTAGTGTAGGGGATTGATGAGTGTCTAAATACTCATCATTTTATACAATATAAAGCGCAAAATCATCCGAAAACACTCAAAATGCATCAAAATGATAAAAATATCACAAATCAGTGTTTTATGTGTTTTAAATGCAAAAGATCAAAATCGGATGAAAACGCGTATCAAATTTGCAAAATTGGCGCTTTAGTCCCCAAGTTTCAAAAAGTTGTCAAAAGCAGTCCACTGTATATCAAAATAAAGAAAATGTCATTTAAGGTCCATGAGATTCAAAAGTTGTTAAAACAAACCCTTCAAAGTTTAAAATTTGCAAAACTACAACTTTGGTCCTCAAGTTTGAAAAATGTCACAAATGGTCCTTGAAAATTGGAAAATGTCAAGTTTGGTCCTTGTACTTTGGAAACTTGTCATTTGTGGTCCCTTGAAATAACTTTGCATAATTGATGGATTGGTCCTTGATTTTGAAAAATTGCATAACAAGTCCTTGTTATTATAAGCCTTTACACCATTTAGACCCTGTCAACAATTGTGACCCTTGCCTATCCTTGGACCCCCGTCATTTGCATTTTGAACCCCTTCCAATATTTAACACCGGTCAACTCCTCCAGTCAAATCTGGACCTTGGCGCATTTTTCTTCTTCCCAACCAAATCCACGAAATCACTCAACTTACCATCCCCTCCTCACTCTCCTCCTTCCTTGTCCCTTCCACCTCTACACAATCCAAGAATCATTAAATGATCCTCCTCATTCACTCAACCATAGCCATCTGTCAAAACAAAATTCCCGCCAAAATGATCAAATGGCCAATATTCACTTAAGCTCGTCCAATGGTCAGGAAATTAGTGGGAAAAGCTCGAGCAAGTGGAGAGCGGTTTGGGTATAAAAAAGAAGCAAGTGGAGATAGAGAAGGTGGTAGCTAGTTTTATAAAGTTTTCTTATTGTCATTTTTTTTTAATTAATGTCTTAGTTTAATGCAAAATGTTGTAATTTCAAGTTATATGTATTACATTTAAGTTAAAACATCCTTGTAATGTGTTTTTGATTATCAATCTAAGTTTTTATTTAAGTTCCAAGTTCTATGTTTACTGTTGAGATTTTCAGTTTCAAATTCTTCTATCCAGGTTGTTAGTTGCTTGTTTCAAGCTTAAACAAGTTTACTTAAGCTCTCTATAAGCTTTGAATAAGTTTACATTTCATTTTCAAACAAAATTGTGAGTTGGTCAACAAAAGTCAACTGTTTAAGTTCATTTGAATTTGAGCATGGTTTGGGAGATTGCAGATCTTTGAATTGGGTTGGATTAGTATCATTTAGTGTAGGATTGGGTTTGGATTTGGCCTGCAAGTAAGATTGGACACCTGTGAGTGATCATCTCATTTACATTTTCAATCCATTTTGCAAATCATGCTTCTATCTGTTCTTATAGTCTAGACTAGTTTTAACTTGTTTATATAGTTGTATTTAGTTCATGTAAGCTCGGTTTGATTAACATCTCAAGCCTGCTTCACTAGTTAGCTTTATTAAATTTGCATAGCAGTTGATTATAGGGTGTTTGGAATTGCTTTTATCTCGTCTTTAAGGTCATTGCGGTGATAGGTTCCTTTTTTCATGTTTGCTTAGCTCCTTTGAACTCATTTGAGTCATCACTTGTGCTGCATTTGCTCATAAGTCAAAATTGCCTTTTAACCGTCTTAAAACCCGATCTGTTGAGTTTTATAAGATCAAAAGTTCATTTGTGTGTTAAATACATAGAGATAGATTGTAGTAACTTTATTTCATACATTAACATCATATTCAGGTCCTAGGATTAGCTTCAAATTTCATTTTGGTCAACTTTTCTCAACTGCTAAAATAAGTCAAAATTGCAAACTCAGTCTTGAGCTCAACTAGGAAGATTTTTAGGGGACTCATCTCTGGGTCAAAATCAGTAAGACTTGTGGCTTTAAAAAGTTCACTTGGTCTAGTTTATGGTTGTGATTTTTTCATATTTTTGTAACTTTTCTTTAAGCTTCATAAGAGCTTGTCAAAATGGTGCTAAATGCCCTGTGCAAGGCATTGAGCTTGCACAGGGATTATGCAGTTCTTGCAGAACTTGCATTTGGCTCATAAGAGCTTCTCTAGGTCTGAACTTTGGATTTTAGATAGTCAGCCAGGTCTTGTTCAAGTTCCAGTTGTTGGCGTTTAGTTTCCAGCTTATTCTAGTGCTTATTTTCTTGTCCCAAGTAGCTACCTAAAACTGTTTTTTAGCTTATATCTCAAAATCATCAAATCTTTGTAGATTGCAAATCAGAGTGTTAAGCTTGTTGTTTATTGTTGCATTTGGTCATTTTTAGCATATTGTAGCTTCTGAATCGCTTTGGTGCTTGTTTTGTCATTTTAGCTTATTTGGAGTCTTTATTATAAAGCACTTTCCACATCAGTTTCAATTTCCTCCACTTAGCACCTTGTTTTTCTATTTTTCCTAGCTTCCTAATATTATTTTAGAGTTATCTTGAATTTTTCAGATTTTTCCAAGTCAGTTTAGTATTTTTCTTGATTTAATTTAGTTTTTAAGCCTTTTTAATTAGCATTTAATACAAAAAAATTAAGAAAAGGTTCAAAAAAAAATAATTTTTCATTTTTATTAAGTTAAGATAAATATAAAAAGCCAAAAAAGTATTTTTCCATAATTTTCTTGGTTTAAATAGTATTTTCTAGCATTTTAATTAGTTTTAAATAGTTTTAAATTAATAATAAATACATAAAAAGTCTAAAAATATATTTTCAGTTTCAAAATAAGTTTTATCATATTTTAAATTTTTCTAAGTTATAATTTCATTTTCTAGGTTAATTTTGTATTTTCTTATATTTTAGTGCATTTTAAATTCTTAATAAATAGATTTTAATTAATAATAAATAATTAAATAGTTGTAAAATAATTTTCTTTTCTAGTAATTTTATTTTATCATTAGGTTTGTAAAAATGTCATTTTCATATTTTTAGGTCTTTTATTTCTTAGATTTCACTTTTTATTTTGTACGTTTACGTAATTTTTATTTAAACGTAAGTTTTAGGTTTTAAACGTTCATCATTTTAAAAATAGTGATAGCGTTTATTTAATATATTTTATCTTTTTAATCTTCTTAATTTGTATTTAAGTCGCTTTATTTTATAAACTTTTTCAGCAGTGTAATATTCAATCCAAATCCTTTCCGATCACTATCCTTAGTGATCATTCTATCGTCTGATCAAGTGTTTGCACACCATTGAGTCTCCGTGGGACTAAACGACCCGGGAATTCATTCTATTCTCCAGGACTTCATTGTATTTGTGTTTTAAGCAGTTTTAAGTCTGTTACGGTCGACCATTCACAAGTGGCCGGCTTGTGTGATTAAACTTGACGGTTTAGCACAGATCAGACACTTCTAACGAGCTATTAAGGACCCTTTAAAATGAGAAACGATTCATCATTTATGCTAAAAACATGTTATTGAGACCACATGGGTCATAACGGGGCTATTATGACCCGTCTAAGATATTTCATATATAATCTCATATTACGAGATCCATTTCTACTCCTGATATATACTTCAACATAATTATGTGCTCACTTACCATAAACTCGTAACACAAGTATAATACATAAGCATATAACAAAACATGAACGTAAATACCATAAAACATATGGTATATCGGGCTTCTTTTAGTCCTGTTTTTAATCTTATATACGTTACTCACCTCGATATAGCTTGAAACATATCGCGAGCTCCCGTAAACGTCCTCGGCTAACCTTTATAATCTAGGAACATGTAATTAACATGAAGCTTACTTAATATAAGATTTAGCTTGCCATAACAAGCATTAAAAGATGACTAAGCCATAAGGGAAGTGTTTGGTTCTGCGGCCTATAAAACCATACGAACACACTATACCAAATTTAACACTATAAGATGGTGTTATGGCATCATAACAAGTTACCCATCACCCTCCTTATCATCTAAACATGATTAACATGTGTTCTTGATGATTTCCAAAAATTACAACTTAACATAAACTTATAAATTTCCACAAAATCCCACTTATGACATAAAAATACAACCTTTAATCATAACCCAATAGTGGGTAATCCTAAAAACGAATTATGAAATATAAGTACAATTTTTACCTCAAATTAACTTGTGGAAAAGTTAATATTTACACCTCTAAGCCTTGGCATACCAATTCCTAGCTTAAATCTTGCTCAAAATCAAATAGAAATTGAAACCCTAGAATGTTCTTGAATTATGTGTGTTGAGCGTGAGATAGCAGGAGGAAAAGAGTAAGTCGGTATGAGGTTCAAGATAACTCATACGAGTTATATAAATTTTAATTTAACTTTTCACCAATTGGCAAAACTAGACCCTTCTAGGAAAACTATTGCGTAGATGGTCCTTTTTCCTTCATAACTAATTTCATGGGAAGTCCTTATGACTAACGAAAGATTATTACTATGACATGAATTAACTGTGAAGTCTTAAAATATAATGATAAATCATTATTGTAGAATTAAGGTGTTACAACTCTCCCCTACTTATTCGGTTTGTGTCATCACAAACCTTTCTTAATGAACGCTAGGGAGTACCAACCGAGCTTTTATTTATATTCTAACCCTTTTCTTTGCTTCCATTAGACTTAGAGAAGGATGACCTCTTAATTATGAACATCTTGACCTAAGTGTTAATAGTTTCAATGGTTTCTCAACATAGTTGAGGTATTCTATAATCATGATATCTACTAGAGGGGATCGACAATTGAAAGTTCTACTTCTCGGCCTCTTATTCTTATAGGATCTCATCCTATCTTACATTATCTTAAGTCTTTGTATCATCTGATCGATCTTTTCATTCATGTGAATGGTCTCAATGTATGACCATCTATCTAAGAATGATAGGATGTGTTGAAATTAACACATGTGCCCAAATTCTTATGGAATTTCTGTCAGAATTCATAAGTGAATCTAAACAGGAATTATAGAGACATGTACTCTATTACTGGCTACGATACATAAAGATCTCATTTCTCGAAAGTTTCTCAAATGCTGATATCTTAGTAACTGATAACGCTACACGCGTCGTTCGGGGTCAAAGGAACTTCCTTTTCTTCGAGCAAGTTTTATAACACCCTAGGCAGTGAACCTAATCGTTGTAGTGTAGTATTAGGGTAAGCCACGGGTATTGATATCGTTCTCTGGGGAATAGGAATGCTAGTGAGAAGTTACTACGCTAAGGTTGGGGTTAAGGAAGATTATTTTTATCTTTTATATTTTTTAGGAAAGGAAAGGTACGAATCTCGGGGTTTGGATTTGGGGTTGGTATTTCTACCGATTACTCTATTTATCTAATTATCTAATCTAAGGTGTATGTAGTCTATGTCTAATTATTGTGTGCTCGTATGATAGTTTAAAGATGTGTTTACTTAGGTTTTATTACTCCTTAATTATCTCCTATTGATGGTTGAATTGTCACGTCCTTATTCTTAATCGCGTTGTGTGTCTAAAGTCGTATGGTATTCGTTTATCACTAACTCTTTGAACCTACCAAAGGGTCTCGCCTACAAAACTCTAGGAATTATAAACTCTAACTCTAAGGTACTCTTTGGATGGTTTAGCCTACAACTACTCTAGGTGTTATAGCATAAGGTTCACAAAGATTAATCAAGCATTAACTACACAACGAATGACCTATCGCATTACTAGATCATTAACAATTAAGATAAGAGACAACCAATCAATATTCAATAATTAAGTTTCATATTCCTAAGCAAACACACAAGTAAATTAGCGGGACATGGAGAACATGCAAGCATACACACAAATAATTGAAGACATAATTGAATTAATGAAGTAAAACACTTATCTTGATGTAAGATAGGGTTTGAACCCTAAAATACTTGTACAAGACAGCCTTGGTTTGGTTTAGGTTTTTACTCAAAAGACTACACACTAAAACCGAAAAATTCGGATTCTATATATAAGATTACAATCGCGACGGCCACCTTATTATTTGTTTCGTCTTGGCCACGTTAGTCTTGCGACGGCGTTACCTTGTGCTTGTGAAGCCGTCCCCTTCGCCTCGGCGCGTCGGATCAAATCTAGGCCGTCGAGTTGCGATGGCCTTCTATTTTAAAGCTCGACACCGCCACTTGAAAATAAGCAATTTGGCTCTTGTCCGTCAGCAGAAGTGCTCGACGGCGTCATAGCTTAAGCGATGATCTTTGTCCCTTGTATTTCAAAGACTTGAGTGTCTCGATTCTTGAATTTGGCCATTTTCTTCAGATATCCACGCCTTTTCGTCCAAATAAGTGTCATTCCAACAATTTGCCTTCAAGAGACCTAAAAGTGAAAAGGAACGATATTAAGTAATAACGGATACAAAGTGATCAAATAAGGGCTTAAACGACCCTCAAAAAGGTACATTTTAAAACCTTATCAGTAACTATTAATTGGAAGACTGGAACTGTGTTTTATTGATGGACGTCACACTCTGACAGTTATGTTATCTCACATGACATGGGTCATAACCTGATTATGATTGTATTTAGGTTCATGCAGGATGATTTAAACATCTTGAGTTTATTCCTTCTATAGAATTGACTAATTATACATGGTCCTTACTCATATTAAGTGCATACAACACTTTTCTGACTGAATTCAGAGTAAATGCTAAACTGAATTATAGAACCGTTCTTAAGCAAATTTCTAGCGGTTACAAGTTAAGTAGTACCGCTATACTTGGAACTGATTAGTGTCTGTTTTCAACACTGGATACTAGGTATCTCTGAAGTCAAACTTTATTCTTGATGACTTGACTAATAATAAATCTATGTGTGGAACTTACTATTGAAACTGCCCGTCTATAACATCATACTGAATATAAGTACATAAAGTATGTCACTGTCTAAGTGCATAACTGATCGAGTACATAAGCACATTTTTAGTGCATAAGTACATTCTAACTTATCATATCCAATACCATTTAGATCATATGATCTGCATTACTGAAAAGGGCGCATACTCGTAATACTGAGTGCATAAAGTACACCACTAATTATATGTATAAGTATAGTGTTGACTGCATACATAAAGCATTATTGTTCCACACAAGACCGATCGAATGCTCGTAACATAATACTTAATTGTCTAATTGCATAATATTTACAAAGGATGTAGGTGCATAAAATACAACCAAATAGAACTTTGTCACATAAAGACTCTCTTAAGAGACTTTGATCCAAACTGCTAGAATTTCATGGCAAATAATTTAAGCATTAATATGTCGATCTTGATTGTTGCAATGAGGATAAGTATCCTATGTTTGATTTCAATTTCTTATAAACACAATTCTTTTTGGGTAAAAGGGTTAAATTATAAGCACATTCTGCGAGGGCTTCCGGTGATGAAGCCTTCACAATAAACAACCGATCATATTGTTGTTCGACAATTGATAAATATTCATGAAATATCATGCCGATATATAATTCCGGAAAATTTGTGATAAATATTTCGACAATATTATCCCATTCCAACAAGGAAATTTAAGGATTACAACTTGCCAACTATCTATCAATGTTCGCAAGGGAGTAATCGGCAAATTGAAGGATTACAACTTGCCAACTAAATGGCGAACTCGCCATTGTGAGTAATTGCAAGGAGAGCACATCCCGAATTGTTGTTGACTTGACAACTAGGCTAAAGTCTCATCAAAATCAATACCGGTTGTTGCTAAAATCCTTTTACAACAAATCATGCTTTGTAATGAGTAATTGCACCATTTTTGTCTCGTTTTAACCTATTAACCCACTTACAATCAACAACATTGGTGTTAGGAGCACGTGGTACTAAAGACCATGTACCATTTTTAACAAGAGCATTATACTCTTTTTTCATAGCTTGACGCCATTCTAGAGATTTGTTGGCAATGGTAAACAATGTTGGTCCGATAATTGGGGTAGGGGAGGTAATAGCATGATGTGTGGATAGATTGTAAGGAGCCCTTTGTTTGGGATTTTGACGAAGATTCACGGGAGGTTAACGAGGAAGTGGTGGTGTTTGTATTGGTGAAGTCGACACAGGAGATGGGTGATTACTTGGAGAGCCAACAAATGATAAATAAGAATGACTCAAATTTGTTGATGACAATGAAGACACGCTCGGAAAGCTATTAGGTAATTTTGGAGAGCCATATTGGCTCGGAGAACCAGGAGGGTTCATTCGGCTTGATGAAGGATTTGGAGAGTCAGGACCTGGATTATCCGAAGTGGGAATCACATGACTTGATTCTGAAGAATAATATGGACGTCTTTGTGGTGTAGGTGGGATATTTGTTTTTTGTATGGCAAAGGTAAAATGTCCCTCATTAAATCGAACATGACGCGCAATGTAAAGATGCTCGGTTGATAAGTCAAGACAACGATATCCAAGATAAATAGGATCGTAGCCTAGAAAGACACATGGAATAGACAGAAAATCCATCTTATGACGATTGTAAGGACGAATATGGGGAAAACATTAACAACGAAAGACACGAAGGAAGGAACAATCAGGAATATGGTTGAATAGATATTCAAAAGGTGACTTGTTTTTTGATGCGCGAGATGGCATGCAATTGATTAGATATACAAGTGTATCGAACGCAAAATGCCAAAAACGTTGAGGATTACTTGCTTGAGCAAGTAAAGTGAGAGCGGTTTCAACAACATGTCTATTGCAGCGTTCCACAAAACCGTTTTGCTCACTTGTATGGGGACAAGAACGCCCGTGAACAATACCAAGAGATGAGAAAAATGGATTTAAATTACGAAATTCACCACCCCAATCAGTTTGGACATTTTTCAGCTTTGTAGTGAAGTGTCTTTCAACCATGGCTACAAAGCTTTTGAAAGTGTCATAAACATCAGATTTTTTAGCCAAAGGATAAATCCACATATAACGAAAATGGCGATTAACACATAACATAAAAAAACCTATGACCTTCAAACGATAAAACGGGTGCGGGGCCCCAAACATCACAATAGACTAATTCTAAAATATTACTACTTTGAAAATCTGAAACTGGTAGAGAAAGTTTTGATGATTTTCCCATACGACACGAAGTACATGAAGTAGATAAATTTTGTTTGTAAGGGGAAGTCAAAATCTGAAAACCATGGAATTAAAAAGACATTGATGAGGATAACCTAGCCGCCTATGCCAGATGTTAGAGGATGCACTATTAGCCAAAAAACAACTTTATTTATTGGCATCATTTGTGGAAGACACAATGAATAAAGACCATTTTCACTAGGGCCTATTAGTGGATAATTAGGCCTAAACCCGGTCTGTGGGTTTTGAGAATTAGGGTTTTACCATTATAAATAATGGTTATTAATAAAGTTATACCTACGGGTTTCATTGTCCAACAGAAACCCGTAGGTATAACTTTATTGATAACCATTATTTATAATGGTAAAACCCTAATTCCCAAAACCCACAGACCGGGTTTAGGCCTAATTATCCACTAATAGGGCCAATAAGCAGCGTACTATGTGTAGATTCATCCTTTACAACGAAAAAAGTAGAGTGGAATTCAAAAACGACATCATTATCATAACAAATTTTTGAACAGAAAGGAGATTCCTTGTAATTTTGGGTACGTGAAGAATATTTGAAAGAGTAAAAGTTTTGTGCGGTGAGTATATTTTGTAGAACCAATATGAAGAATAGGAATACCCTTACCATTACCAACATGAAGGGCTTCATTTCCATTGTATGCCTTTAAGTTCTGAATGCTTGCTAAATTAGCGGTAATGTGACATGTATCTGCATTCCAATATTTAGTTGAAGAAACGCAAGCAAAGTTGGATATTAGTCAAGCACGAATAGTGGATTGGTCACGATTGGGCACTGTGACGGGATATGTCCATTACCACATTGATTGCATGTGCCATATACTATTTTAGGAGTAGATGGCCACTTTAAGTGATGATTACCGCTACAGTTGTGGTGGTTCTTACCACCAATGTTACCGGTTCCATGATTGTCATAATTGTTGTTGTGAGATGGTTGGTAACTACAAAAGGATTGTGAACCTAATGGTTTTGTGGGTATGAGCTTAAAACCAATCGATGATGCAATCAAACGAAGTTGATCGATTACTTGTTGAGTGAGAGGTGAAGTCATTTTTTTGAAAAACCTCAAAGGATATTGTGTTGATGTAATTGTAATTGTGTACTCAAAGGATATTGAGTTGATTCAATAGTATTTTATTGTTGAAGAAATTTTATATTTAAGTAACCTAAATTGAATACTTCTCATACTTGTTTATTATTTCGTGACTTATTTTTCTTTCTAGAATTGCAAAATTGATTGTACATAAAGTTGGAAATAGGTGTCTTCAGGTGTAGATTTTTATTAATAAGGTATAGCTTTATATATAGAGGATAGTGAATATGAAATCACACATCTAAACTACATGCGAAACCATAAAAATTACATCGTTTAACATGAAAACATCAAATCTTCTCCATTTGTATCATATCTTTCACTATATTAGTATTTTCCCTTAATTTCATCACAACATCACTTATGTTGGGTTCACGTTGGTACATGCGTAATCTACATCATATTGTTAGGTGTTTTTATTTACTAACAAATTAGTTATACATTCAACAATAGTTTGATTTAATTCACCATTAAAATGCATTCATGCATATATTAGTTCCACTACTAAAATTTTGAAAAAATAATAATCAAAATGACGTATTTTGTAGTGATTTATGATGGTTTCGCATGTAAGCTTAGATGTGAGACAGCCTCATATTCACTTTTCCCATATATATATATATCTCTATATTATATTTAACATGAGGCATTTGGCATTAATGTCAACTCAATGCCACCTCAATGACACCTAAGCATTATATGTCCACCTAAGCAATTTAATAATTAAACTATTAATCCAACTATTTTTTCCGGTTTTAATGTATAATTTATATTAATTTTTAATATTATTTTTTCAAAATTCGTTTTTATAAAAAATGTCATTAGTGAGATTTGAAGTTGGGTTGTTTTTAAGAGTAACATTAATAACTTGTGTGTTTACTAATTAGGCTACAAGTTATTTTGATAATTATGTTGCCTTCTATAATATATAATTAGCTCTATAAATTTCGAATTTAATAAAGTATTTAGGAATCTGTATTGTTTTAGGATTGTGTTTGTGTGTTGATATTTACTTAAAATAAGATTATGATAAGTTTGGTATGAAATCATTTTTATCTTAAGTTTTTCATTATTTTATCATAATTGACAATGATCTACAAAAATTATAATCCATAACCATTATTAAAAACAAACATACGTATATATATATTTTTTTTCACAAAGAAAAACCCTAATCATCAAATCTCTCTCGAAGAAGAAAACTCCATCACTAGGGTTTTAACGATTTTTAATGTGTTTTTGTGCAGGTTTTGCTGTTCTTGGAACTTTGATAATGTATCTAATATGGAGGATATTTAGGTTAGTTATTGTTTTTTTTGTCAGCACCTGTTTTGATATTTGTTATTCATATTATGTTTGTATATGATTGTTTTTCCTATTTTCAGTTGTACTTATTTTCATTCTATTAGCTGATAATAATTTCTATAAATTTTGTTCCATTCTTACTATTTACCTTTCTTATTGATAGGCAGGGCTCACATCCTCAAAGACAGCAGATGATAAAGGAGATCCACCTGTCCATAAGGATTCACAGCTGTTGGCTCAGTTGGACCTCTACGCACCGGATACTATGGATCCATTTGTAGGTTTCTGTTTTCTATATTGTTACCAGCTGTTACCATGCCATATCTCACGTAAAAAATTCATTCATAATATACTTTTCTTATAACCCTAATATCATGAATTTCTCAGCCATGTCCTCTTAAGATCATGACTTTTGTAAGCGTGGATTGAATTTAAAGGTACTTAATTTTTGGTTAAACCATCATATAGTATTTGAAATCATCAGTATTTTTGAAATTGCATATGGTATAACGATTTGAGATATAGACCATACGATTTACAGATGGCTACGTAAAAAAAACTATCAAGTTTGTGAGCAGCTGGAAACAGAACCTTCAACAACGAATTATAGGCCATAGTGTACACCTTTAAAATATAATAAAATTATTGCTTACCGTTGATTTGTGATTTCCTACTTGGTTGCATGATAACCATTTAGGATGGAAAAGTTTGATGTAAGAAAATCTACAAGCCAAGCAAAAGCATTAGGTACCATCGTGGCTATAGCAGGAGCATCCATAATGACTTTTTATCAAGGTCCGGCTTTATTCAAGATGATTCTTGGTTATGATTCACACAGAAATTTACTTTCGTCACAAGAGTCAAACTGGATACTCGGGGCTTTACTTCTTACAATCACTTGCATTTGCTCTTCATCATGGAATGTTTTCAGGTGAGACATTTATTGATTCCTGTTTCTTTAGACCACTTGCCCTTTTAGTTTTTATATTTTTTAATCTTATTTTACTCCAGACGGCGACTGTAAAGAAATACCCAGATGAAGTTACTGTAGTGTTTCTCTTTTGCTGCTTTGAAACAATCCAAAGTGCAGTTTTTACTATTCTGTTAGAACGAAATACTTACGTTTGGATTCTGGACACTCGCACTGAGTGGGTATCTATTGTTTTTGCCGTAAGCAAATACTACAAGGTCGGTATGTATTGCAGACCCTTTACCTATTTATTGGTATTATTGATTGTTGAATTAACTGGTGTTAGTTATTTGTCAGGCTGGCGACATTGATCATCTTGCTGTTGCATTTCTTACAACTCATAACATTGCACACGGGATCAATCTGAGAAAGCCTAACAGATAAGTATCTCTAATAAGTAATAAATAATCACTGAGCATAGATTTTATGAAAGTCCTCGATTGAGTTCATATGAGCAGATTTATGAAAACAATATTGCTAACTGGTAGTGTTTGGCACTATGTGAATGGCCAAACCTTTAAAGTATAAATTTACACATCGAGATGAAGAAAGATCCGATTGTCTTGGTTAGTGAATATGGTCATGTTTCACTGATGAGAAGAAAGGAATGAATGATCATATAGAGTGTATAAGCATGGTAAGTAAGCGAGGTGGTCATAGGACAAATCAGAATGAGGATGCGACCCTGGCCATGTAAAGTCTTCACCACGTAACTGCTAAAGATTATGGCTGAAACAAGTGCCTATTACATCCTCTCTTTTTGGCGATTATGAAGTTTTGTTCGTGAAGTATCCAGGTACCTTTATACTAAGAGATCGAGATATGGCTGGGTCGGGATAGTTTGGGCAATAGTTTAAAACGGGCTTTTCTCCGGTACTGGTAGAAACTAGAAACAGCCCGTGTTGACTCTAACACACTTCATTGCCCATTTAATCCATTTCTGTTATTAGATAAAAGAAAAATTCATCCATTTGACAGAATGTATAAAATACAACCCAAATTGACTTATTAGTCGTTAATCTATAAATGGGTTAAAACTAACATGGTAACAAGTTCGGGATGGAAAAGGGCGGTTTTAACAGTTATTCAAGGTTAGGTTTGGATCGAAACGGGCTTTTTAAGTCACCTCCACCGGCTCGACCCACAAATAAGTAAATGGGTCGAAACTGTCACATCTACCATACATCTAGGACCAATTCGTTTGAGCTCGAAAGTCAAACTGAAGTTCTTTGTACATATAATTATATTCATTTGGTTGTTAATATGTCTTCCTCCATCGCCACCTATTCCACCATCACGCAATGGGAATGGTGGACCGAATGGTCACGGAAATAGCGGTAGGGACATAAAGCTCCTTGGTGTCGATATCAGTAAACAATGGTCTAGCAATAGGCTAAGTGGTGGCATAAATTTTAGTACATATTTGGTGCACAAATATGCGTTAATTTTATGATGCTTTGTTGAATGAACTATTAGGCTTATATTATTTAAAGACTCATTTAGTTCTAAATTAAGTGCGCATTATTCAGTTTTATCGATCCTCACAATTAGCTGTATAAGTTTGACATTGTAAAACCCTAAAAATCATAAACGTGTAAAATGACTAGTAATGACTAGTATGCCCTCAAGCTAATAATTATAGGATTCGTCGAACTCGTTAATTCCGTTTAACACTTAACTCGACCATGACTTACGCTAAATCAACTTTATGTATTATACATTTTACATGTTAAACATACCAAATTACAAAAAAAAAATAATAAAACAATTAAAACTAAATATTACTGATTTGGTCCATGATTGTCCCGTAACTCACGCCCCAAATTAACTCACCATAACTCCACATATAATTTCCCATTTAAATCACATTGTATTCTCATTTTTTTAGCTCACCTTCTCAATTCAAAAATCACACCACCAAAACCCTAAACACAAGTGACGGCAACCAAAAGTTATCCCCTTTCCAATCCGAATTCAAGACAAAAGGATGCAACAAGGAGGATGAAGGGAGATTCGGAGGTGATTGTGAAGCTGTTGTGATCAAGGCTGCATGTGTCGTAGGTTTTGAGGACTGCTGGTCGTAGAGTCTAAGGAAAAAGAAGAAGTGTTGGTCGTTGCTTTGTCTTGATTTCTTTTCCCTCATTAACGCTACAAGGTAACAATCATCTCGTCACATTATCTCGTTTGTTTCATGAATGGGTACACTCTAATATAACCTCATGTCAATGGTAGAACTGGTCGTGGGTGTTGATGGCCTGGTCGTGGGGTCTAGGACTCACAAGAAGGTGCTTCGGTTTGCTTCGGTTGTCCTTGTTTCTTCCCTTTCTGTGCACGTTTCATTGGTAACCTCTTTGGCCTTCGTCTCTTTTTGTTTTGCTTGAATCTGGTCGTGTTCCTTACTCTTCCATGCGCATGCTTCATCTGCTACTTAATAAGTTACATAAAATAATCATCATGGCTATAAAAAAAAAATCAAGTGAAAGGTTGCATGAAATACTGATATAAACCCTATATATGGCAAATAAAAGAGTGATTGGATCTGGTCTGTAAATCTACTTTTGAAACCTCTCGACATGCATGTGTTTCTTTTGTTTTGTCAAGCTAGAATGAGTCTTAAATCGTGTGTTACACTTGGTATTATTTGGGTCGAATGGTACTCGTTTGGTGTGTAAATATGGCGCATGTAAACTGTTGTGGGGGAGGGTATGGCTCGACACAAGATGGGTATTCATGAGGGGTCACGTTAGCTTGTACTAATCAGGTCAAATTAGTTAATAACATGAAGGGAACTCGTAATCATAACCTAGGGTTTCGTTTGGTTTATGTTGGTCGATGGCTTAATATTGGTGGGATAGGCCTCGACATAATCAAGGGATACACAAGGGTGTCATAAAACTTTACTCATCGAGTCCTAATGGTTGGCAACGTAAATAAAAATCGAGATCTTGAACTAAGGCTCATATGTATACGATTTATAAAGGCGGTTTGAAATTAATGAAACTTGAAGGTTTAATATATTAACCTAATAACTAAGGGACTAAATGAGTAAAATGGGTAATCTTGCTATAATTACGCTTTCGACCCTCTAATTTGTATAATTGGCACTTTAAACTCTAAACTTACGTGATTTGTCATAATTGACCCTTAAAATACTATGATACTTGTTTTCATCATTGTAACTTAAATCGACCTTGATTATATCATTTATGATTAAATCTACTAAATACGGAAACCTACTATTTTTGGAAACTTACTAATTATAGAAACCTGCTAAAAGTGGAAACTTGCTAAAAATGGAAAGCCGTCTAAAATGAGTAATCGGATTCTTATTAAGAATTATCGAATTCATATAGGTTCCGGGCGAAGGGATTGATTCATCTCGTGACTTTACTTTCTTGTTTTGCTTGCTTCGGATAAGGTACAGATATTCTATCCCTTTTCAGTAGGGATTTCTCCTGACTTTTCGATCCTTGACTTTACTTCACTTATGATATCCCTTGCTATGATTTCCTTATGCTATGATCCTTTTGATATGATTCCGAATTAATCCTTTGATATGATTCTATTCGCTATGACATTAGTTTGTTATGATTATGAACCTCTGATTATGAACCATCGATATGTAACTTTGATATGAACTTTGATATGAACTCGATATGAACTTTGATATGAACCCTTATGATATGATATGAATATGCTTTGACCCTTCATTTGATACCCGAGCCAAATATGTTTCCTAGTCGTGAAGGTAACATGATCGTGTCATTGATGCACCAATGGCATGACTCCGGTGTCTGAGTGATGATACACACCGTCCCCATTCGATATGATTATGAGCTCACTATATGTATATGATTTGGCCACTATGTTTCGGGGGCGTATGGATGCATCCTAGATATGACATGTTTCGAGGATTTGATCCGATTGGAGCTTTGTCTCGGTGAATGATGTCGGGTGCAATCCGCGTCTTCACAATTCGAGTTAGCTACTCCATTTGTTACCGAGGTCTCCTCCTATTATGTATGGTATTCGAGGTCACCCCTCCGAATACAATGGCTACTTATGATATGATATGATACGATATGATATGTTTCGGCTCGGTAGATTGATAACCCTTACACTTTTGATATACCTATATTGTACCTTCTACATTCCCAACGCACCATATTCGTGTACCCTTATATGACTCCTCTACTACCAAGATATATATATTCCATTGCTTTGATCATCACACTCTTATTCCGTTAATTCCGATTATCGCTCCATTCACGCATCGTGTTATTATATGTTATTGGATTTGATTATGATATTCATGTTTATATGACTACCGATTTCTCTCTGCGATTTGTATGTATGCAATATAAGATTTACCGTTGTCATCCGATGATATGCTATCTTATCGTTATGTGATCCTTTTGATTTGTCTCGTAACCATGCTTGGTGAAATCGATCGTTGATCCGCTTATCTTTTGTACCTCGCTCGATTAATCTCGTGGACTATGACTATCCGTGGTATCCTTATCTCGCTTGTTGTTGACCCGCCATGTTGCATTTCTGCTTATGCTACCGCTTGATTTGGTAGATGGTTCAACTTATGACGCTCTAGCTTGTTAACTTGTTTAATTGCCTGTTATGTATTTAATTCATTTAATTATAGTGTTCATACCGGATTCCTACTTGTTACTTGTGACCGCCATGTTTTGACTACCGTTATGATACTAATCATGTCTTCAATTAAGAGTTTTGACCTGTGAATTGCCATGCTCACGATTAATTAATTGCTTCCGCTTTCAGTAGATATCTGTTTGGCTCGTATGTATTTTGATTTTTCCGAATTGATTGTATGGCATATACGCTGTGTGGATGCTATGCCCGCTATGTTTGCTTATGTTTCGCTTCTTTTATGTCCGGTTTGTATGTGCTTATTCTTATGTCTCGATGCTTGTTTCGCTTTGCTCTCCTTGTTATCTGCTCGTTTTGGATATCTCAGATAATGGTGTTCTGCAGGTTCTCTTTGACTCATTACTCTCATTTCACCGCGACTTTGTTATCCGTTCCTTTGTTTCATTCTCGCATTTCGATTTTATTTAGCTTTCGCTTTGTTATATCTGCTCACCGGGCTTTTTAAGCTCACCGCATTTCTTTTCCCTGCGGTGTTAGGTTGAAGATGGGCTTTGATGGTCGAGAGTTGGATTATTTGAGTGGACCAACCCTAGATACCTTATTATTGGATTTATTTTGTTGGGCTATTGTTTGGAGATTTCATTTTATTTTTAGACATATTGAATTACGTAATTTTCCTTGTAAGTCATTCGTCTATATGACTTGGTACTTTATTCTTAAAGGCTTTCGCTTGTAAAATTTTATATGTATGTTCTGATATGACACCAGAATGTGACACTTCTACCCTTGTCGGGTTGGGGTGTTACAATTATGGTATCAAAGCTCAGGTTTCGTTTTGTTGACCTTAGGATTGACCTGTGAGGACTTGGGTAGACACTAGGCTTTCGTCTGTTCTGATCTCTTTCGATTTCTTTTGGTTGTTGTTCAGATTTGACTTCGATAATCTTTTGTCTTCACTAATTTGGCCTTCTTCTCTTCGCATATGAGTTGTTCATTTTGTCTTCGCACATCCGTTTGTCGATCGTTAGATGGTGATTTCTCGAGAGTCGAAGATGATGGTGCCGACCGCGCTGTCGCAATGCCCCCGAGTGGAGGGGTTCGTGTAGCGAAGCCACACCTAACTCGCCGTCTTCTGGAGACATCGGGATGTCACTGGAGGAAGTCGGACGGATCAACCAATGATGCAAGATGGAGACAAGATTCAACTGGTGGTCATGGAGATTCATCTACTTCATATGATTGAGCGCGACCGTGTTACTCCGATTTGTTTGTCATGCGTTTGTGGCGGTTTGATATCTTGCTCGTGATTTTGATCGGCATTGCTCTTCTTTGATTTGTTCGAACTCGGTTTGAATCGTGAAGCGTTATCTTTGGCATTTTGGTAATATCTCAACTTTTCCTTTGAATCTTCATGAATGAGTCCCGAGGAACCGCTTTTACGCAAGTTGGTGGCCTTCTCCTTTTGGTATGGTAAGTTGGTTTGATGTATTATATGCTGCATGTATGTGTGATCTGGCCTGCTTTGGTATGTTAGTTGCTATCTGCATGTTATATGTTTTGTGTGATTTGGCTATGTGGTTTGTCATGACCCGGGACAGAATATGGTGACAATAAGGGCTTGTTATGTGATGCAAGTATTATGACGCCTGATCAACGTGATAATACCGAGATCATATAATTTGAACTTATTGGAATCATACGACGTCTTGGGAAATGTCTGGGAATGGTACGTGAATGGAATAGGGCTTATCTCCGTTATTTTTCAACCCTCATGTCCGCTTGGAATTTGCATCTATTTGTGAGATTTTCGTTAACATTTGTTACGTATAAGTTTGTACGCATTGGAACCTGAGTCGTTATGATCCGTGTGAGACTATGGACCTACATCCGCTTTGACCTTGTATCGCCTCTGTGTACCTCATGACTTCAATTTTCGAGGACGAAAATTTTTCTTTTAGAGGGAAGAGTTGTAAAACCCTAAAAATCATAAACGTGTAAAATGACTATTATGCCCTCAAGCTAATAATTATAGGATTCGTCGAACTCGTTAATTCCGTTTGACACTTAACTCGACCATGACTTACGCTAAATCAACTTTATGTATTATACATTTTACATGTTAAACATACCAAATTACAAAAAAAATAAAACAATTAAAACTAAATATTATCGATTTGGTCCATGATTGTCCCGTAACTCACGCCCAAATTAACTCACCATAACTCCACATATAATTTCCCATTTAAATCACATTGTATTCTCATTTTTTAACTCACCTTCTCAATTCAAAATCACACCACCAAAACCCTAAACACAAGTGACGGCAACCAAAAGTTATCCCTTCCAATCCGAATTCAAGACAAAAGGATGCAACAAGGAGGATGAAGGGAGATTCGGAGGTGATTGTGAAGTCATTGTGATCAAGGCTGCACGTGTCGTAGGTTTTGAGGATCTCTAGTCGTAGAGTCTAAGGCAAAAGAAGAAGTGTTGGTCGTTGCTTTGTCTTGATTTCTTTTCCTCATTAACGCTACAAGGTAACATATCTCGTCACATTATCTCGCTTTGTTTCATGAATGCGTACACTCTAATATAACCTCATGTCAATGGTAGAACTGGTCGTGGGTGTTGATGGCCTGGTCGTGGGTCTAGGACTCACAAGAAGGTGCTTCGGTTTGTTTGGTTGTCCTTGTTTCTTCCCTTTCTGCACGCGTTCATTGGTAACCTCTTTGGCCTTCGTCTCTTTTTGTTTTGCTTGAATCTGGTCGTGTTCCTTACTCTTCCATGCGCATGCTTCATGTGCTACTTAATAAGTTACATAAAATAATCATCATGGCTATAAAAAAAATCAAGTGAAAGGTTGCATGAAATAATCGATATAAACCCTATATGGCAAATAAAGAGTGATTGGATCCGTCCAGAATCTACTTTTGAAACCTCTCGACATGCATGTGTTTCTTTTGTTTTGTCAAGCTAGAATGAGTCTTAAATCGTGTGTTACACTTGGTATTATTTGGGTCGAATGGTACTCGTTTGGTGTGTAAATATGGCGATGTAAACCTGCTGTGGGGAAGGTATGGCTCGACACAAGATGGGTATTCATGAGGGTCACGTTAGCTTGTACTAATCAGTCAAATTGGTTAATAACATGAAGGGAAATCGTAATCATAACCTAGGGTTTCGTTTGGTTTATGTTGGTCGTATGGCTTAATATTGGTGGGATAGGCCTCGACATAATCAAGGGATACACAAGGGTGTCATAAAACTTTTACTCATCGAGTCCTAATGGTTGGCAACGTAAATAAAAAATCGAGATCTTGAACTAAGGCTCATATGTATACGATTTATAAAGGGCGGTTTGAAATTAATGAAACTTGAAGGTTTAATATATTAACCTAATAACTAAGGGTCTAAATGAGTAAAATGGGTAATCTTGCTATTATTACGCTTTCGACCCTCTAATTTGTATAATTGGCACTTTAAACTCTAAACTTACGTGATTTGTCATAATTGACCCTTAAAATACTATGATACTTGTTTTCATCATTGTAACTTAAATCGACCTTGATTATATCATTTATGATTAAATCTACTAAATACGAAACCTACTATTTTGGAAACTTACTAATTATAGAAACCCGCTAAAAGTGGAAACCGCTAAAATGGAAAGTCGTCTAAAATGAGTAATCGGATTCTTAATAAGCATTATCAATTCATATAGGTTCCAGCGAAGGATTGATTTATCTCGTGACTTTACTTTCTTGTTTTGCTTGCTTCGGATAAGGTACAGATATTCTATCCCTTTTCAGTAGGGATTTCTCCTGACTTTTCGATCCTTGACTTTACTTCACTTATGATATCCCTTGATATGATTTCCTTATGCTATGATCCTTTTGATATGATTCCGACTTAATCCTTTGATATGATTCTATTCGCTATGACATTAGTTTGTTATGATTATGAACCTCTGATTATGAACCATCTGATATGAAACTTTGATATGAACTTTGATATGAACTCTGATATGAACTTTGATATGAACCCTTATGATATGATATGAATATGCTTTGACCCTTCGCTTTGATACCCGAGCCAAATATGTTTCCTAGTCGAAGGTAACTCGACCGTGCCATTGATGCACCAATGGCATGACTCAGCATGCATGTTGGTGATGATACACACCGTCCCCATTCGATATGATTATGAGCTCACTATATGTATATGATTTGGCCACTATGTTTCGGGGCGATGGATGCATCCTAGATATGATATGTTTCGAGGATTTGATCCGATTGAGCTTTGTCGGTGAATGATGTCGGGTGCAATCCGCGTCTTCACAATGCAGAGTTAGCTACTCCATTTGTTACCGAGGTATCCCTCCTATTATGTATGGTATTCCGAGGTCACCTCCGAATACAATGGCTACTTATGATATGATATGATACGATATGATATGTTTCGGGCTCGGTAGATTGATAACCCTTACACTTTTGATATACCTATATTGTACCTTCTACATTCCCCAACGCACCATATTCTGTGTACCCTTATATGACTCTCTACTACCAAGATATATATATTCCATTGCTTTGATCATCGCACTCTTATTCCGTTAATTCGATTATCGTTCCATTCACGCATCGTGTTATTATATGCTATTGGATTTGATTATGATATTCATGTTTATATGACTACCGATTTCTCTCGCACGATTTGTATGTATGCAATATAAGATTTACTGTTGTCATCTCGATGATATGCTATCTTCTTGTTATGTGATCCTTTGATTTGTCCGTAACCATGTTTGTGTGAAATCGATCGTTGATCCGTTTATCTTTTGTACCTCGTTCGATTAATCTCGTGGACTATGACTATCCGTGGTATCCTTATTTGCTTGTTGTTGACCTGCCATGTTGCATTTCTGTTTATGCTACTGTTTGATTTGGTAGATGGTTCAACTTATGACGTCTAGCTTGTTAACTTGTTTAATTGCCCTGCTATGTATTTAATTCATTTAATTATAGTGTTCATACTGGATTCCTACTTGTTACTTGTGACTGCCATGTTTTGACTACAGTTATGATACTAATCATGTCTTCAATTAAGAGTTTTGACCTGTGTGAATTGCCATGCTCGCTGATTAATTAATTGCTTCCGCTTTCCTGTAGATATCTGTTTGGCTCGTATGTATTTTGATTTTTCCGAATTGATTGTATGGCATATACGTTGTGTGGATGCTATGCCTGCTATGTTTGCTTATGTTTCAGTTCTTTTATGTCCGGTTTGTATGTGCTTATTCTTATGTCTTGATGCTTGTTTCGCTTTGCTCTCCTTGTTATCTGCTCGCTTGGATATCTCATAATGGTGTTCTGCAGGTTCTCTTTGACTCATTACTCTCATTTCATTGCGACTTTGTTATCCGTTCCTTTGTTTCATTCTCGCATTTCAGATTTTATTTAGCTTTTTGTTATATCTCGCTCACCTGGCTTTTTAAGCTCACCGCATTTCTTTTCTCGGCGGTGTTAGGTTGAAGATGGGCTTTGATGGGTGAGAGTTGGATTATTTGAGTGGACCAACCCTAGATACCTTATTATTGGATTTATTTTGTTGGGCTATTGTTTGGAGATTTCATTTTATTTTTAGACATATTAAATTCTGTAATTTTTCCTTGTAAGTCATTCGTCTATATGACTTGGTACTTTATTCTTAAAGGCTTTCGCTTGTAAAATTTTATTTGTATGTTCTGATATGACACCAGAATGTGACACTTCTACCCTTGTCAGGTTGGGGTGTTACAGACATTTTTAATTAAGACGCTTAATACCATACTTAAGGATGCTGCTGACATGTATAAAAATGATATAGGGTCTACAGTTAAGAAATCTGCAAGTTATCAGATTGAAAACTTAAAACAAGATAAGGAATCGTCAAGGAAACAAAACCTGAAGTGAAACTTGCTGGGCGGAAAGAAAAGGGTTAAAATGTCTGCAGCGAGACTAAAAATCCATTGAGCACAAAGCCAAATTGAAAAGATCCATATCAGGTCCACCGGTATACCAAAGATCCATATCTAGATCCAATAACTCCAATCCACAAAGTATTATGGATTCTGAAACTTACGAAATCGTAAGGTCATCGTGTAGCAGCACATTCTACCCCGAACTATGCTATTTCACCATAGCCAGCCACCTCGAGAGCACAAAGGTCAAAATCCAAAAAGACTCCATCAAGCTTGATGTAAATATGATAACAAAAGCTGTACAACATAGCTGCTTTAAACTAATTAACATGAAAAATGGTTACAAAACACCTTCTGCCCAGGTTTTGTTTATTTGCTTTCGTGGACGTTGACTTGTCATGTATATGCTTAGTAAAATAAAAGTTTTAATCAAATGGAAGCAAACCGAGTAATTAAGAAACCTGCATTGAACCTGTATTTTTTAGATTTATGTTTTGCTAATTACAATTAAGTTTTCCAGTAGTTTAAGTGTTTAACGCCCAAGTTTTATCTATTCAGGGCCTTTGCCAAAAATCTTTGTGGAACCAATTTCAGAAGGAGACCGAGTATGCTGTTAGTCAAGCTATTTCCGCTCATGTGTTATTTCAATCATATCAGTACCTCATTACATAAGGATAACGAACTTCCATACATCTGTTATCCTCATTATATTACCTTTTATGCTTTTTTTAATGTTTTCAGAAAGCTAACAAGCAAATTAGCAACCGGCTACCGCCTCCATGGGCTATTGCTGCCTTGCTTGTGCTTGGATAATGAAATCATGAGTCTCTTAGGGTTCGTGTCAGTGTCTTTTACTTTGTATTCTTAGTTACGTGTTACTAAATCCTATTCATTTGTACGTTTCTTTATTCAGGAATCCATTGTACCTGTTATTTATCTTTGTTGGCTTTCTGCTTTTGAAAGCATTAAGTTAGCAACTGGCTACCGCCTCCATGGGTTCAGCTAGACATTGCTTGTGCATTCCAAAATGGCGCGGTACATTTAACAACAATCTTAATGATCATTTTTAGATTTATGTATTTTTTGTAAATTGTGTATTTTTTAGATTTATGTTTTGCTAATTACAATTAAGTTTTCCAGTAGTTTAAGTGTTTAACACCCAAGTTTTATCTATTCAGCGCCTTTGACAAAATTGTTGTACAAAGAACACTTCTTTCTTCAGAACCATTTTGTCAGCTTCCAGTGGTGGTACTATCAACAATGTCAAATGTGCAAAGTAAGTTATATAACTTATACCCTTAATCTAAGGTTGTGTTGACCATATATTGAAATTTTGATATGATGTGTGTCCTTTTTGTTTGATGGGAAAGGATGATTTGATCCACAACTGTCACCTCCTGATGGGATTGCCAATGGCCTCAAAGCTTTCAGGTTAGTTCAAACATGAATTTATGCCATGTTATTCTATCAATATCCCTCTGCTAAGAATCTTGTGATGCTAAATACGACAAAATATGAGGGGAAATAGGTAGTTTTTTGTGCGGGTCAGGATCGGTATACTTGGGTTCGAACATGGAGCCACATATTCGGAAATAAAAAAAGGCATATACGAGACTTTGAGTTCCGTACAGTCAATGCATACGTCGTAGAAAGCTTATCAAAGTGCCCGATATGGTCTACACAACCCGTTCAAATCCACAAAGAAATAGATCAAAGCGGAATCAAGGTATATGTAGTTAAGATTTGTATCACACATAATCAAAAAAAAGTGGAGATATAATACGTATGGCTGTACTCAAAGAACACGAGTCAAGGGATCTTAAAGGGTTTGTAATCTTGTCCCTTTTTCCTTGGGATACTGATTTTTGATAGGTACCCACAATGGGCTGGGTTCACGTACAAACGTTGTCATTTTTCTTAAATTCGTATAAAATGACTGAAAAAACTAATATTAGGATAATCTTATGAAGAAAGCAATATAGGATGATGTTGTCAAAACTTAATTAGACAGATCAGTGTCAACTATTGACTTGAATGCTTATTTTATTGATTAGAATGGTGGTATTGTTTTCTTTTAGTCATGGACTTGCTGGTACTACACATGTGTTTGTGAAATTGGAGACAGGAAGCTAATTGTTGAGGAAGCAAAAAAAAAAAAAAAAGGGAAGGATCTGAATATGGGTATGGTGATGGCAGGTGGGTTAAAAAAAAGTGGCTTTTCTGGTGGTTGGAGCAGTAGAGGATATGGCTCAGGTAGAGAAAATAGTGTTTGTCGTACTGAAAGTGGTCCGGGTAGAGAAAGTGGTTCTGGTAACTCTTACCTACTTATAGAATCGGTGATAATGAAGCACAAGGAAGAAGAGCTAGGCATGCAACTATTTAATGTACAAAAGTCAAGCTTCACAAAAATTTTGAAGGTCTTCCTTTGATTAGTGGTATAATCTTTTAAAGGTACAAAATGTGTTGGTTGTGCAGGTTGGGTGAGAGGAAAATGTTGTACTATCTCAAGACTGAAGAGGAAAGGCTCAACAGGTTGCGTGACGAGGAGGAAGCTCGCAAACGTGAAGGTGAATCATTATAACAGCTTCTTTATCTCAAATATTAAATAATTACCGCCTCAAAAATTTATGTTTTCGATTCCCTAATGCATTTGTTGGATTTGAGAAAGAGAACAGAACCGAAGAACGAGAAAGGCTTAGGAAGGAAGCAACCTCGGGGAACACCAATTGATGCCCCAACTAAACCTACTGACGAGCTTCCGAGTGGTCCGCCGCCGAATAAGACCACCGCAATGGCCGATCAACTCGCCGGAAGTACGTGCCTGTGTTCCGTGAAGTGCGCTGCAGAGCGGCAACCACCACCGCAAAGACAACTGATAAGTGGAGCGGTGGGAAGCCGATTATCGCTGGGCGGCCCAAAGCAGTGATAAATGGAGACCATCTTTGGTGGTGGAAGTGGTGCTAGCAATCGTGGTGCAAAGAGTTGGTCTTCATCGAATTTGTCACGGTGAAGTGTTAAAGTTGGGTTTTGACTTTATACCGGGTTTGTAACTCGGGTTTTGTGTATGTTAGCGAAGAATGATGTAATTCTTTTAAATTTGGGAAGAATTAGAATGCACCCTTTGTAATAAGACATTTTCATCTCGAGATTTTGCTTGGGCACTCATGGTTCTCAAGATACGTAATGTTAAAGATTTGTTTTATTTAAATCTTATTTAAATTTCAAATCTTTGTGCCTTCAAACAACAAAAGAATATTATTGCTTCAAATGTGCCAACGTGATAGATACACTTTTATATACGGATGTTTGTTTATCTCATATTGATTTGCTTATTCGAGGATGCGTTTGCTTCGAAAGAACGATTTGCTTTTGAAAGAATTTGAAGTAATTGTGTCACAGCTTGAGCCTTATTGTCCAATCGCTACATACACATAAGATTATAAGTGCTCGCTACCATGACCTATTTACCCTATTTTCTTTAAGAGTACAATACATCGTTCGTCCTTTTACTTGTATCAAAAATATACATTGAGTCCCAAAATAAATACGCCCAAGGTCCTTGCTGTTCAATTTTTGCATCGCCCAAGGTCCCTTTGACAACCATACAGTAGTCAATATATGTTAACTACCTCACGTGCGTTTCACATGAGGGCTAATTAGTCATTGACCTATTTGACCCGTTGGAGATAAAATTGAACACAAATTGACCCAGTGTTAGGCAACGGGTCAAAATGGTTCTTATACAACTTATTTTCTTTATTTACTTTAACTTAGTCAATCATATAAACTGTCATATTATAACTAATTAGATTAATATGAGGTCGTAATAACTATGATATCTTTTATCGCAATTATTTTGTGTTTCGTGTTCCTAAATCTTTAAAATCAAGTTGTCGTGTAGCCCAATTCTACTATGATCAGGGAGAAAGAATGCTATTAATGGGCATAATGACCAATGTACGATAACGCCACACGCGTCGCTCGGGGTCAAGGAAACTTCCTTTTCTTGAGCAGTTTTATAACACCCTAGCGGGAACCTAATCGTTGTAGTGTAGTAATTAGGGTAAGCCACGGTATTGATATCGTTCTCTAGTGGAATAGGAATGCTAGTAAGGAGTTACTACGCTAAGGTTAAGGTTGAGGAAGATTATTTTTATCTTTTATGTTTTATGAAATAGAAAGGCACGAATCTCGGGTATTGGATTTGGGGGTTGGTATTTCACCGATTACTCTACTATTATCTAATTATCTAAACTAAGGTTGTGGGAGTCTATGTCTAATTAATGTGTGCTCGTATGATAGTTTAAAGATGTGTTTACTTAGGTTGTATTACTCTTAATTATCTCCCATTGATGGTTGAGTTGTCACGTCCTTATTCCTAGTTGCGTTGTGTGTCTAAAGTTGTAGGGTATCGTTTCTCCCTAACTCTTTGAACTTACCAAAGGGTCTCGCCTACAAACCCACTAGGGATGATAAACTCCTACTCTAAGGCGCTCTTTGGATGGTTTAGCCTACAACTACTCGTAATTATATTCTAAGGTTCACAAAGATGAATCAAGCATTAAGTACACAACGAATGACCTATCGCATTACTAGATCATTAATCAACTAAGATAAGAAACAACCAATCAATATTCAATAATTAAGTTTCATACTTTCTAAGCAAATACACAAATAAATTAGCGGACATGGAGAACATGCAAGCATACACACAAATAATCAAAGACATAATTGAATTAATGAAGTAAAGACTTATCTTGATGTAAGATAGGGTTTAAAACCCTAAAATATCTTGTACAAGACACCTTAGGTTCGGTTTTAGGTTTTCACTCCAAAGACTCTCCACAAAAGACCGAAAAATTCGGATTCTATATATAAGATTACATATGCGACGGCGTCACCTTATGTTTCGTGGCCGCCGTGTCGCCGCCATTGTGGTTTCGTCTTGGCCACGTTAACCTTGCGACGGCGTCACCTTATGTCCGTGACGCCGTCCTCTTCGACTTCAAGTCGTCGGAATGCATCTAGGCCGTCCGAGTAGCGACGGCCTACTCTTTACAACCGGACGCCGTCGCTTGAAAATATGAGTTTTGGGTTCGGACCGTCACAACAATTTTAGGACGGCGTCGCCATTAGCACCGACGCCGCCGCTTTCTAATTTCAAAGAATCGTGAGTGTCTCGATTTTGACTTTGGCCATTTTCTTCATATATTCGCGCTTTTTCGTCCAAATAAGTGCCATTCCAAATTTTGCCTTCAAGAGACCTAAAAAGTGAAAAGGAACGATATTAAGCAATAACGGATACAAAGTGATCAAATAAGGACTTAAACGACCCTCAAAATGGTACCTTTTAAACCTTATCAAATATCCCTACACTTGTTATTTGCTTGTCCTCAAGAAAATGTGCTTTTAGCCAATTAATTTATAAGTTAGGGGTCATGAAGCATTAATTCAAAACGGTCCACAACACATATAAGCCCATAAAAGTCATAACAAGCACGGAAATTACATATTAGCACCTCACATGGGGTGTTTGGATACTCACGCTCTCTCGGGTGTATATATGAAATATAACAAATAGGAAATGGAAGATAAACACTCATTAACCGGTCCTAGTACATAGATTACCATAGGCTTGAGAATAGATCAAACCTCAATCGCTTTGGCGTAAGCACCTAGGAAAGACTATCAAAGAGGTCTTTTAAAGGGTTGTAATGTTAGGCTTACGGTAGGAAACAAAGGTTTGGTGGGATAGGCTATTTAGTGGTGGCAAGTCAAAATCTCTATGTTAAATGCATATGAAGAATGGCGTTGCTAAGCTAAGACTCGACACTCTAAACTCTAGATAACTGAAATAAACAAACATAAATTTAAAGATAGATGTAGGATGGTAGCCCGTATGTTTTTTTTTTTTTTTTTTTTTTTACACTCTATTTTTTTTTTTCTTTTTCTATATTTTTTCGATTTTTTTTTTTTTTTTTTTTTTTTTTTTTTTTTAATACACTTTTACTCTACCATCCTCTACGGTAACATCAAAATACTAGGGATTTATAGGCACATCCCTACACTTGAGTTTTATTACTCTAACACTAATTTGACCCGATTTGAAAAGATCAAAACACTTGGGGTACATTATTATGCAAACAAAGGGAATTTTTGAATTTAACGTTCCCTTCCCGTCATTTCATAAACTTTAACTTTTTCCATGAATCCCAATCGTCCCAAAATTGTATACAAAGGATATGACTCGACTTAGCAACTTATGCAATCAACTAGATAATTGAACTAAGGGTTTGGGGTGATAACAAAAATTTGCACTAAAAGTGAGTGCATAAGGGGTAGACTAAGGCGATTTGGGTGTATATTTGGGGGTGGGGTGTAAACAATGCTCTTCATTGATATTCGAAAACCGAAACATCACGAGAACCGCGAAAAGGATAGGCTCACGAGGGTTAACTAGGGGTATCGTGTACTAAAGATGAGTACAACGAAAGGGTGTGGGGAATTACTCAACTGATGTGGAAGAAGTAATTATATTACGGTATCAAACAAGGGTTATCCTAATGCCTCTTATCATTTAGTTATTCCTAACTACACAAGTGTAGCCTCACTGCGATCTCGGAATGCATCACAAAACAAGTTCTAGAATCTAATATACTACCGGTTCACACTCTAAGCATTAAAGATGAATGCTTTAATTCCTACTAATCTAAGGCGATCCTCACATTTTGGTGGAATTTGGGTGGTAAAGAGTTTTGTGCTAGTCATGCAACTTCCTATCCATGAGACGCTTTTGTTAAGACTAATGGCCCACTCCTATATGTCATGAAAATTTTAAATTTGGTGCCAAAATTACCCTAACCGACATTTTCTCATGGTTTATTACACAATCACAATTGGACAAAGCAAATAGTCAAGGATAAGCATAGTTTCAAAGTTCCGCTTTATTTTCCTCCCTACACTTAAACCGAACATTGTCCCCAATGTTCCCGAAATATCAAAGTTATGATAAAAGAAGGTAATCAAAAGCGAAAGAAACTAGTACTCCCGATTAGCTCGGTAGGATCCGTAAAGTGGTGGTTAAATCCTTTTCAAGAAGAATTATCGTGAAAAGCTCCTTCCGATCTTATGTAATTTCTTCTTGACAAACTAAACTCGCACACTTGAAGAAAACAAACGAAACCTTCGTAAAATCGGCGGTAATAATATATATAAGACTCGATTTAAACTAGGATATAATGCTTGTGGAATGGATGTTTCACAATTTCTAAGAAAATTAAGACCGGAAAATTCCAAAAATTTATAAGTAGCTCGTAAAACGAGAAAAAGTAATCGATGTTTTACTCCTTCCCGACGTCGTCGGGTTGCAATCTGACGCCACGTTATCCTCGACAAAAGCGGTCACGATTTTCGGAAAAATTCGGAAAATTTACATCTTTAGAATCTGAAAATTTCGCAAAACATCCATTATGACTCGATACAAGCATTTGACTCGAACAAACAAACATAAATATCTTTTAGTTAATTGTTATTCTCATGTTTACGTTTCTTTTGAAAACGTGTAATCCTCCCTACACTTATCCCTTATGTAAAATACCTTTACATGCAATTAAGACGAGGTTAAAAACAAAATAAAGCATTTTACAAATTTAAACATGAGGATAAACAATTAATAAAAGATATATGACACTAACAAGCAAACAATTAAGCATGGGTTGCCTCCCACGAAGCGATTTTCTTTATTTAAGAGTCTTGTAGCTAGACTCATAGTCGTGCTCCCACGTTTTCTCATTACCGCCTCTTGACGGTTTTTAATGGGGATTCCATGTTGTAGAAGTGCCCTAAAATGCGCTTCTCTAAGAGTTCATCCTCTCCCTATCGGTCCTATATTCCGGTCCTAGGCTCAAGCAATCCTTATAGAATCCAAAATCTTAGCCATAACATAATCAACACCTTTTCCCTATCCTCATCATTCCTATAATAGACCGACAGCTTTAAGTTCCTTTTCATCATTAGAGTGATGAAAACTTCTCAATCTTAAACGGCATTTGGTAAGCTATGTCATCGGTCTCATTCTTGAATCGCACTACTCTAACGAGGGGTCATAGGTCATCCGGTTCTTTCTATGAAAGGTTTTCCTAGAATAACATGGGATAAGCTAGGTCTATGGCGTGCTAATATCATCCACAATTATGAAGTCCGTAGGAAACGTGAAACTACCTACATAAGCGGGCAATCCCTTAATTCTTCCTAGAAAATTGCAACTAACATTAGGATCATTGGGGTCTTGCCTAGTTGGAATAGGCTTCTTCAATATCCAATTGTAATAGGTGCTAGTCATTATGTTGATTGGGGATTTGCGATCAATGTAGGCTTTTGCCACAAAAAGGTGTCCTATGACACATGGTATGTTAAGATTCCAAGGGTTCCCAAACTTGATTCGAGGACTTTTCCTAACATACATGTGACGGAGGTCACGCACTAAGTGAAGGTGGCGAGATAGTTCTTCTTCCGTAGGAAATTTGTTGAAATAGTCAATGTCTACTTCATCTACTTCCTCGGGTATTTCCTCATCCGCAAGTGTATAGTCCTCTTCGTCATTTGTTTCATTAAGTTCAACTAAGGCGATGGTATTGACGAATTGGACATGCTTAGTTAGCTTGCTTGGATCCTTAATCTCTATACCTGAAGGCTCGGGAGTTGAGATAGCACTAACCTTCTTATCACTATTAGTTATGGCTTTCAAAAGGTTTTCTATTTTCCTATCCATCTCGGCTTGTTGATGGTTAAAGCGGTCCGAGAGCTTAGCCATTTGGGTTTCTTGGGATGCAACTAAGTTTTGCAACATCCTTCGATGTTTTGTTGGTTAGGACCGTTAGGTGGGGCCATGAGAAATCATTAGAGGTGAATTCTTTGGTTTGTCCCAGTGAAGTCGGGCTTGTTTTCCATGCTTCACGGGTTTCATTGAAATTCCTAGGTCCGGTGTTGTAGGGAATCTTCCTCCGCTCCATTAATCTGCGAGGATGCGTAGTCAATGTAAGCGTGTTCGGGGATCGGGTGCTAGTCTGCGCGTGTTATGAGGATCACAAACGGCTCGCACGAGGAAGAAACTTTGTTCACATTGTGTGAAGACTTAGGATTTTCGTAGGAACTCATGAGGAATTTAACTTGATCTTCAAGTTCGATCATCCTACTGTCGGAAGGTTGTGAGTTGATGGAAGGCAAGGAGATTGCCTTAACGGTTTTGGGCACTCACGGGGTCATCCTAACTTTCGTTGTCATAGAGGCGAGGTCCTCTATTATTTCCCATGATTCTTCTCGGTGAGATCACTAAGTTTCCCACCGCCGCTTGGTCAATGGATCGCTTAGTGGGGAAGTTGACATGATCATAAAAGATTTGGACTTGGAGCCAAAGATCAATGCCGTGATGAGGACTTTATGAAGTAAGTCCTTGAATCGGGTCCATGCTTAGTAGAGATTCACCTGACGTTGTTGGAACATCAAGATGTCATTCCTAAGCTTAGTGGTTCTCCCGGTGGGAAAATTGAGCAAGGAAGCGAAGTAAGATCATCCCAACTTGAGATGGAGCCGGTGGGAAGTCGCTCAAGCCAATTACTAGCTTGGTCCCGTAGAGAATTGGAAGAGACGCAGCGTGGTCTCCCGAGTAGTAGCATCAAGGTCGATGGAATCGACGATTTTAGGAAATCCTCGGATGTCGATTTGGATCTTGAACGAAGTCCATGGAATGCACATCCGTTTGCACCAACCGGATGGTGTCGGATCGCAGGCCGTAGTTTGGGCTTGGTCGGGAAGCTCAATGGTGTTCCTATAGCCTAAGTGGCTTGGTCTCGAATACTCACCAAGAGTACGGGCTCTTGGTGGGTCAATTGGTGGTGGGTTGATGAATGGTGGGTGGTTATCACCTTCCATGATGAAAAGTGATGGGGTTCTGAACAAAAGTCACGAAGAAGGGGATAGACTAAGAAAGCTAAAAATGAGAAAAAGTTTACTTGATAGGAATCAAGCAAAGAAACCTAAGCGAGGTGGACTACTAACTAGCTATTCTATTCCCAGCGTGCGCCAAAAACTTGATAACGCTTACACAGCTCGTTCGGGGTCAAGGAAACTTCCTTTTCTTGAGCAAGTTTTATAACACCTAGGCAAGTGAACCTAATCGTTGTAGTGTAGTAATTAGGGTAAGCCACGGTATTGATATCGTTCTCTGGGGAATAGGAATGCTAGTAAGGAGTTACTACGCTAAGTTTAAGGTTGAGGAAGATTATTTTTATCTTTTTATGTTTTATGAAATGGAAAGGTACTAATCTCGGGTATTGGATTTGGGGGTTGGTATTTCACCGATTACTCTACTATTATCTAATTATCTAAACTAAGGTTGGGGAGTCTATGTCTAATTAATGTGTGCTCGTATGATAGTTTAAAGATGTGTTTACTTAGGTTGTATTACTCCTTAATTATCTCCTATTGATGGTTGAGTTGTCACGTCCTTATTCCTAGTTGCGTTGTGTGTCTAAAGTTGTAGGTGTCGTTTCTCCCAACTCTTTGAACTTACCAAAGGGTCTCGTCTACAAACCCACTAGGGATGATAAACTCCTACTCTAAGGCGCTCTTTGGATGGTTTAGCCTACAACTACTCGGTAATTATATTCTAAGGTTCACAAAGATGAATCAAGCATTAAGTACATAACGAATGACCTATCGCATTACTAGATCATTAATCAACTAAGATAAGAAACAACCAATCAATATTCAATAATTAAGTTTCATACTTTCTAAGCAAATACACAAATAAATTAGCCGGACATGGAGAACATGCAAGCATACACAAAATAATCAAAGACATAATTGAATTAATGAAGTAAAGACTTATCTTGATGTAAGATAGGGTTTAAAACCCTAAAATACTTGTACAAGACACCTTAGGTTCGGTTTTAGGTTTTCACCCAAAAGACTCTCCACAAAAGACCAAAAATTCGGATTCTATATAAGATTACATATGCGACGGCGTCACCTTATGTTTCGTGACGCCGTCGTGTCGCCATTAGGGTTTCGTCTTGGCCACGTTAACCTTGCGACGCGTCACCTTATGTCCGTGACGCCGTCCTCTTCGACTTCGACGTCGTTCGGATTGCATCTAGGCCGTCGAGTAGCGACGGCCTACTCCTTTACAACCGGACGTCGTCGCTTGAAAATCGAGTTTGGGTTACGGACCGTCACAACAATTTTGGGACGGCGTCGCCATTAGCACCGACGCCGCCGCCTTCTAATTTCAAAGAATCGTGAGTGTCTCGATTTTGACTTTGGCCATTTCTTCATATATTCGCCTTTTCGTCCAAATAAGTGCCATTCCAGCATTTGCCTTCAAGAGACCTAAAAGTGAAAAGGAGCGATATTAAGCAATAACGGATACAAAAGTGATCAAATAAGGACTTAAACGACCCCTCAAAATGGTACCTTTTAAAACCTTATCAGTACCTTCGTGATTTATAATAATGTTCATTCTAAACATCCATCTTTATGTGACGGAGCAAGCAATGTTTAGATTACCAATTATTAATTGAAAATAATAACTTATGTATTCTATGAGGTTGTTGTGGCAGGTCATGCATAGTCGATCACTTTTGAAGAATTTATACTGACTCCAAATAGTACTTTCCTATCCTACCTAAATAGCATACACCAGGTAAGCTTTGTGATTCATTATTGTACACGCTTCGAATAAAAATATAAAAATCAAAACCTTAAAACATTTGTGGTTTATTAATCAGGAAGCAACAATCCTAGAGATAATCAGGGATTTGTTTTGTAGTATTTCAATTCACACATGAAGACTATGACATCCTAAAGCTAGGGGGAGCTTTATGTCAAAGCAATACATTGCAAATTACTTGCAATCTTAGATTTATATTTCATGACTTCCCATTGCAAAGTTGCAATCATCTAGGGGGAGCACACTCGTCTCTTAGAGCGAAATCCTTTGCAAACTTAGTTGCAAATGTACTAGATTAGAATTACTTTCTTGGCGCCTACATAGGGATGGACTCGTCGAGGGGAGTAATGTGAGATCTATTCCGTTACTTGCTCTTTATTTTTTTACTTCTTTCACATGTTTTCTTAAAAACAATGTGTTGCTTTCTTCAAACACTTTTGTTTCGACAAAAGGGGAGAAGAAAGTAAAACTACAAATTCAAACTTTTACTAATTTTAGTTTTTCCTTAAAATAATTTTATGTTTTGTCATCAACAAAAGGGGATTGTTAATACAAATAAACCATAAAAACGTTTATTTATATTTTACGATCTTCTAATGTTTTGTCGATAACAAAAGTAAAATCATATTAACGAAACAAATAGAATACGTAAATGGTTTGAACTAATAGTTTTCTAACACACTTACGATTTCACATAAAACACTAAAACAAGTATAAGTGATTTTATGATTTAGATATACATATGTACAACAACTAGTGTTTACATATTGGGTTAACATATACTTAAACTAAGTATACTAAAATGGGTAAAAACATGTAAATACTAAAATGGGTAAATACATGTAAATACTAAAATGGGTAAATACTAGCAAATGGTTTTAACCCATAACCCATGGTTTTATATATACCACTTAACCAAGTTCATTGTATCCTTAAGATACATTGTATCTAGAATAGAAAGTTAGAAACCATGGATAAACCCATAACCCATGACCCATGACCCATAACCAAAAATACCCATGGGCAAAGAGGAGCGGACCATGGATCCCTAGCTTTGTGCTAGCCGGATCCCAAGTAGAAGGGATCCGTGGGATCCCGGGAACAGTAGAGAATTTTCTCTATAAATAGTGAGCCATTTCTTCATTGTTTAACACACCTTTCTAACCCCTTTTCCAATATACTTTCTCCCCTGAGTTAAATCTCACTAACCTTAGATCCAAGAGATCTATGTTTGTAGTTTTGTTTTTGTGTGATCTTTTAGGTTCCTCTTAAAGGCAAGATCACTACCTTTGAAGTCGAGCAAGCTCAAGTCCATGAGTTGCCATGCTTCCTCATCATCAAGGCTATTGAAGTCTACTTGTTGATGATTTCTTTCTTTCTTCAAAGAAGTGTAGTGTTGAAGACATTAGTGAAAGATGTCTCAAGTGTCAAGACGAAGATATTAGTGAAGGGTATCTATCGTCTATAGGATAAGCACTTGTGGTAGGTGCTTAGAAGTCAAGACCAAGAAGCATTAGTGAAAGGTGCTTTGAAGTCAAGACAAAGAAGCACTAGTGAAAGGTGCTTAGAAGTGAAGACACAAGACATTAGTGAAAGGTGTATTGTAGATCTAGTCAAAGGCATTAGTGAAAGGTGCCTTAGATGTACATTCGATATGGTGTGTTTCGATGTACAAGATAGACTAGTATTAGATCCAAGGACATTGATGTCCTTGATGATGTTGTAAAGGAGTAGATCTCGTTTGGGATTAGTCGTTGGTGTAGTGTGGTAGTAGTTCCTCCATTGCAATGGAACTAGGTGCTTAGCCTAGTACCTAATAAAAGGGTAGGCGACGTTGTGAAGGTGTAGTTCACCTAAGGTGTGAAAGAACTAGGTGCTTAGCCTAGTACCTTATAAAGGGTAGGCGACGTTGTGAAGGATTAGTTCTCCTAAGGTGTGAAAGAACTCGGTGGTTAGCCTAGCACCGGAAAAGGGTAGGCGACGTTGTGAAGGCTTCTCCACCATAAGGAGCTTGATGTAGTGTTTACAAACTCTCGAGTAGGTGACTCGGGGAGTGGAGTAGGGCAAGGAAGGTGTCCTTGTAGCCGAACCACTATAAATACTCGCGTTGTGGTTTTGTGCTTCTTACTCTTATCTTTAATTACATATCTTTTATATGCTTGTTTATCAACATCCAACACACACAACCAAATAGATTGACATAAGTTAATCTAAATAGTTTAAAAGGAAGTTTTAATTGGTAAAACTATTCAACCCCCCTTCTAATTTTCCACAATTATCTACAGTAACTACTAATAAAAATTCATTCCAAACACTATCTCTTCCATTGCAATTAATCATAAATTGATAATACATCAGTTAATAGTAATTAATTATAATCATAGATCTTAATTTAGTTTACCTTGTCGAAGATGGTAGCTTCAGTTAGGGTTATAACTTCAGCATTGGTATCGTGTACCAGAATTGATAGAATAACTCAGTAACCCTCTTCTCATATGGTGCCAACCCAGCAACTTCCTTAATCAGTTAATTTGACCAAATGCCAAAAGCTTATCTGTAAGACCAAAAGCTAATGTCTATAAGTTAACCAACTAACATATGCATGCATGAACTATTATCTATATACATATACAGGGATTATAATACTAATGGAAACAAGATGACTGGTGCTTGTGAAAGGTACTCTTAACGCAGTGGAGAATTTGGGCACTTGGGCAGCCTGCTACTCACAGCAGTAGAGATCAAATTTGATCCACCAATAGGTATTCCTTTAGGTATTACCTTTATTAGACGTCGACAAGAAAGGTCCTGATGTATTACCTTCATTGAATTAAAATCCCAGCAGCATTTTCAGATGAAGACATGACTTTATGATCATCCCATAAAGAAACAATCAAAATAACTGATAATACAAAATTAGGTTTACTCTTTTTCAGAATTTTATAATTCTAACAATTAACTGTCAAAAAGAATGTTGACGGGTTAATCTAATCTTACATGGGGTTTGCTTGTTATTGCAGAATTTAGCTCGATACAGACAAAAGTTA
Source organism: Chrysanthemum lavandulifolium (assembly GCA_022545495.1). Lineage (NCBI taxonomy): Eukaryota > Viridiplantae > Streptophyta > Magnoliopsida > Asterales > Asteraceae > Chrysanthemum > Chrysanthemum lavandulifolium. Next base: position 2,074,801 of record CM040246.1, on the reverse strand, counting down.
GATGAGATGGTTCACTAATGAATCAGCTAGTTTGATGCACGACCAAGAATCGTCTTTCTTGAAACTATCTCCTTTTGTATATCTCATAATCCTTGATGTCTCGTCTTCATGTAATGGGTCCCATCAAAATAGGATCTACAATTCGACGAAAGGTCCTTTCGTATATGTACTGGTTTCATAGATTCAGTTTTTCAGTAAATTGTTGTTTAAATACAACTTTGTGCAGAGAAAACACCAAAAAAGAAGGTATGTGTATACATGTCTGGATTTGATAGGAGCCCTAAAGATTAGTAGTGCTTATTTTGACCAATTTATCCATAAATTTTCATATATATACTGTTGGAAAGAAGGGAAAGTGAAACATTAAAGTAGATGAAAGCTAGCAAAACTTAAACATTCAAAAACTGGTGAGTGTGAATCCAATCAAAAGACATCAGCACATAATGTAACATGTAACTTAATCACCTCATGCTCTCGATTCATTGTTTAGGAATGCACGCACAAAAGATAACATAAAACATCAACTCATAAACAAGTCTGTGATCATTTGAAAACCAGTCACCGTGATATGTCTAGGCTAAACATGAACTTAAACCATCCAGAATATTAAATAAAAACGAGTAAATCTAGCTAATATACACAAATCATAACAAATTGCTTATTTGAAACCAACCAGAAACTTTCATTGTCTACCAACACAAAAAAATATCCCATAAAGCATTCGCATTATATAAACCATAAAAAGAGAAGCAGCTTCAATTACCGCCACCAAGACAGACGGAGGACAAGGTTGCTCCTTTTGAATATTGTAATCTGCAATGGCCCTTCCATGAACTAATTAAAGTGCCATCTATCAATCGAAATCTTCATCATCAACGACTTTGATGTTCCATGGAAGGACGAAACCTTCAGCTTCCAGAATGGAGAGAACCTACAAACAAAAAATAGTAACGAGTAAATGGCAATCATATCCTTCAAAATAAAACATATGCCCAAGAAGAATATATAGTGACTGATCATCACTAGTGCGACATGAAGTCCAAATTAAATAATAAGTTTTGAGTTTTCTAGAAATAATGTGAAGTAAAACATGTGACAAGTTAATGTAAGAAAAAACAGATATCGAAGGGACATATTTTACCTCTAAACACCTATTCCCAAGTTTAAGTTTAAGCAGGCGATTCTTGACGGCAACGCTAAGTAGTAGGATGTGCATTTTAAGAGTATCTTGTTCCTCATATTCATTGTAAAAAGGAATGTAACCATAATCGTTGACATGGTAAGAGAACTTAGCTTCGACCAACGATGACAGATCTTTAGAGTAAAGAGAGCATGAGGTCAAAGCTCCATCAACCGTTAATGACAAAATATAAGGAGCATGTAGAACTACATATGTATCATCAACAAGCCTCTTGCGTCCAGATATGACAAAGTTCTTAACACTCTTTGAAGTAATATCTATCCAGGTAAAGCCATCGCAGTCGTTCAACTGGAGTGTTTCAAGATGAGGAGTTCGGAAAAATATTTTCAAGAGACTCGTCATCTAAATCCGATTCTTTGAAAGAGACAAAGACTTAAGGTTTGTCCATTCGAAGAGACTAGGATTAACAAAGTCGCATGAGAGCTTAAGATTAGTGAGAGATGAGTTGACGAAAAGCGAGTCATCTAACACAATCTGATGACCCCTCTCTACATGATCAAGATCATGCCATAACGATAAATCAATGTCTTGGACATTGTGAGCACGAGCATAACGAAGCCATTCATCGACTTGCGGTTGAAAGCTAGAATCATAACTTGTATGCAGATGGAATTTGTTGAGATTAGGCTGGCGAGATTGAGTGATGGTTTTATCGACGAATGAAAAGAAATCACGGCGAGATTGATTATCCTTTATTATAAATATAAAGTTGGGAAGTAAAGTCCAGAGATGTACCCATCGTTTGGAGAGACAAGCTGTTCGAATGGTCTCTTTTGTGGTTGGTAAAGGAAACAGGATTTCAAGGATTAGACAATCAGGTAAGTCACTGATTCGATCTAAGATATCCATGCAAAAAGAATTTCTGATTATTGAGGGAAGGATGCAAAAAAAATACACAATTTTACTTGAATCTGATATCACCTAACATAGCACGCGTGATTTTTATGTTTTTGTCCTAAGGATACAAAATTTTTACTTAAAAAAATCAAACCGATTATAAAAATAAAAACTCGATCTAACGATTAACAAACTAATTATTATTCACAAAACCATACCGAAGCTTTATCCGATCAGAAAATTATATGAAAGAAAGTTAGATGAAAAAGTTATAATACCGATGATTGAAATTTGTTTGGATTATAGTAACGACTTCGCAGATCTCGAACAACAGTTTTAAGGCGGTGGATCAATCACCTCACGAGTTTTGGCCCAATTGCTTTTATAGGCATGCGTAGTAATATATATCGTTTTTTTTTTTTTTTTTTTTTTTTTTTCAGACGGATAGTCGGATATCAATGAGAAAGAAATAGGATCTCATGTGCGGATATTAACAATTTTATTGAAAAAGTTATTTTGATAGTAGTAAAAAATTTAATAGCATATTTTTATAGCGATATTTAAATAACGTACGATGATATTAAAAAAATTCAAAAAAAATATGATAGTTACAGTGATGTTAAAAAAAATCATAGTATGATAATACCTTTTAACCATAAAAACGATTCTTTTTTAAATTTTGTTTTAGCGATTCTTAATTAATTGTTACTCTTTTTTTTCAGATTTTTTTGATTTTTTTAAAAACGTTATTGTGATATTATCCGCATCATTCCTACTTAGAATCCAATCCGCATCGAATCCAGACCTTGTGGTCCTATATGTTACCATAGTATATTAAATATTATAACTACTTTTAGATTCTATGCATTATGCCCACAAATAATTAAATATCACCAAAAAAAAACTCAAATAACACGGCAAACACAATTATACGTCAAATTGTAACTGCAAAAACAATATACACAAAAATTGTCACAAAATGATAAAATAATAACAAATGATACCTATGTTTTCAAGGTAGCTCTGCCCGAAATGCAAGCATCGTATGGACCAATGGGGACCATGCGCCACTGCTCCATGAAGTGGGGTGAAATTCGATATAACTTGCGTGATATTCTTGTCGAAATATGTTCCAAGGTTGGGATTATGGTGAAAAGGAGGCCCCATTGGGGTTTCTTTCGAGGACGAGGAAGAAGCTGCGTCCGTGAGACCTGTTATTATTCAACTGGATCCAAGGTAAGGACGCGTGTTTGGATGTGACTAGAATCCCTCCTTTTGTGGGTATTGATGCGTCGGTGTGGGCTCCCGGGGTGGCCTTATATAATGCTGTGGAGAAGAAGAAAAAGAAATATGTGTCCAAATGTGAAGAAAATGGCTACAAGTTCATCCCATTTGCCTTCTCTACATTTGGGGAGCTTGACACGGAAGCTTTGGACACGCTTTCACGTATCAAGACTGTTGCTATTAGCCACTCGAATAGTGTCTAGGCGGGGCTTTTATTTTTAACAGACTTAGCTTTTGTATTCGAGAAAGGGTGGGAGCCCAACTAGTGTCTCGCTTCACACACCCCCAAATTACTGCTTTACAATGAATGGAATACCTTGGGAGGATCGTCATAGCATCAAAGTTACGAGTTATATCGAGCGACCTAAAGAGTCGTTTTGAAAATATCGTTTGATTCATTAAAATAATCGAGTTTACAAAGATTAGGTCCCAAAAGATTTTCAATATATCAAAACGAGTTTGTTACAATCAAACGATAGTTAAGTGCATAAAATATAGGTGAGACGCGTCGACACCGCGACTCTATGATAAGTCCACATGCATGTCATGAAGTGAATGCCTTAGATACATGAGATAAAACATGCTAAAAGTGTCAACACAATGGTTGAGTGAGTTCATAAAGTTTCATTAACAAGTAAAGCTTTTAAAGAGCGTTCATGCAACAAAGGCAAAGTTTTGGTCATTTAGAATAGTCCACAAAGCAAAGGCATTGTAAATCCACTCGGCCCAAGTTCCGCCCATACAAAACTTGCAACTGTGTGTTCACAACCCACCGCCAAAATATGTCTAGTTTATGTTCATGCACACGTTGTCAAATGAGGTCAGAAAGCAAAGGCATTGTAAATCTACTCAGTTCCAAGTCCCGCCCATACAAAACTTGCAACCTGTGTGTTCACAACCCATTGTACAAAATATAGTATGTCTAGTGGTCAAGTATACGCTGTCGTAATAGTCGATTATAAGTTACCACAATAATTCACAATATAGTACCACGTATATAATAATGTATGCCAAGCAAAGCCCCTAAAATAAATAATATGCGTCCCGTAACATAGTAGACGAGAGGTTGGCCGACCTCTAATAGCGCTATCCATACTACCTACTAATAGGAGACTAACAATGCGAATGTACGAACAAGACATCATACAACTATTATATACAATTAAGAACACTCCGAACATGGGAGAATTTGCACCGCTCGAAGGGGAGACTTAGATTGAAAATGCTCCGTTCCCCATGGGAGACATTCTCGCTCCGACCGGGAGGCTTTATAGTGATGCTCGAACAAAGGAGACTTTATAGTGATGCTCGAACAAAGGAGACTTTATAGTGATGCTCCGAACATGGGAGACTTTAGGTCAATGTCATAACACGTACGGTTCAATAAGTTCAAACAAGTCATAAGTTTGTATTTAAGTTCAAGAGTTCCGTTCAAAAGTTCGTAGTTAAGTTCAAAGATTTAAGTCGAGTTCAAAAGTTCAGAACAGTCAAAGAGCTCGAAACATATCAAAAGGTTCAAAATAGTCAAAGGGCTCAATATTATGTCAAACAAGTTCAAAATAGTCAAAGGGTTCAATATAAGGTCAAACAAGTTGAAAATAGTCCAAAGGTTCAATGTAAAGTCGAGGAAGTTCAAAATAGTCAAAAGGTTCAATATTAAGTTAAAAGAAATTAATTATATGTCAAAAGAATTAATCAAGTTAAAGGTGATTAATTATAGTGATTAATTATATGTCAAAAGAATTAATCAAGTTAAAGTGTTCAAATCTATGCCAAGATGTTCCTATCAAGTTAAAAGAGTTTAACTATATATCAAAAGGTTCATATCCAGTCCAAAGTGTTCACTTATATGTTAAAGGATCCAAAAAAATTTAAAAGAGCTCAAATATACATGTTGAAGGGTCCAAAATCAAGGAAAGTGATTCAAATAATAGCGTTCATAACATAGTGATCAATTTAGTTCGGGCACAATCTACTTACTAGAATAAGTAGTGAAACAAGAGGGTAACAAGTTCATGATAGATCAAAAAATATAGTTTAAGTTCATATAAGTGTAAAGTAAAATCATGAAGTTGAGCATGTATCTCCCCCGAAGAGTTTATAAAACAATTAAAACGAGTAAAAGTGGGGCTACGAACTCATGTGTTGCAATAGTTATGATGACAAAGTGGATGCACAGAAATAAGACGCAACTCTCTAACCGCGACCTATTATGAATGATATGCTCTAATATAAGTCATGAAACAATGTCGTGCATGCAAACTCATATGATATCCATACCACTTGTACACTTTTGAAATATAAAGTTTATCGTCGAAATATAAGTTTATGACATCTCGTCATATTATAAAATACTTTACAAGTATTTACGTTGAACAACCTCCTACGATAGTTGTTTAATGATTTATTGGTAAATATAATGTTTTTGTCGTAAAATGACACTTTTCATACTTTGGAAATATGCCCAAAATGGCCTCGTAGAACTAGTCGTGAAATATTGTACGTTAAGGGTTAGTGATGAAACTCGGCGTTTTTGAAAACCTTGCAACAATGTCTAGAAGTCGTATCATTTAACTTTTTACCATACGGATCTCGATCAACGTGAAAAATGGCTCTCAACATGACGTACACAAAAACTGTTGTTACACTTAGGTTTATTTTGCTATTAGAAGTCACAAAATAAATGGAGTTTCGTCGGTTTCAAACGTGTATATCTTGGTCGTTATAAGCTTGTTTTCTACTTTCTTTATATCCCGGAATCGTGATAATATATACTAATATATTTTTGATAAGTCGACACATTTAATAACGCTTAAGATTCATTTTGACTCGTAAAAGTTGATATAACATGCTGAATTTTCTGAAGATAATTAGTTTTTGTCGTCAACTTGAAAAATTCATAACTTCTTCGTTATAGCTCCGTTTTAATCCATTCAAGCGGCCACGTTTTCGTTTTAAAGCGTATTTTCTAAATATCTAGGGCAAAAATTTTTTATCTACAGTCGAGATTTCCAGATTTTCAAAATATGGATAGACCCTTTTTAAAACGTGTCGAAATGAGTTTTTCTCGCGCCAAACCTATTCTAACTCAATCAAAACAACTCCGAAGCTATTCTAATCCTACCATACACCTTCTTAGGGTGTCATGGGTTCCTAGGCATTACCAAGGGTGATATATTACAAGGAATAATTATAGGAAGACATATATATATAACTCTTAAAATCAATGAAAAAGTGGTAACAACATCATAGGACTTGCATGTTTTCTCAAATATGATGAAATGAATATGAAAATGAATATGAAATATGATCATGAATATGAAAAGCTTACAAGTAATTTGAGGAGGTTTATGAGAACAAAGGATTTTTCCTAATCACCCAAGGTTTATATTGCAAAACCTTAAACAAAAGTGATACTAGAGTGTATAAAACTTGTCTTGAAAATTTTTGGATGAACCTCTCTTGATCCCTATGGTTGGCCGGTTTTGCTAGAGGAGAGGAAGAGAGAATTTTTGTGATTTACACCTAAGTGTATGTGTTAGTGTGTTTTAATTGAACAAATATCTAGTAAAGTTGTAGATAGGTGTAAAGTTTTTGTGAAGATATTTATCAAAGTGTGATGACAAGGGGGTTAGGTGGTTGGTTATGGGTAGAAATAGGGAGGTTGGATGAGTTTGATGATTTAGTGTATTATTTGTTAAGTAAATGTATTATTTGATAGGTATTGTGTGTAACTTGTAGGTATAAGTAGGTATTAATTGTAGCGTTAACTAAAAATAAGTTTTAACGGAACAAGATAAAATATATTGAAGTCATAAAATTATAAAAATACATTTCTTGCAAAATTTGAGTGAAATAATAATTATCGTGTAATATTTAAGAAAACCGTCAGAATCATATAAATATAACAATTTATATACAAAATAAATTTAAAACACCGGGTAAACTCATAATATTATTTTATAATCTTAATATGAGTATTAAAATATATCGATAATTTTGGAAGTGTCGGATCAAATGTTCAAATAATGTTTACGATAGCGCTTATTTAATAAGAAAATAAACGTTTAATGAAAAAGGCAAAATCCATGCATAAGTTGATATGAAATGATGAATATGGAGTTTGAGAAATGACCGGAAATTGAGAATTGTGACATTCTTCCCATGTCAGAGGAATCACGTCCTCGTGATTCGATTAATGATACTATGGCCCAAACCGCGACAAGGGTTCTAAAAGTTTATGCTCATCTATGGTCTAAATGATTATGTCAATGCTCATGCATATATCGTGACTATATCCCATTCTAAAGACATGCTCCCTTATGATTAGGCTCGATGAGGCGAGACTTTCCCATTCTCGAGCAAAATTTTCAAAAGACTTTTAGGTAACCGATTTTACTTAATCCTACAACTCATCAAACAAGAACGTCATACGATTAGGCTAAATCGGTTTAGGTAACAACTTGTTTCTAGCTTGATCTTTGTAACTCATCAAACAAGAACTGTCGCTCGGATCAAACTGAAACAAGTGGTTCAAGAAAATCTTTGAAAATTTGGCTCGATTACGAATTGCTTACTTATATGAGACTACTACTCCTTCATTGCATGATTCTTCCGAATTAGGCATAGGTGATCGAGCTATGTATAATTTAGGAGTAACTATACAATGCTTGGACTAATCGACGATATGATGTTTGGTGTTGAGTCATAAGTCCGCATGTATAAAGAATGTGCACTTATAATGATATGATGAGATGCTATGATGATGTAGTTATAGTCTAGGGTCAATGATGCAACCTAGTTCTCTATAACCGATGCTCGATACCAATCTGTCACACCCCAAATTACCTGCTTTACAATGAATGGAATACCTTGGGAGGACCGTCATAGCATCAAAGTTACAGTTATATCGAACGACCTAAAGAGTCGTTTTGAAAATATCGTTTGATTCATTAAAATAATCGAGTTTACAAAGATTAGGTCCCAAAGATTTTCAATATATCAAAACGAGTTTGTTACAATCAAACGATAGTTAAGTGCATAAAATATAGGTGAGACGCGTCGACACCGCGACTCTATGATAAGTCCACATGCATGCCATGAAGTGAATACCTTAGATACCTGAGATAAAACATGCTAAAAAGTGTCAACACAATGGTTGAGTGAGTTCATAGAGTTTCATTAACAAGTAAAGCTTTTAAAGAGCGTTCATGCAACAAAGGCAAAGTTTTTGGTCATTTAGAATAGTCCACAAAGCAAAGGCATTGTAAATGCACTCAGTTCCAAGTTCCGCCCATACAAAACTTGCAACCTGTGTGTTCACAACCCACTGCCAAAATATGTCTAGTTTATGTTCATGCACACGTTGTCAAATGAGGTCACAAAGCAAAGGAATTGTAAATCCACTCAGTTCCAAGTCCCGCCCATACAAAACTTGCAACATGTGTGTTCACAACCCGTTGCACAAAATATAGTATGTCTAGTGGTCAAGTATACGCTGCCGTAATAGTCGATTATAAGTTACCACAATAATTCACAATATAGTACCACGTATATAATAATGTATGCCAGGCAAAGCCCCTAGAATAAATAATATGCGTCCCGTAACATAGTGGACGAGAGGTTGGCCGACCTCTAATAGCGCTATCCATACTACCTACTAATAGGAGACTAACAATGCGAATGTACGAACAAGACATCATACGACTATTATATACAATTAAGAACACTCGAACATGGGAGAATTTGCCTTTGCTCCGAGCAGGGAGACTTAGATTGAAAATGCTCCGTTCCTATAGGGAGACATTCTGCTCCGGACCGGGGAGGCTTTATAGTGATGCTCCGAACAAAGGAGACTTTATAGCGATGCTCCGAACAAAGGAGACTTTATAGTGATGCTCCGAACATGGGAGACTTTAGGTCAAGGTCATAACACGTACGGTTCAATAAGTTCAAACAAGTCATAAGTTTGTATTTAAGTTCAAGAGTTCCGTTCAAAAGTTCGTAGTTAAGTTCAAAGATTTAAGCCGAGTTCAAAAGTTCAGAACAGTCAAAGAGCTCGAAACTTATCAAAAGGTTCAAAATAGTCAAAGGGCTCAATATTATGTCAAACAAGTTCAAAATAGTCAAAGGGTTCAATATAAGGTCAAACAAGTTGAAAATAGTCCAAAGGTTCAATGTAAAGTCGAGCAAGTTCAAAATAGTCAAAAGGTTCAATATTAAGTTTAAAGAAATTAATTATATGTCAAAAGAATTAATCAAGTTAAAGGTGATTAATTATATGTCAAAAGAATTAATCAAGTTAAAGTGTTCAAATCTATGCCAAGATGTTCATATCAAGTTAAAAGAGTTTAACTATATATCAAAAGGTTCATATCCAGTCCAAAGTGTTCACTTATATGTTAAAGGATCCAAAAAAATTTAAAAGTGCTCAAATATACATGTTGAAGGGTCCAAAATCAAGGAAATTGATTCAAATAATAGCGTTCATAACATAGTGATCAATTTAGTTCGGGCACAATCTACTTACTAGCATAAGTAGTGAAACAAGAGGGTAACAAGTTCATGATAGATCAAAAAATATAGTTTAAGTTCATATAAGTGTAAAGTAAAAGCATGAAGTTGAGCATGTATCTCCCCCGAAGAGTTTATAAAACAATTAAAACGAGTAAAAGTGGGGCTACGAACTCACCTGTTGCAATAGTTATGATGACAAAGTGGATGCACAGAAATAAGACGCAACTCTCTAACCGCGACCTATTATGAATGATATGCTCTAATATAAGTCATGAAACAATGTCGTGCATGCAAACTCATATGATATCCATACCACTTGTACACTTTTGAAATATAAAGTTAAATCGTCGAAATATAAGTTTATGACATCTCGTCATATTATAAAATACTTTACAAGTATTTACGTTGAACAACCTCCTACGATAGTCGTTTAATGATTTATTGGTAAATATAATGTTTTCGTCGTAAATGACACTTTTCATACTTTGAAATATGCCCAAAATGGCCTCGTAGAACTAGTCGTGAAATATTGTACGTTAAGGGTTAGTGATGAAACTCGCTTTTGAAAACCTTGCAACAATGTCTAGAAGTCGTATCATTTAACTTTTACCATACGGATCTCGATCGATGAGAAAATGGCTCTCAACATGACGTATTACAAAAAGCATTGTTAGACTTAGGTTTATTTTGCTATTAGAAGTCATCAAAATAAATGGAGTTTCGTCGGGTTTCAAACGTGTATATCTTGGTCGTTATAAGCTTGTTTTCTACTTCTTTATATCCCGGAATCGTGATAATATATACTAATATATTTTGATAAGTCGACACATTTAATAACGCTTAAGATTCATTTTGACTCGTAAAAGTTGATATAACATGCTGAATTTTCGAAGATAATTAGTTTTTGTCGTCAACTTGAAAATTCATAACTTCTTCGTTATAGCTCCATTTTAATCCATTCAAGCGGCCACGTTTTCGTTTTAAAGCGTATTTTCTAAATATCTAGGCCAAAAATTTTTATCTACTGTCGAGATTTCCAGATTTTCAAAATATGGATAGACCCTTTTTAAAACGTGTCGAAATGAGTTTTTCTCACGCCAAACCTATTCTAACCCAATCAAAACAACTCCGAAGCTATTCTAATCCTACCATACACCTTCTTAGGGTGTCATGGGTTCCTAGGCATTACCAAGGGTGATATATTATAAGGAATAATTATAGGAAGACATATATATATATAACTCTTAAAATCATAGAAAAAATGGTACAAACATCATAGGACTTGCATGTTTTCTCAAATATGATGAAATGAATATGAAAATGAATATGAAATATGATCATGAATATGAAAAGCTTACAAGTAATTTGAGGAGGTTTATGAGAACAAAGGATTTTTCCTAATCACCCAAGGTTTATATTGCAAAACCTTAAACAAAAGTGATACTAGAGTGTATAAAACTTGTCTTGAAAATTTTTGGATGAACCTCTCTTGATCCCTATGGTTGGCCGGTTTTGCTAGAGGAGAGGAAGAGAGAATTTTTGTGATTTACACCTAAGTGTATGTGTTAGTGTGTTTTAATTGAACAAATATCTAGTAAAGTTGTAGATAGGTGTAAAGTTTTTGTGAAGATATTTATCAAAGTGTGATGACAAGGGGGGTTAGGTGGTTGGTTATGGGTAGAAATAGGGGAGGTTGGATGAGTTTGATGATTTAGTGTATTATTTGTTAAGTAAATGTATTATTTGATAGGTATTGTGTGTAACTTGTAGGTATAAGTAGGTATTAATTGTAGCGTTAACTAAAAATAAGTTTTAACGGAACAAGATAAAATATATTGAAGTCATAAAATTATAAAAATACATTTCTTGCAAAATTTGAGTGAAATAATAATTATCGTGTAATATTTAAGAAAACCGTCGTAATCATATAAATATAACAATTTATATACAAAATAAATTTAAAACACTGGGTAAACTCATAATATTATTTTTATAATCTTAATATGAGTATTAAAATATATCGGGATAATTTTTGGAAGTGTCGGATCAAATGTTCAAATAATGTTTACGCGATAGCGTTTATTTAATAAGAAAATAAACGTTTAATGAAAAAGGCAAAATCCATGCATAAGTTGATATGAAATGATGAATATGGAGTTTGAGAAATGACCGGAAATTGAGAATTGTGACATTCTTCCCATGTCAGAGGAATCACGTCCTCGTGATTCGATTAATGATACTATAGCCCAAACCGCGACAAGGGTTCTAAAAGTTTATGCTCATGTATGGTCTAAATGATTATGTCAATGCTCATGCATATATCGTGACTATATCCCATTCTAAAGACATGCTCCCTTATGATTAGGCTCGATGAGGCAGACTTTCCCATTCTCGAGCAAAATTTTCAAAAGACTTTAGGTAACCGATTTTACTTAATCCTACAACTCATCAAACAAGAACTGCCATACGATTAGGCTAAATCGGTTTAGGTAACAACTTGTTTCTAGCTTGATCTTTGCAACTCATCAAACAAGAACTGTCGCTCGGATCAAACCGAAACAAGTGGTTTGAAGAAAATCTTTGAAAATTTGGCTCGATTACGGATGCTTACTCATATGAGACTACTACTCCCTTCATTGCATGATTCTTCCCGAATTAGGCATAGGTGATCGAGCTATGTATAATTTAGAGTAACTATGCAATGCTTGGACTAATCGACTCATATGATGTTTGGTGTTGAGTCATAAGTCCGCATGTATAAAGAATGTCCACTTATAATGATATGATGAGATGCTATGATGATGTAGTTATAGTCTAGGGTCAATGATGCAACCTAGTTCTCTATAACCGATGCTCGATACCAATCTGTCACACCCCAAATTACCTGTTTTACAGTGGAATGGAATACCTTGGGGAGGACCGTCATAGCATCAAAGTTACGCTTATATCGAATGACCTAAAGAGTCGTTTTGAAAATATCGTTTGATTCATTAAAATAATCAGAGTTTACAAAGATTAGGTCCCAAAAGATTTTCAATATATCAAAACGAGTTTGTTACAATCAAACGATAGTTAAGTGCATAAAATATAGGTGAGACGCGTCGACACCGCGACTCTATGATAAGTCCACATGCATGCCATGAAGTGAATGCCTTAGATACCTGAGATAAAACATGCTAAAAAGTGTCAACACAATGGTTGAGTGAGTTCATAGAGTTTCATTAACAAGTAAAGCTTTTAAAGAGCGTTCATGCAACAAAGGCAAAGTTTTTGGTCATTTAGAATAGTCCACAAAGCAAAGGCATTGTAAATCCACTCAGTTCCAAGTTCCGCCCATACAAAACTTGCAACCTGTGTGTTCACAACCCACTGCCAAAATATGTCTAGTTTATGTTCATGCACACGTTGTCAAATGAGGTCAGAAAGCAAAGGCATTGTAAATCCACTCGCCCAAGTCCGCCCATACAAAACTTGCAACATGTGTGTTCACAACCCGTTGCACAAAATATAGTATGTCTAGTGGTCAAGTATACTGCCGTAATAGTCGATTATAAGTTACCACAATAATTCACAATATAGTACCACGTATATAATAATGTATGCCGTGCAAAGCCCTAGAATAAATAATATGCGTCCGTAACATAGTGGACGAGAGGTTGGCCGACCTCTAATAGCGCTATCCATACTACCTACTAATAGGAGACTAACAATGCGAATGTACTGAACAAGACATCATACAACTATTATATACAATTAAGAACACTCCGAACATGGGAGAATTTGCACTGCTCCGAACAGGGGAGACTTAGATTGAAAATGCTCCGTTCCCATAGGGAGACATTCTGCTCCGGACCGGGGAGGCTTTATAGTGATGCTCCGAACAAAAGAGACTTTATAGTGATGCTCCGAACAAAGGAGACTTTATAGTGATGCTCCGAACATGGGAGACTTTAGGTCAAGGTCATAACACGTACGGTTCAATAAGTTCAAACAAGTCATAAGTTTGAATTTAAGTTCAAGAGTTCCGTTCAAAAGTTCGTAGTTAAGTTCAAAGATTTAAGTCGAGTTCAAAAGTTCGTAATACCAAAGAGCTCAAACATATCAAAAGGTTCAAAATAGTCAAAGGGCTCAATATTATGTCAAACAAGTTCAAAAAAGTCAAAGGGTTCAATATAAGGTCAAACAAGTTGAAAATAGTCCAAAGGTTCAATGTAAAGTCGAGCAAGTTCAAAATAGTCAAAAGGTTCAATATTAAGTTAAAAGAAATTAATTATATGTCAAAAGAATTAATCAAGTTAAAGGTGATTAATTATATGTCAAAAGAATTAATCAAGTTAAAGGTGATTAATTATATGTCAAAAGAATTAATCAAGTTAAAGTGTTCAAATCAATGCCAAGATGTTCCTATCAAGTTAAAAGAGTTTAACTATATATCAAAAGGTTCATATCCATATCCAATCAAAGTGTTCACTTATATGTTAAAGGATCCAAAAAATTTAAAAGAGCTCAAATATACATGTTGAAGGGTCCAAAATCAAGGAAAGTGATTCAAATAATAGCGTTCATAACATAGTGATCAATTTAGTTCGGCACAATCTACTTACTAGCATAAGTAGTGAAACAAGAGGTAACAAGTTCATGATAGATCAAAAATATAGTTTAAGTTCATATAAGTGTAAAGTAAAAGCATGAAGTTGAGCATGTATCTCCCAAGAGTTTATAAAACAATTAAAGCGAGTAAAAGTGGGACTACGAACTCACCGTTGTAATAGTTATGATGACAAAGTGGATGCACAGAAATAAGACGCAACTCTCTAACCCGATCTATTATGAATGATATGCTCTAATATAAGTCATGAAACAATGTCGTGCATGCAAACTCATATGATATCCATACCACTTGTACACTTTTGAAATATAAAGTTTATCGTCGAAATATAAGTTTATGACATCTCGTCATATTATAAAATACTTTACAAGTATTTACGTTGAACAACCTCCTCGATAGTCGTTTAATGATTTATTAGTAAATATAATGTTTTCGTCGTAAATGACACTTTTCATACTTTGGAAATATGCCCAAATGGCCTCGTAGAACTAGTCGTGAAATATTGTACGTTAAGGGTTAGTGATGAAACTCGGCGTTTTTGAAAACCTTGCAACAATGTCTAGAAGTCGTATCATTTAACTTTTTACCATACGGATCTCGATCAACGAGAAAAATGGCTCTCAACATGACGTATTACAAAAACTGTTGTTAGACTTAGGTTTATTTTGCTAAATGGAGTTTCGTCGGGTTTCAAACGTGTATATCTTGGTCGTTATAAGCTTGTTTTCTACTTTCTTTATATCCCCGGAATCGTGATAATATATACTAATATATTTTTGATAAGTCGACACATTTAATAACGCTTAAGATTCATTTTTGACTCGTAAAAAGTTGATATAACATGCTGAATTTTCTGAAGATAATTAGTTTTTGTCGTCAACTTGAAAAATTCATAACTTCTTCGTTATAGCTCCGTTTTAATCCATTCAAGCGGCCACGTTTTCGTTTTAAAGCGTATTTTCTAAATATCTACGTCAAAAATTTTTATCTACTGTCGAGATTTCCAGATTTTCAAAATATGGACAGACCCTTTTTAAACCGTGTCGAAATGAGTTTTTCTCGCGCCAAACCTATTCTACCCCAATCAAAACAACTCCGAAGCTATTCTAATCCTACCATACACCTTCTTAGGGTGTCATGGGTTCCTAGGCATTACCAAGGGTGATATAATACAAGGAATAATTATAGGAAGACATATATATATATATATATATATATATATATATATATATATATATATATATATATATATATATATATATATATATATATATATATATATATATATATATATATAACTCTTAAAATCAATGAAAAAGTGGTACAAACATCATAGGACTTGCATGTTTTCTCAAATATGATGAAATGAATATGAAAATGAATATGAAATATGATCATGAATATGAAAAGCTTACAAGTAATTTGAGGAGGTTTATGAGAACAAAGGATTTTTTCTAATCACCCAAGGTTTATATTGCAAAACCTTAAACAAAAGTGATACTAGAGTGTATAAAACTTGTCTTGAAATTTTTTGGATGAACCTCTCTTGATCCCTATGGTTGGCCGGTTTTGCTAGAGGAGAGGAAGAGAGAATTTTTGTGATTTACACCTAAGTGTAGAGGAATTTTCAAATGCTTACTCTTATTTTGATGCTTATCAAGGGACAAATCCCCACCATCTATTTAGTTTGATCTAATGGTGAGGATTAACCTAAGATTTAATATGTCTAAACCTAAGTCCATGTTTTTTTCTTGTCTTTTTGTTTTCTTTCTTTCTTTCTTTCTTCTTTTGTTTTTTTTTTTTTTTTTTTTTTCTTTTTTATTATTCACGTTTTTGTTATAATCGCTTTTTTTTTTTTTTTTTTTTTTTTTTTTTTAATAAACGCTTTTTGTTAATATTCACGTTTAATTTTTTCAAAATTCGCATTTTTAATATTCACGTTTTCTTTTGTTTGTTTGTTTTTTAATTCACGTTATTTACGCTTTTTAATTCGCTTTTTTCTTCCCTTTCATACGCCGTCCGTTTCAACACGTTTTCATCTATTTTTCTTCGCTTTCACACGCCGCCCGATTTCATACGTTTTGTCCGTTTCATACATTTTGTCCGTTTTCATCGTTTCACCCGTTTTCTTACGTTTCTTTCATTATTCATACGTTTCGTCCGCTTTCATACGTGTTTTACGCTTTCATACATATTCGTCCGTTTTCATACGTTTCGTCCGTTATTAAATGTTTTCGGCCGCTTTTAAACGTTTTCACGTTCGAATATCACAAGTGATATCCCGAATAGTACAAGTGATATTCTAAATAGCACAAGTGATATTCGAATATCACAAATGATAATTGTGAATATCGCAATTGATGTTATGTGATATTCGAATATCACAAGTGATATTCGTGATATTCTCGAATACCACAAGTGATTTTTGAATATAACAAGTGATTTTCAACTAATGTTTTGTAACATGAAAATCATACGTGATATTCAAAATATCACACAATGATATCAAGAAAATCACAAGTGATATTGATAATATCGCAGTGATATTCGAATATCGCAGTGATATTCGAATATCGCAAAGTGATATTCGAATATCGCAAACTCATATTCGAATATCTCATAGTGATATTCGAATATCACGCAGTGATATTCAAAATATCGCGAGTGATATTCACAAAATCAAAGTGATATTGATAATATCGCAGTGATATTCATACTATCGCAGTGATATTCGAATATCAAAAGTGATATTCGAATATCGCAAACTCATATTCGAATATCACAAAATGATATTCATAATATCACATAGTGATATTCGAATATCACGGTGATATTCAAAATATCACGCAGTGATATTCACAAAATCAAGTGATATTTAGAATATCATAACGTGATATTCGAATATCACAACGTGATATTCGAAAATCACAAAGTGATATTAACAAAATATCACTTGTGTTTTCGAATATCACAAAGTGATATTCGATAATCACAGTGATATTCTCAATATCACGTAAATCACTGTGATAGTCGAAACGATGAAAACGAACGAAAACTTAAGAAATGGACGAAAACGTAAGAATACGGACGAATCGTATGAAAACAAAGCAAAACGTATGAAAGAGTAAAACACGATGAAAGCGACGAAAACGTATGAAAATG
Organism: Chrysanthemum lavandulifolium; assembly: GCA_022545495.1. NCBI lineage: Eukaryota > Viridiplantae > Streptophyta > Magnoliopsida > Asterales > Asteraceae > Chrysanthemum > Chrysanthemum lavandulifolium. The sequence continues at coordinate 2,057,192 of CM040246.1, read as the reverse complement.
GACGAAAATGAAACAAAATGATGAAAACGGGCGAAAACGTAAGAAAAGCGGATAAGAACGTATGAAACGTATGAAATCGAAGAAAAACACGAATAAAAAAACGCGAAATTAAAAATAAAAAAAAAAGCGAAAAAAAAATAAAAATAAAAAATAACCGTTAATTAAGAAAAAACGTGAATAAGAAAAAAAAAAAAAAAAAAAGTGAATAAAAAGAAAGACAAAAGACAAGAAAAAAACATGGACTTAGGTTTATCTACTAAATCTTAGGTTAATCCCCACCATTAGATCAAACTAGATGGATGGTGGGGATTTGTCCCTTGGTAAGCATGAATTTATAGGTAAGCAAAATAAAGTGCCTCCCTAAGTGTATGTGTTAGTGTGTTTTAATTGAACAAATATCTAGTAAAGTTGTAGATAGGTGTAAAGTTTTTGTGAAGATATTCATCAAAGTGTGATGACAAGGGGGGAGGTTTAGGTGGTTGGTTATGGGTAGAAATAGGGGAGGTTGGATGAGTTTGATGATTTAGTGTATTATTTGTTAAGTAAATGTATTATTTGATAGGTATTGTGTGTAACTTGTAGGTATAAGTAGGTATTAATTGTAGCGTTAACTAAAAATAAGTTTTAACGGAACAAGATAAAATATATTGAATTCATAAAAATTATAAAAATACATTTCTTGCAAAAATTTGAGTGAAATAATAATTATCGTGTAATATTTAAGAAAACCGTCGTAATCATATAAATATAACACTTTATATACAAAATAAATTTAAAACACTAGGTAAACTCATAATATTATTTTTATAATCTTAATATGAGTATTAAAATATATCGGGATAATTTTTGTAAGTGTCGGATCAAATGTTCAAATAATGTTTATAGCGATAGCGTTTATTTAATAAGAAAATAAACGTTTAATGAAAAAGAAAACCCATGCATAAGTTGATATGAAATGATGAATATGGAGTTTGAGAAATGACCTGAAATTGAGAATTGTGATGACTTCCCACCAATTTCTTGTAATTCCTTTGGGTTTTCTAATGAAGTGATGTTATAATAAAAATAATAATAATAAATAATAATAATAATAATAATAATAATAATAATAATAATAATAATTTGGTTTATATTACGCGGTGATGTTTTGAACTATGCCTTTCTTGCTTGAGACTTCAATCGCTAGTCTGCAGACTAAGCTTCTCCATAGTGCCGGTATTGTGACCACTGGTTCCTCTTTTGATGATGCTCTATGTACTTTTAATGCAAATATGGATATTGACCTTTTGAGTAACCCTAGCGAGGTCGCCGCTCCCAAACTTATGAAGAAATTGGCGATATATACTTGATCGGGTTACCCAAAATGTTGAATCTACGCTCCATCTATCTCCTCGACGGTGGCGCTATGGAGCTCACTAAAGGAGGATCATACTTGATTGGCTTAGGGTGGCTCTATATCGGATTGGGACAAACTATGAACGCCAGACTTATCGCTGTGTGTTGTGTTATCGACCGGTGTTCCTCTTTTCATCGCTCGGTACCTTGCTCGGCATGTTCTAAGGTTTTTACCGAGATATTTATGGGATCATGCGGTTTCATGTGCGGGTATTGTCGGATCAAACATCGGCATAACATTGTGCGTGATGTTCTTGTTGATATATGCTCTCGATCCGGATTTCGGTTCGTAAGGAGGTGGATATTGGGCTCATGGAGATATGGATGCACCACTGCGACCTACCGATATATTGCTTTATTCTTGGGATGGCGGGCGTGATGTTTGTGTTGATCTTACAGTTCGTCTCCTTTGACACAATCGGGTGCTTGATTTTGTGCCGGGGCGTGCGGTTAGTGAGGCCGCACGGCGTAAACGTGTCAAGTATGAGGTTAAATGCGCAGATATCGGATACGGGTTCCTCCTTTTCTTTTCTTCTTTTGGAGAACTTGAGAAAGAGGCCAGAACCTTACTAAAGCGTATTCGACTTTTCTCCTGACTCAAGACATTGGGGCACGTCTTTGCGCTTCACATTTTTAATCGTATTAGTTTTGCTATTGCTAGAGGTGGGGCCCAGTTGGTTTCTGGCTTCCACTAATTTCTTGTAAATCCTTTTGAGTTTTTAATAAAGTGATGTTATAATAATAATAAAATAAATAAATAAATTAAAATAATAATAATAATAATAATAATAATAATAATAATAATAATAATAATAATAATAATAATAATAATAATAATAATAATAATAATAATAATAATAAATTGGCGGATTTACATTTCACCAAAATGGCCAATCCGCCTTTTGCTTATCTACTCGACGGATGGCCATATGGAGATCGCAAAAGAAGACCACACTCGTCTCGGCTTGGGGTGGTTCCGATTTCTGGGTTGGGCCAGACCATGAATGCTAGAACTTACCGATGTGTGTTATGTTATCGGTTAGGTATCCCCCTTTTTTCTGCTCAGATGCCATGCTCAACCTGTTCCAAAGTATTTGCTGGAGACATCTATGGAGATCACGCGGTGTCCTGTGCTGGTATCATTGGTATTAAACACCGGCACAATATGGTGCGTGATACCCTTGTCGACATATGCTCTCGATCCGGGATCTCGGCTCGTAAAGAGGTTGATATTGGGCTTTGTGGTGATAGGGACAAATCCTTACGACCATCTGATATGTTGCTCTACTCTTGGGATGGTGGGCAGGATACATGTGTCGATTTAACAGGATCGTCTCCTTGACACAAACTAATATGGTTGATTTCGCACCGGGTCGTGTGGTGATTGAAGCAGCGCAACGTAAGCGGGGTAAGTATGAGGCTAAATGTGCGAACATTGGATATAGGTTTCTCCCTTCTCATTCTCTTCCTTTGGAGAGCTTGAGAAGGATACGGTGACCCTACTAAAGCGCATCCGAAGTTTCTCGTTGACTCAGAGACCGGGCGCGCGTCGATCACGATCATATTTTTAGTAGGCTTAGCTTTGCTATTGCTAGAGGAGTGGGGCCCAATTGGTTTCTGGCTTCTACTAATTTCCTGTAAATCCTATGATTTAATGAAGTGATGTTTTAAAAAATAATAATAAAAAATAATAATAATAAAAAAATAATAATAATAATAATAATAATAATAATAATAATAATAATAATAATAATAATAATAATAATAATAATAATAATAATAATAATAATAATAATAATAATAATAATAATAATAATAATAATAATAATAATACTTCTCATAAATTTAAAATCTCGTGTATCTTTAAGTTTATAAACTTACAAAAAGTTTTGAAATGAAAAGTTTATATTTAAGTCATGAAATTAAATTTACAATTAGCTTACTTTTTAGAATTTTAGATGATGCGTCGGATTGCAACGCACTAAGTTTTACAATCATTTTAAGCATAGTATCTAACCGTTGTATTGTAGTATAGACAAGACTCGGGGGATTGATCGTTCTCTAAAGGAATGGTGAGGTAGATTTAAAGTGTATGACGGTTTAAGCTTAAAAGTTGAGGAATATTATTTTTGGTATTTTTATGTTTTAATTTAAAGCAAGTAAAAATCCGGATTTGAGAGAGGTTGATTTTAAAATACTAATTAAACTAAAATACAATAAAAATATATGACAAGAAATACTTTTCGTGCCTATAGATTGTCAAGCTCACCCTTCGACTAGCCTACACGATAAATACTTTTAGCAAATTAATAACCTAAGATATAAGCCTTAATTGGACACGTTTTAGTGGACGTTCAAGCTAGTCTTCTTTTCCTTAGCCATTTTTCCAACTCCTAATGTGCACGTCATTAAACAAGAGACGATAAACAAAGCAATTAACAACTAGGTTTCATGCACTCCTAAGTAAACACTAATCAATTTAACATAGCATAGTAATATAAAGAGAAGCAAATAAATAAATCAAACAATAACACATAGAAATGATTGAATGATTAATTAAATAACTTTTCTCAATAATACATGAGTTCTTCAAGGGCCAAAAAGCCTAAAAAGCTGCTAAAAACCGCCCCTAACTCGGTGGTATAAGTTCCTCCAAAGTTGCACACACAATAATGAAAACAATGCGTTTGTATTTATTGAATTTGGGTTGTGATGACGCCACTTTATGGTTGTGACGCGCCATCTCGCCGTCATTAGGGTTTCACAAATTGCACCAACTTCATTGTGACAACGTCACTTTATAGTTGTAACGCCGTTAGCTTCATCTGACGCCGTCTCCACTCACTGTATGGTTAGCACCCTTACGCGACGGTGTCACGTTGTAGCTTGTGGCGCCGTCACATGACAAGTTGTCATGTGGCCTTTGTCGTTTTCTTCGTTTTTCCATCCAAGAGCCCAAAGTGCGTCCTTTTCTACCAAATGCTTCCCAAGTAATTAAAACTCAAAAAGAAACGATTTAGAGCAATATATGGTAAAATGTGTACGAGTTTAGATGCTAAATGACCCTTAAAAATGTATGAAACACCCCATCATTAGACTTGATTGTAAATTATTGGTCAATAGAAAGAAATAAAAAAGGAGCTCATAAGTGTGTGTGTGTGTGTATATATATGTATATATATATATATATATATATTATATATAACAGAGGCATTTGGCATTAATGCCACCTCAATGCCACCTCATTGTTTTTCATGCCACATAAGCATTTTTGGTCCAATTAAGCAATTTATTAATCCACCTATAATTTTCGGATTTAATGCATAAATTATATAAATTTTTAATATTTTTTTTGTAAAATTCGATTTTTATAAAAAATGACAATGGTGAGATTTGAACTTGGGTTGTTTGTAAGAGTAGCCTTAATAACTTGTGTGTTTACCACTTAGGCAACAAGTTATTTTGATAATTATGTTGCATTCTATAATATATAAATAGCTATAATTTTATTAGAATCATATAGTAAATAAAATTAATAATAATCCAAAACATATTATGCTTTTACGTATAAAAATTCTCACATTCATAATATTTTTTTCTTAAAACCCTAATATATGTTTTTCCTCTGATCCATAACATAAGAAAAAAATTCATCCTGTATCAATGATTCATACCTGGCATCTATATTCTTCTCAACATCAACTTCATCAGGTTTTTGGTTCTTACTTTTAGATACCATGTTACCATGTAGTTTGTTATACAAATCATAGTAAACCACTTCTACTGTTGTGTTCATACTAACTTATTTGTTTGTTGCATATCATATTTTTATTCATGTTTGTTCCATAACAATTGCTATTAGCCCAAATTTATTTGTTATTCCAAACTTATTTGCAGGTTCGTTTTTCTCGAGTATGGGATCAACATACTGCAAGATACTAAAGGTAAGTCTACCGATCAGTTTTTGTAAGTTGCTTTATGCAGCTTATTAAGGATTGTTTGATTGACGTTAAAGTAGAGTCCCCTATTGAACACCCCGTGATGTCTTGAAATCCAAGTTAAAATCTTCATCACATCAAAAAAATTTTAACACATTTTTTGGACTTGATAGAGATGTCATTAAAGTTGCTATCATGGTAAGATTTCCCACTCTTTCTTTAATCCAAATGATTCTGATAATGTCTGCCTGCCTTGCAACGTTTCTGATAATATATGTCTGACTCATACCTTTTCTACTAATGGTGGTCAGCATAAAGGCGCTACTTAACTTTTTTGAAAAATGAGAGTACTTAAATTGCTATTAACTACATTCGAGATATTTGGAATCTTTAGGTTGTTTGCATTCTGTTTGTATGACTTAGGGATAATCATTTGATGTATCGTAATGAACTATGTAAACATAGATCTCTTTTACGTGAACTATCCTCTTCCTCTAATGTTAAAAAAAAGTCCCGAAGGTGAGTTGGGCCAAAACGGGCAACTTTGTGCAGGTCAGTTGGGTTAACTTATACATTTTTGGGGTCCAATTTTCTGAATTATTATCTATGTGTTATAGGCAGTTGGTGACGGGGTTAAGAGTATGGCAAAAACTAATATCAATTCACCCCGTCGCAAGTCTTTCCCTCATTTAGTAAGTAAGTCACCTCCTTTAAGAAACTGAAGCCGAACCTGATTCAGTAATCAAATTAAGCATACTAAATGTCTAAGGGGTGTTTGTCTTAGCTTATTTAATGGGCTTATTATCTTTTAGAATTGGATAAGCTCATAAGCTCAATTTTATGGCTTATATGGTTATCCAATTTAGCTTATGAATATGTGCACGTTGAGTGGAATTGCAGGTAGTATCAATACATGCAGTCCGGTGCATACAAGGCTACAAGCTATACATGTCGATAATTCTATAAACGTCAAAATATTCATTCATCCATGTATCGCAATCATCATGCATCACTAATTGCAACCAAATTATCTAAACATTTTAATTGACTTTTTACCAGTTGACCCATTTTCATTTTACCAATGTTTTTGGAGATGATCAACGTGAATCGACATGCGTAGGCAAATAATATGAGGCGTGTGGCAACAACAGGCGTGCACAAATAGTGAACAATCTCACTGAAGTTGAAGGTCTATCAAATGCAATATCAGCAGTTAGCATCTCATTATTTTCAAATTTTGATCATTAACTATAATTCAAATGAATGTTGAGTTTATATTTTACACCACCAATCTGATTGTACCTATCGTATCCAAGTACGATTAATCACCAATTTTCGTTTTCATTTTTCTTTTTAGTGAACTAATTTGATTTTCATGTCATTTGTTATTTATGGTTCATTTATTATATGGTTTTGATCTATACTTTGGTGATCTAAGCTGTTTGACAACATATGTATTTTCATTGTTTGATTGTTATTCACAATAGGTTCCATGTCGACGACATAATCAAACATGCACGGCATTGCTGAGACTAAGGTATATTTGTGTGCTTTTGATATATCTTTACGTGGGCATCTCTAATGAAAAATCAAATGCTTATGGGAGCATAGTTTCACGACTCAGTTGCATGTCAATTTTAAAACCGTTCTACCTCGCGAAGTTTATACGGATTACGCAATAATTTGGTAGTTAATTGGTCCACGCAACCCCTTCCCACGGACAATATGTGGAAGGTAATTCTGAGCTTGTGCTTACTGTGACTTAGCGACCCATATAGGAGAGTGTCTGCGCATGAGAAATGTAACCATTTTTAAGCCAAGTCCTGTAGTATGGCACTAAGTGAGCTACATGGCGAACCCCAATAACGTAGCCTACACATACATCTTCTTAGGGGCAGAGTGCGTGGGCGGATCAACATTAACGGTTATCAATTTTCTAAAAGAGATATGCATGAGGCCTGAGGGCTGGCCACAAACTGAGGTACGCCTTGAGGAGAGTGCCTGACCATGTGTGCGAAGATACATAATCAATAGGAAAACGAAAATATGTGGTTTGGTAAACCAATGGATGGAGATATATTATTATGTATATATCTGCTTCAAAATGGTTGGAGTTCTTCCTTTTGGGAAGAACTCTCAAAAAATAGGCGTATGCCAATTCATACAACGAGCACACGGTATTCTTTAGTAAAAGGCGAAAGAATAGTTCGATTTGTGCCCATTGTTTGGCTGCGTTGCTACGTCCAATATATGCATATGAGTTTCATGGTTTTTGACATAAAAATATTTTATGTTTAGATACGGGGTTGAGGCTGTTGTTGAATTGACAAGCGTTGTAGGCATGCAACCGCTGCTGCAGGGGATCTAATATTCATCTAAGGTGGTTTGCGTGGAGGTAAGACCTCATCTAACGTCGTATATTCCCGTACATATTATAATCATATGAGGCTAAATTAGGAGTTGTAAGTGTTTATGTGATATCGATTAACGCAATTTTTATATGTTACCAGTGGTAAGGTTAGCCCACTCCTAGGCCAAGGCGCCAAACCTAGAATAGCCTGGTCTAACAGGAGAATCACCGACATCTTTAGTGCAAGTGTGGAAGAAGTTATGCAGGTGCTGAAGCTATCCAATCGGATGAACATATCAAAGTCAGAAGAACCTTCACACTAACTTCTTAGCTGGTAATAACATTTATAATATATAGGACATTGGCAACATCATACTGATGAGCGCTTCATTTAGTAACAAATAACAAAATTGCCTATAATGTTGTCTTACGCACGTCTATAATTTTGACCCACTTACGTGTTATGTAGAAGTGGCAATGTACATGTTCATAGTTACCGACTTTTAGTGATAGTCACTTTTACTGACTTTTAGAAGTGGGAATGTAGACATCTATTATTTTGACCCACTTTTAGTGATAATCAGGATAATTTCAAATGCATGAATTTTTTGTGGAATATCAGGGCTGCTAGAGGTACTGAAAAGGGAAAGTGTTATTTATTTTGGTTTCAATAGAGTAGCAGTCTTAAGTGTTAACTTTCAAAAGGAGCATGTGATTGATTGTGATGACGAACTACAGACTCGACGATGAACGGATAAATGCTTTAGATGTAAATGGTTTGACTTTAAATGATCAGAAAATAAGGCATGTAAAATGTTGATGCTACATTTAATAATTCAAAATGTTTGAAATATCACATGGGTGAAGCAATATCAGTTTCCAAGGTTAGTTACACCAAAAAAAACAATTGTTCTTGCATCTCGGTGTAACAGAATAGAAAGTTCTAAAAAACCTACCCACAGTGAATAAAGCTTCCCAAAATTGCTACGTCTAATATATGCATATGAGTTTAAATTATTTTTAAACGTATCAACCTATTCCAGTTGCAGGCACAGACTATAATCTGGGTCCGACCACTGTTATTTCAAATGAAACTAATACTTTTAGGTGAAGCAGCTTCCACCCGAGAAACTCTACACAAATGTTCAAGATAAAGTGGTATCCACGCGTGGAACAGTAGACCAAGCTCCGAATAGCAAATCAAAGCTGCAACTGGAACAGGTAGTTATTGTTAAAGCCGTCAAACTGAATCCTATGGTAGTCGGATTTTAAAAACTATACATGAAGCACGAAATTGATGATTTGATGCTTTTCTTTACTCCTTCAGAAAGGGAAGTAAAAGGTTGTCACAGGCAAAAACTCCAGAAATCCCAAGTGATTCTCTTAATCACAACAGTAGTGAAGTAGAAACAGATGTTATAAAAGATGCCAGTGGACATCAGGAAGATGTCATGATATCTGATGAGATGCAGGATGGTGAACTTCTTGATGACTTTAGTAATGAACATACATCTTAGAATGAACATACATTAGGCTGCATCCACGTCCAGTTCCCAACGTACTTTTTGTGTTGCACGTTTACGTATCTTTGTTTAGTCATTGTCGGTCTTGATACCAGGAACTGAACAGTAGTTTTCCACTGTTATTATTGCAGCACAAGTGCCGCCGTCGTGCAGAAATTCCTGAGCAGCCGGTTCGCATCGTGTGCCGCAGCCAAGGGCTGCCCGAGGTATGCAGTTATCTTCAGCATTTTCAACTTCTTTCAGATGTGTTTGCTTATAAAGTTATAGATACCTGAAAGAGATATCATACCTAAAACGTTTGGGCAAGGTAACTGATAACGCTACACGCGTCGTTCGGGGTCAAGGAAACTTCCTTTTCTTCGAGCAAGTTTTATAACACCCTAGGCAGTGAACCTAATCGTTGTAGTGTAGTAATTAGGGTAAGCCACGGGTATTGATATCGTTCTCTAGGGGAATAGGAATGCTAGTAAGAAGTTACTGCGCTAAGGTTAAGGTTGAGGAAGATTATTTTTATCTTTTATGTTTTATGAAAATGGAAAGGTACTAATCTCGGGTATTGGATTTGGGGGTTGGTATTTCTACCGATTACTCTACTATTATCTAATTATCTAAACTAAGGTTGTGGGAGTCTATGTCTAATTAATGTGTGCTCGTATGATAGTTTAAAGATGTGTTTACTTAAGTTGTATTACTCCTTAATTATCTCCTATTGATGGTTGAGTGTCACGTCTTATTCCTAGTTGCGTTGTGAGTCTAAAGTTGTAGGGTATGCTTTCTCCCTAACTCTTTGAACTTACCAAAGGGTCTTGTCTACAAACCCACTAGGGATTATAAACTCCTACTCTAAGGCGCTCTTTGGATGGTTTAGCCTACAACTACTCGGTAATTATATTCTAAGGTTCACAAAGATGAATCAAGCATTAAGTACACAACGAATGATCTATCGCATTACTAGATCATAAATCAACTAAGATAAGAAACAACCAATCAATATTCAATAATTAAGTTTCATACTTCCTAAGCAAACACACAAATAAATTAGCGGGACATGGAGAACATGCAAGCATACACAAATAATCAAAGACATAATTGAATTAATGAAGTAAAGACTTATCTTGGTGTAAGATAGGGTTTAGAACCCTAAAATACTGTACAAGACACCTTAGGTTCGGTTTTAGGTTTTACTCCAAAGACTCTCCACACAAAGACCAAAAATTCGGATTCTATATATAAGATTACAATTACGACGGCGTCACCTTATGTTTAGTGACGCCGTCGTGTCGCCGCCATTGGGTTTCGTCTTGGCCACGTTAACCTTGCGACGCGTCACCTTATGTCCGTGACGCCGTCCTCTTGACTTCGGCGTCGTGCGGATTGCATCTAGGCCGTGCGAGTAGCGACGGCCTACTCTTCCACGGCTAGACGTCGTCACTTGAAAATACGAGTTTTGGGTTCGGCCCGTCACAACATTTTGGGACGGCGTCGCAATAGCACCCGACGCCGTCGCTTCTAACTTCAAGAATGTGAGTGCCTCGATTCCGACTTTGGCCATTTTCTTCATATATTCGCGCCTTTCGTCCAAATAAGTGCCATTCCAATTTTGCCTTCACGAGACCTAAAAGTGAAAAGGAACGATACTAAGCAATAACGGATACAAAAGTGATCAAATAAGGACTTAAACGACCCTCAAAATGGTACCTCTTAAAACCTTATCAAATATCCCTACACTTGTTATTTGCTTGTCCTCAAGCAAATGTGCTTTTAGCCAATTAATTTATAAGTTAGGGGTCATGAAGCATTAATTCAAAACGGTCCACAACACATATAAGCCCCGCAAAAGTCATAACAAGCACGGAAATTACATACTAGCACCTCACATGGGGTGTTTGGATACTCACATCTCTCTCGAGTGTATATATGAAATATAACAAAATAGGAAATGGAAGATAAACACTCATTAACCGGTCCTAGTGATAGGCTTGAGAATAGATCAAACCTCCATCGCTTTGGCGTAAGCACCTAGGAAAGACTATCAAAGAGGTCTTTTAAAGGGTTGTAATGTTAGGCTTACGGTAGGAAATAAGGGTTTGGTGGGATAGGCTATTTAGTGGTGGTAAGTCAAAATCTTTATGTTAATCGCATATGAAGAATGGCGTTGCTAAGCCAAGACTCGACACTCTAAACTCTAGATTCTTGAAATAAACAAACATAAATTTAAAGGATAAATGTAGGATGGTAGCCAGATGTGTTTTTTTTTTTTTTTTTTTTTTACACTCTATTTTTTTTCTTTCTCTTTTTCTATTTTTTTTCGATTTTTTTTTTTTTTTTTTTTTTTTTTCATACACTTTTACTCTACCATCCTCTACGATAACATCAAAATACTAGGTATTTATAGGCATATCCCTACACTTGAGTTTTTATTACTCTAACACTAATTTGACCCGAATTGAAAAGATCAAAACACTT